>SSNR01000046.1:817363-1331119 GCA_006937965.1 Callopanchax toddi | reverse complement strand
CCCCCCCCCCCCCCCCCCCCCCCAATGTGTTTTCCTCTCAGTGACTGCAGCTGTGATTTGAGGCTTTGATCGATTACTAGGGGACTTTGTGAGATGGAGGTAGCCAAGTCTGTATCCGAAAGCCTCTCTCACCCCACATGTTCCCATGCTCCGTGCAAAGGGATTTGCGCTAATCTTTCTCATAAAGCTCTCATTTACCTGGGATATGGGTCTCCTCTGGCTCCACCGTGGTTTTATTTATCCCACTGTGATGAAGCGGGCCACAGTGCGTCCTCGCTCATAATGGGATGTAAAACAGGTTGCCCACTGTTATTGACCAAAGCAATTATCCCCTTAAATGTGTTTCATCTCTTATGTTCTGTCACACAGAAACCATGCAAATGCCACGTAATAAGATCCAATCTTTTTCCGAGCCTTTGATTTCATTTTCGCCCGTGGCTGTGAATTACAAACAGTTTATCCATTGATTTCCAGGTAAAAATAAAACAACTAAAAAATCATTTTGAACCAATGCTTTTAAAAGCAGCCAAACAAATTAGTGTTTGACCGCAGATCCTAAATAGTACTGATGGGAGTCCAGTTGCGACTGTGACGTCCTGAAACTGTGCTAATATAAGAAACACAGGCACCAGCTGCTCATTTCAAACAGGACCAAAACGGTGTAGTGCATCAGAGCTGCATTCATTATTGTTCAGTCGTAAACAAGCAGACATGTTGATAACCGTCAGCCTGTAGATTATCAGAGAAACACATGCAGGTTATTACTTCAAACCACAACACGGGCCAGATGAGCATGAACAGATCAGCTGTTGAGGTTTTATTTTTGCACCCTTTGGTTCAAATATGTGAAAACTGGCAGTTTAATTTGTTTTTCTAGAGATATAAACTAGGGATGCGCCGAAATTTCGGCCACTGAACATTTTTGGCCGAAAGTGACCTAAAAGCGCATTTTCTGCCAAAATGCCAAAATCACCAAAACAACACGGCTGAAACGCGTGATGTCATGAGCAAATAGCACAGCCAGCACATGAGAGAAGCTAGCATGTCTGTGGTGCGGACTTGTTTCGCTGTCTCTGCTCGTGATTTTGAGCTGGACCGGACCACAACGAGTCGCCTGCACAGCGGCTCATTTCTCCTCCCGCTGCAGAGCGCTGGAACGGTGCGCGACTCCGAGCAACAGGTGGCATACGCGTGAGTGACACGGCCTACAGCCCTCAAGCCCCCCCCGAACAGAAACTGAACATCACCTGTAAGATCATGCTGAGCTGCCAAGATGTTTTTCTGTCCCAGTCCAGCCCTGAGTGGACCCGAGTCAGACCCGAACCAGAGTGTAGTTTTTTCCTCCCTGTCGGGTCTGCTGCTGCTGCTGTCACATTGTCAGACAGGAGCTTCTCCAAGTTACAGACAGAATGTTTTCCTCCTCTCACCATTGTGTTCATAGTTTTGTAATTGATTTATTGCAATGCCTTGATTTCAGTGAGGTTAGTACACATCATAGCCATCAATGCTATGTTTCTAATATTGACATAATCATTTATTTCGGTTTTCGGTTTTGGCCAAGAATTTTAATTTCGGTGCATATCCCTAAAATAAACTTCTGTGAGTCTTTTAATACTTCATATTTTTACTTTAACTGGTGCTCTCTGTTATGTTTCAGGACTGGACTGAATTAAAGACACAGAGAGAGCTTCATAAAAGACAGACAAGTGGCTAAATCCCATTAAAAACAAAATAAACCAAATAAATTATTTTGCTCATTGCTGATATCTGTCACTAGTTACAAATCAAGAAAATAGTAGAGTGTTATTAAAAGGAATAAAGAAAAAAGTGCATTCTTTTAAATGAATGAAAAACACAAGTATGTTTGGCAACAGGTGCCACAACAAAAGCAGGGTTTGAATAAAGTTAGCTTCTCACAAACTTCTTTTTTCACAAGTTGTTTATTTATTAATAGCTGATGCAGATAATATCTAACTCATTGAACACAACAGCTGTAAGCGCAGACTTTGGAAAGTGGACCCCGTTTCTGTCTGGGTTTTTTTTTTTTTTCCAGCTCATCGTGTTTTTATTCTGGGAGGTTTTCACTTTAGAAAAAGCAAAGCCACGAGGAAAAAGCAAGCCAGTTGCTCAAAGGAAGCGAAACATGTTTAATTTATCTTAGCTGGTGCTTCTGCAGACCCACTGACAGGTGCCATACAGCACGTATAAAGTCTCACTCAATTGAGGAGTGGATCTCTAGTAGGGAGACGAAGCTTGTTTTCTATATGCTTCTTTGCGTTCTCGGCCTATGAGCTAAATCCAAAAGCATTTAATCAGATTGAAAGATTTTTTCCTCATAGGACCTACATATGTGGAGAGAAAATAGGCATTAGGAGGTAGGGTTTGTAGTCTTTTATCATGTCTGGGTAAATGAACGCTTAGTATCAACTGTTGCACATGTGCACTCGTTCAGCCCTCTTCAAAATTAAACCTCATGAGCTTCTATAAAATCTTAGAAATTCTTATTGAAGGGCTTCAGAAAAGAAAAGCCAATTTATCCTTCTTTCATGCAGTGTGTTGCTAAGGTAGAAGCACTTTAAATGCTGGTAAATAATAAAATTTTCATGAAGACAGTCGCTGACTTGAATGAGGGATTCACAATCCTGTAATATTGGAGGGCAGATGATGCAAGTAATTGTATCACTGAAATGTCTACTTGTTGCAAGTGGGCTGATGGGAAATGTAAACCCTGTCATCAGTGATGAATGATTACAACATCAGGAGCTTTAGAGGGGATTCTGTTAGTTTGTGCTTCAGTTAAGATTCATTTTGGTTGATTTAGGCTTTGTGCTCTGACTCTGACTTTCAGAATTCACAAAAGAAGTTATCAGTATTTTTTTTTTTCAACTCCAGGTTTTACTTTCCTTCATTAAATAAAAGTTCCAGATAAATTAGTTTTTTTTCTACCTCAGCTCACTTTGAAAAAACTTCAAACACCATGTAACTGGATGGAACTAGTTCCAAACAATAGAAGTTATCAGCAAGGATTGAATTGATGTATGAAGCATCCTTTGTTGGTTTTCACTATTGAGTATAATTTGTGAAATTATTAGTTTTTATTTTGTGTATTTTACCAAGAGGTTCTAGCCATCCATCCATTTTCTTAGCTGCTCCATCCAGTAGGGGTCATGGGGAGCTGGTGCCTATCTTCAGGGCACAGGACCAGAGACTCAGACGTTATTCTGGATCCATCCAAGCAGCAGATGGGGCTGATTGACTTTTCATTAACCCTGTAAAGGGTTAGATTAGCACAGACTGGCTCAAGAAAAATATTTAAAACATGAAAAAGTTACATAGTGTGCCTTTAAGGGCTTAAAACAGATTCTTGACATTGATTTTATTAAACCACTGTGAATTTATATGCAGTTTCAACTGTTACCTTCCTCTCTTTAGGAACATTAATGTCACTATGGTCAACAAACAATATAAATAAAACTAATATTCAATCTGAGCCCTGTAGTAACAGGGTATTGAGTCTTCTCAGTGCCATACATAACATTAAAAACAGACTTCTGGTTGCTGAGTGAGAGATCACTTTAAATGGCCTCATTTCTTCAGACCATATAGAAAAGTATGTGATATTTTCACAAGGGTAGCTCGAATGTTGCTGATCAAAGCTGTTTTGAACATTTCTGCAGCGCTTAATTATGGCAACTTAGCAGAAGTGGGAGCATATGGAAGAATCACTCAGATGGGAGTTACTCAAGTGGTCATTCTGATAGTGTGAATCTTTTATTTAGACCAAACAAGCACTTCAGCCTTGTGTGCATGTGTGCATGTGTTTTGGGGCTTTTTGTAAATTCCTTACGTTTTAGTGCACGACTACAACCATGCTGGAGTTGTTTGATTAAAGCCTCCACTCCCTTGTCTATGTTAAACAGACGCTGGCTTCTTTTCAGTTGTATGATCACGCCGGGATATAGTGATTGCTAGGTCATCAATATATAATTATGGTGTGTGTGAAAGGCTGGGATTAATGCACACCTGCTCCTTGTGGATTAGAGAGTGAAACAGGAGGGTGGTTTATTCATGAAGCTCTGTTCAGTACTTCATTCAGAACACTGTGACTACCTCGCTATGTGTCAGTCATCCTCCTAACAAACCCTTATTTATGTAAAACAATGTAACTGTCATCTTAGCAGGCACTTATTGTCTTTGTCTATCAGATCTAAAGTGGCTGGAAGCCTCCTCGACATGTTCTTACTAGAAGTGTTCATTCTTTTTCTTGTCTTTGGGAGAGGGAAAAACCAAACATTTAATAGACATATCAAGACAACAATTACACTATGCAGTGGGGATAAACAGTGAGCATAATTACCTCTGTTCCTCTTGTAAATCACTTGGTGTTTGTCCTCATTAGAAGCCAGTCTTTCATGTGTTGCTCTGCACCGTGTCATTATCTGCATGAACATACTTGGATGGTCTGAGTGTTTAAATATCAATGAACAATTCAGCCTCCTTGATGCTAATCTTATTCGACTTAAATTGCATAATCTTTTTAATGTGTTTATGTGTGATCAGAGGAAAGTCACACGTGAAGCAAATTCTCTGAGCTAAGCTCACAGACCAGCGGTGTGTTTTCTCTCTGCAGATTTTCCTCGGTTTTTTTTAATTTTTAATGCCGAGAGAAGGCGATGGTTTTTTTATGAGCAGCTCTACTAGTGCGAACACACCAACACTACTATATTATTCAGCTGGTTTTTCCCTAGAATATGGTGGGATTGTCACATTAGATTAATAGTGTCATCATAGAATATGCTTTTCCTTTTTTTTATTCTCTCTTTGGGAATCCCAGTATTCTTTCACCACAGCTTTTTTTCATGTACGTGAAGAGACTATCGAGTGGAGAGAGAGAGATGCTAGTTTTTCCACACTGTACATGTCACAGACCAGCTAAAACACTGCAATCCAGTCTGACTCATAACTTTAAAACCTTCTACTAAACTTTGAAAAATAGCAAAGAAAATCATCTTTAGCTTATTCTTTGTCCACACAACTATTAGGATTCTTTGGCTGAATGTTTCATTGATGTTTAATAGAGAAACAAAAAGGGAAAATGGCTCTTTATTGTTGGATTTTGTCAGCTGGTAATGTGTGTTTCTCTGCTAAGGACTCATCAGTTAATTTCCAGCAGATTATAATTAGGTAGTGAAGTAGATTAATCCTCTTACAGACGTTAAAATGATTGGTCATTCATATTTTATATCTGGAGCTCATGTTCAGGCGACAGACTAGCAGATCACAGCGTGTGTGCTGTTCCACAATAGAAATGCTGCTGCTGAGATTAAACTCCCTGATCAATTATGATGATCACCAGAGTCACTATGGATGTAGGATGAAGTGCTTTATAAATTGCCATTGATCCACTCGTTTGTGCACTCACACAATGGGAGCTATTGGGGATTTTTTTTAAATACTTCTAGATTAATTCACCAGCCCTGTTTTTTGTATTATTTGCTCAGTAATCGGAGCTGCAGATTTACAATTTGGTGCTCAAATCAGGGGTATCATGGGTAGTGGTGGTCAAGTTACTTGGAAAAGTCAGTAGTTACTAATTACTTCTCCAAAAGCATAATCCAGTTACTGATTACTTATTTTCAAAAGTAATTAATTACTTGAATAATACTTTATTCAGTTACTTTCCAAAAACATGTCCAGTCTGAATACATTATAAAGCAACAGACCTTTCAGCCTAATTCTATTCTTTCTGCATCCATCACATAACATTGACTCAATCTTTCTTCAAACTTGTTTTATTAGTTTTGATCTTTTAACTTTATGCACATTGCATCAAGAAACAATCAAATTAAATTCTGGTCTCTGAGTTGGAGGAATTAGTTGAACATTTAAACCTATTTTCTGCACATTCAGCCATATATCATGAAAATAAATCAAATCATTCGACTGTTGACCTATATTTCTCTCTGAGTGTAGCCTTCAGGTTACATTCTTTATGTCCTCTCTAAAGCCAGGAGGACATTTTGATTTCAAAAATGGGAGGAACACAACTAGTTTAAGTACAGGGGTGTGGGTGGGGCCTGGAGGTGGAGAAGAGGGGCTTAAACTGTTTAAACAGTGTCATGATATCAACCCTACACCTAAAAACAACAGCCAACATTGTTTTTAGACAGTAAAAACTCCAGGGCTCTAAACTGCCTTTAAAAATATGCAGGGGACATGCCCCCACCCCACCACCCCACCTGGGGGTCTGTCAATGAGTTCCACATTCCTGTGCCGGCAAGCTAGGTGCTGCTCAGATTAGAGATGGAGTTTTGGGCTGTAGATAAAAGTTGTCTTCCCACACAGAGTCCTGCTCTCTCTGCTCCATGTGATCTCTTGTTGATCTACACACCAGTCTGTTACCATTGACGTCACAGCTCAGACAGAAAGGATATGAGGTGCCTACAAAATCACAGATTAGTAACGCAGCCTACTTGTGGGGAAGTAACGGTAATCTAATTACTTTTTTTGCAATTGTTATCCCTTACTTTACTAATTACTTGAAAAATGTAATTGGATTACAGTAACATAGCTCTTACAAGGCAAAATCACATACTGTTGATCCAAGTGTAGTTGAACCTGATATTAGCTTTACCCTTGGAGCTTAGCAGTTATCTAATACTGGATATCAGGTTTGCAGATTTACTTTTAAAATGTGCTAATTTCCCAATTGTGGTCCTTTTCAATAACCAGAGATGCTGCTGGGTTATTGGATTGTTGCACAAAAGTTGTTATCAACAGGCCAGCCAAAGTAAAACCACTTTTAAACAATTTTGCTTGATCTCTCATCATTCTTCCATTTTAGTCACAAATCAGGAAGATGGGGGGAAAAGGATATTTGTGAAAGAGATGGGTAGGTGAAGCTTTTTGCTCATGAGTGGGTGTTTTCTACAAAGCAGATTACAAGCACATAAGACACTACTTTGTGGTTAAAGCAGTAAATTAGATTTTGCATGCACTGCAGTAACCTCGTTGCCATAAAAGCTGTGTTCGGTAACTGATTCACCCCCCACCCTCCCATGGCATCTTCTGCCACATTTGCGGATTAAACCTGAAAACTGGTAAGTATTCTGTGTCAGCTCAGCTCAGCTCAAAGAGCAATTCTTGGGATATTTGGGCACATATCACAGCAACAGCACACTCTCTTCTGCCTTCAGTTAGCTGTGCTCATCAGGTTTCTAGTAATATCTTATTTGTTTAAAGTGTTTTTTAAATGTTAAAGTAATGAAAAGTTTATGAATTTGCTTTATTGCAGAAATTGAAGTATTTATTTTGACAAAAGCAATTTCATTTTTTAACCTTCTTTGTTTTGTTGTCAGCTTTGCTACAACAGAAAAATATGTGCTTTTATGGAACTGTCAATATTCAGCAACTCAAGTGTAAAATGCTTCACTGTCATTTTTTAATCCAAATTGAAACAACTCTATTTCCAGCAGCATCTTTTATCTGCATGCCTTATCTGAGCGATTTTGTACAGTTTTGATTCATGAATCAGTGGAGCAGGTAAACATTAGTTTTTTAAGTGGAAATACATCAATTCTGTATGGGAAAAACTTGTGAGCAATAAAAAGTGAATGTCATTCTTCTGCTTAGTAAGAGAGTTTTGGATGAAAGTGGGTTTTTTTTTTGTCATTTGCTCCTAAAAACTTGGGTTTAGGAGATTTTCACCCAATCCCATGTGTCATTCCAGTGCTGCAGGTTCACATAAGGACTTACTTATTAAAAAATGTCAATTTCAGCCTTGCTATGGTAGCATTTTAAGATCCCCAAAAATCAAATCCCCATTTATTATAAATGAGCATCATCAGGGTATAAATTGTATGCCATCCAAAAATGAAGCTTGACTTTTCAAACACATTTCAGATGTAAATTATGGAGAGCCTTTTTAGTTAAATTTAAATAAATATATAAGTACTGGTATTAATTAATAATTAATACACCATCTATGAAATTAATAAATGGCCCCTTGAAATAAGAATAAAAACAATATGGAAAAAATACTTTTTTAAGGAGGATCATGTTTGTCCATCAGTTTTATTCATGTATTTATTTATGTATTATACATTTATGTTTACTTTTTTATTCATTTATTTCATAATGATGGTTTATTTTGTGACACTTTTATTTTGTAAAGTTTCTTTGCGCATTTCAGGGACTTTTATTTTCTAACTTTGTTTTTATTTCATGTTATTTCAAGTCCTTATATTTGAATGAGGGGGGCGGAGTTTTCTGTGTGGGCCGGGTCTGACCAGAGTGCAGCTCCTGGCTGAGACGGCCACTTTCAGTGGAAAACAATGGAAACCAGTGCATTAAGTGGGTCGAGTCACATTACTGGCACTTTTAAATTTTGCTCCTCAGCATACTGGGACTTTTTCCAGCTTACTGTGCACACCAGAGCTACGAGCAGAGCTGGACACAAGCAGGCGTTACATCAAACCCTGTGGATCATCCAACCCGACCGCCGACCTCCATCCAGACTGAGGGGAGGTGGCATGTCTATGCTGGGAAAAAGGTCCCAGTACGCTAAAGAGTAAAATTTTAAAGTATAAATTTAAAAAACATCAGTAACAGTATTTAATTCTTTAATGGGGACATTTATTTATTTCATGGAGTATTTAATAAGTACCTAATAATGACAGTACTTATACATTTTGACTAAAATGGCTCTCCATAGTAAGTTCACTAACAGACCATTTCACAGGATACAGAAAAGTATTTAATTGTCTTTATATTATTACATTATGATTAGTGTGATTATCACAGTTTTCTACTTTATTGTGTTGATTTTGCACACCTGACTGCCTACAAATATTTGTACCTCTTTCCAGTCTAACAAAAAGGAAAAGATTCAACTAATCTCTGCACCCTTTTTAAATGCCGGCATTTTTACTCTTCAAATATGTTCATCTAATCAATGCAGCACCATAGAAGTGTGGACAAATACAGAGCTGTCTGCCATTTAAGCATCGATGGGACTTGAGTCAGAGATCACGGCTGTCCAGTCGTTGTTGAAGAGAGTTGTGTCTCACATACCACTTCATAGCTGAGGTAATAAATGCCCTACTCTCCCCTGGCAGCAGGTTTCCTGCTTTAGTGTTTTGACCTGTTTAAAAGCCTTTGAGGGAGCAGGTAAAGTTCTCAAACCACCATGACAGGTAGTTCAAGTCTTCTGAAGTAGCCTGGATACCTGTTGCATGAATGGTGAACAATCCACCAACAGTTTTTATGTGATGTCTCTGCCCTGAACTGTGGACTCGATGTGAATATCATGTTTTAAGTACTAAATAATACAAGTCTTTCACTCATTTCTCAATAAAGACGTAGCTTCATAAAGCCTGCACAGTAACACATTTAGACCCAGCGTTAATCAATCAGATATGGGCCCAGATTCCTGCCTGAAAGTTTCTTCAAATGCCTAAAAAATGAAAAATGTGCAGCTGTCTAAGGCAGAGAAACGTTTCAAAGCAAATGGAGCACCTTTTTATTGTTGAATAGCTTGAAGTACTGCCATATTTTAGACCCCTTTGATCTTTAGAAACCGGTAACTCTGATTGTTTCAGACTGTAAAGGCTAATTCACACCGCCTTCAAAACCAATGCGGTCAGGTTTCCGTATGGCTTCTGCAAGGATGAAAAAACAATGAGTCCAATCAGAGCATTCACACTGGCTCCAGTGCGGCTGCGGTACAGCTGTGTTAACTTTTCACATCAAGTCTTTTTTTTTCCAGACGGCACATCTGGCTTTCAGTGAAGGTAAAGAAATTACATGTGCCAGACAGGAAGTGAGATGTGAACCAGCGAGGTGCATCCGGTATATTTCAAAATAAACCTTTAGCTACATTGCTAAGGTTAACACGATTTGGATATTTAAAAGACAAAGAAACAACATTAGACTTAATTAAAGGTGCTATATGTAATTTGCTAAACAATGTAGAAACTTTTTTCATGCCTCTTAACGTTCTAACATAGTATAGCTATAAATTTATTGTGGTGATAAAAAAAAAATCAAAACAAAAGAAATCAAGAAGGTGGTTATCTCGCAGTTCTCTAAAAACATCAGCCAATCATATGTTTTTGACTGAAAGCAACTATTGGACATTTCAGCTGTCTTTCTCCCCGAATCGCTGCACTGCTTGGATCCTCCATTAATGCGTGCTGGTGCATTTTTCAGCAGAACATCTTGGAAGTGAGAGAAGGACAGAAACAACCGGCTGTTAGCGCTTCAATTTTAGGAAAAAATACCAGAGTCCCAAAAAGAAAAACGCCTTTTCAGCTAGCAGAAAACTAAAAACGTTTGAACGAAGAAAGAGGAAAAACTGGGGTGAACATTAGCATAGCGTTTCAACAGCTGGTGTTTTGCTCTCTCGTTACTGTGGCAATGTGCGGCCCCATGTCCGGGGGAGGCGTGGCATAAGGATTATACCCGACGGGAGGGGAGAGAGCTCTGAGACGTGTTTTTGTAAATTAGCTAGCGATACCTAGCTTGTTTGAAAATTACCTTTATCACCTTTAAGCATGACATTAAACTATATAAAAACAGAATGTACTTACGTATTGTAGAACAAGCTAAGTGAATATATAATCCTCAACAAAAGTACGTGAAGACAAGTGTAGCTTTTGTTTACCAGCTCCTGTTTATACTAATAGTTGCTATTGTGTGAACTCGCATGAACCACCGAGATTTGGTGCTCTCTCTGGAGCAAATTTCTGGAGACGTTCTGCACACAAACCGCAGGCTGATACCAGACCGCATCAGTTTTGGACCTGGTGTGGTGTAACACATGCAAGCTCACGTGTATTCGTCATAATGGTTTTGAAGGTCCACTGGAGCCAAGCGGTGGTGTGGAAGAAATCTGTCGTTTCAGACGAAACATTTAGGAAATTTATACAATGCAAAAATTTTGTGTTTGCAAAAATATTGAAGCTGACTGATCTTCATCTTCATGTCATTGACTGTGATGGCTATTCATGGCAGCCCTTCTGTGCTTAACTGAGAAAAAGTGGTCAATGGTGAAAAGTTCAACAACTTCTATTGATTTACCATCACAGCATGGTTTCATTATGGCCACTTTAAAACTCTGTGTTAAAATGCAATAAATAAATATGTCTCCAAGCAATCTACATATGCAAATTAGCTGCCAAAGCAATACAAAAAATATTTCATTAGGCTGACATTAAATTTGTTTTGGACAGGACAGGCCATTGTTGTACCCTGACAAAATGATGCTCTTGGCCCCCAACAGGCTCAGCATGTCCACTAACAACCAGCGTTTTGTCCAATTTAAAACAAAGTAAAAAAAAAAAACACTTTTCAATTATTCAACAGAACACGTCTGCCACTTTAGTTGCCAAGATGGCATTTGGAATAACAGCTTTCTCTTTTTTCGTTTGCCAGTTTGGCTTCACTGTTTATTTTAACCCAAAAAAGACCTGGTGATATAAATTAAAAAAGGTTTTAAAAGCATTTTGAGCACTAAAATGGCAGTAACACATATTAGCTATATTAATTTTGCATGCTACCTATTGGATCTCTTGACAGCTGGTACATGTTTTGTCTTGTATTTACTCCTGAGAGTTTATGCTAGATGAGTCAATCTGTGGGAACAGCAACTCCACATGACTGGAGCACAAAGTCAGTATAAAAATCTGAGAGCATCGTTTTAGAGATATTTCAGGGATATACCCTCTAGACCTACACATAATAAAAGATGCATGGTACTTTTTTATCAAGTATTTTAGATGCAGATCATGCACTTATTATTATTATTATTATTATTCAAATCAGGCACAATAGTTCTTTATACAATAATGTGCTGTAGGGAGCTCTTTGTAATGGCTACAGAATACTCTCATTTTTAAAATGTATAGTACTTCTTTTTTCTTTTCTCCATCGTTATATACTTTAATTTCATAGGTATTGAAAAATGAATCCTGTGTGTTATATTTTGCCTGTGGCTCATTGGAAGAAAACCCAACAAAGAAGATCTCTCAGGCATTTAAATCTGCTGAACAAAGCAGGCAAAATGAAAAGCAAAAAGAGGTAACTTTATGTAGCATATGACTGATGACAAAGACAGTTATTATTGTTATTGAGGTCTTAATTGAAACAATGCCATAATTAAAGGAAAGCACCACTTCTAGTGTAAAATGGCAACTAACTACATTTCTAGTAGCAATAATTGATAAAAGATTGCTTTCAAATATAGTTCACATGACAGCTTTATAATTACTGCTAAACTAGTCTAGAACTAGTTGATTATGTTGAGTCATCTTAACTAAAACTAGTTTTTTGGTTTTTCATGAACAGATTGGGTCTCAATGACCACAACAGCCCTGCCATCCATACAGACTGACTATATGAGGCCATGATAAAATAACTAATGAGAAGTAGAGTATGGAGTGGGAAGGCCCCACAGGGCCAACCTGAAATAACGCACATTTATTGGCTGTTTTACCAGACGCTACAGATTTGAACAGTAAAGCCCTGTAATGCTGTAATATCCACCCAGTGCTCATTAAACATCCGGTGGGTGAAATTACAAGTTTATTGAATCTTGCTCAAAGATGTTGCCAGGTGCTGTTCTAATCACCGATTTTAGATGCTCTTTATTTTAACCATCTCTCTTTTTTTTAAGGAGGAAAACATGATTTCTTGTTTGAATTCTTTAAATTATAATTACAGCAACTAATTTTTGGAAGCAAATGACTGAGCTAAGCTGTGCTGTTGTTTTTCCATGTCTCGTTGGCTGAACTTTGTCTTTCACTCTCCCAAGCCAATTTGGCATTTCTTCTAAGATATATTTTTTGTAAAATAAATAAATGACTACATAAATAACTATGCTTGCAATAGCAATGAACTGCTTTTTTAAATTCTGAGTCTGGAACCCAGAGGTGGCTCTCTACATTTATCTGCTGCCCTCTTCTGCAGATGCTCACATTATTGATATTTTGGGTAAATATGAACCTTTTTCATTGTCCCTGTAGAGTTGGTCTCCTATAAAGCTTAGATTAGAGGTTCATCACAGTTGAGTGTATCTAGTTAATTCGATTTGAAGCATATGGAGTATGTGTAGCTTTTTCCCTGAAAATGACTGGTAGATTGACGTCTTCTGCACTGATGAGGGCAACAACTGTGCTTTGTGACCGAGTGTGAAAGAAGACATGTCTGAAGCAGTGGGAATATTGCCTGTCACAGCAGGAAAACTCTGGTTCAATTAACTTGAAAAATACAAGATTCTCTGTCCTCCTTGTAATATTACTCGCATCATCATTTACAAGTTTAGACTTTCAAAAAGATGCAGCTCACCTCTCAAGTTACCGAGGCAGATATATTTATGTAAAACTGTGTTTTAGATTAATGAACTCACAACGTGAGGAAGAGGCTCTTTTGACTTTTAAATTAAATTTTCGGTAGAACCATTTTTCAGAAGGAGCTGAGCTCAAGTAATGCAGATAATTACTGGTCCTTGTGATCACAACACACAGATGCATCAAACCTTGATGCTGCAAACAAAGAGCACTGTCATTAATAAGAGCATGAAAATGCAGCTGTGGGTATTGAAATTAAAATGCACAAGCTTTCATCACACCTCCATCTGCGCTCCTTCTTGAGTGTCTGACTAATGACTAGATGGCTGAACATACTTTATAAAATGATAAATGATAAAGTTAGAGGCTGCAATTAAAAATAAATAATAAAAAAACACATTGAAACAGAACAAACTTGTAAAGTTTTAAGCTGGTAGATTAGTAGGTCTTGATTTTGTTTGTGCTCCAGATTTCAACAGGCACCTTTCAAGTCACCTGTAGGCAGTGTTGGGAGTAACTAGTTACAAAAGTAATTGGTTACAGTAATATATTCCTTTTTTGAGTAACTAGTAATATATTACATTACTCTTTTAAAGTAAAGTAATATATTACTAGTTACAATTTGAGTAACTTACTAGTTACAACACCCCACCCCCACCCCCAAAAGACATTTGCCCCGGAGTTGGATAAGACATGCGTTGCTATGGAAAAGGAGCTGAAGAGAATATATGAAGCCCAGGAGTATCAACAGCTGATATATGGACTGACATTAATAAAATATTCTTTAGGATTGACTGTAGTTTAATAAAATAGTGAGAAAAATACAGTATTTTCTGGTGTCATTTTTGTGTAAAATGTAAATTGGTCAGTTTTTTTATTTTTATTTTGTTTTATTCAGTCATAACAGTTATAGTATTTTAGAATGCCGTCACATAAGATATTTTGCCAAAACTAACTCAAAGTAGTGTAACTTAGTTACTTTTTGGGGACTGTAATATGTAATACAAACTATATTACATTTTTAATGCTGTAACTAGTAATATTAATATATTACTATTTTAAAGTAACTTACCCACCACTGCCTGTAGGGAAACAATACATTTTGGATCAGCCGCTATGACAAAGCCTGTAGCGCTGTGAAAACGTAACGTAAATATTTCAGATTCTCAAACAAAAATGAAAAGGCCTGTATGTGTGAAGCAATTCTGGCCCTCCCGTCTTTGCAGAATTGTTCTAATTTAGCCATATTGGAGCATTTTCTAGCATGACACGCTCATTTGAGGTCAAAGGTCAGACGTTCTTTATGTTTTCCTGGTAGAAAGCAGAATTTATAGTTCCATCAATTACAGCAAGTCAGCAAGCAAGCCACACTACCACCACCATGTGATGTATGATTTTGTTATTGGTGTTAGTTTTACACCAGATGTAACAGGAGGACACAACTTCTGTCTTCCACTTTGGCCTCACCAGTTCACAGGACCCCACCCCACCCCCCCATATGGTCAATTTTTTTGGGTCAGCACAGTTTTCATCCTGACGTTTTCCCTGTCACTGATTTATTGTTGAGTCATGATCAAGCCAGTGTCACCCCCTCATGCCTCCTTTACATGTAATAAAAAAGAAAAAAAAAAGAAAAAACATGAATAATGGAGCAGATATGTTTTCCCATCAGTCTGCACATTAGTAACACACATGAAGCATTTATAAATGAAAAGAGCAAAGACCAATCAACCAATAAGTGTGTATTCATTCACTGGATCATTTATTAAATTGCTTTATTTTTTGGTGGAGGGTTTTTTTTTTTTCATAAAAATCATGGCTTATTAAATGTTAGAAATTAGTTCTTTTGGTTTTACTTTTTTATGTGCAGTGAATGGGGGGGGAAGAAGTACAGAGTGAATTACAAAGTGTAGCCAAGACATAAAAGGAGCCAATTAGTGAGCCATCACTTATTTCAATCCACTCATCTAGTTGCTCTACAGTCAGTCTGCATCAGTCCTGGAGCATCTGGGCCCAGGATGTCAGCCTTGGTTTCTCTTGGACCCTCTGGCCTGCATGCGTGGGGGTGGGGGGTGTCTGTGGCTTCAGCTTACTTCCCAGTTGCCATCATGTCCCATCAAACTAGTATCTGGGAAGTTTGGGGTTTGGGCGAACACATGTTTTTGTTGTGTTCTGTGAGCTTTTCTCTAACTGTGCTGCTAGTCTTTTAAATTGTTTAGATTGGAGGCAAATCCCAAATTATCCTCCATGGGAAATCCAGGGTGTAGATTTTCTCTGCAGAAAATTGCATTGTGACAAGATGAGAAATGTTATTGGTTTTGCTCTTCAGAGGTCAGAATTATGGCTGATTTAATTGGCTGTAACCACCATGTCTTCCAGTGTTGGGCAGATATATTTTAGCCTCAAGTTCAGCAATTAGTTTTCACTTTCCTGAGGTTTGTTTTCTCTCTTTTTTTAAATTTGAACTAGGTTAAATAATAGATTGAATTGTCAAAGAAAAAAGCAACAAACAAAACTAATAAACATAATAGTACTAAATAAAATAAAATTGAAGTTCAGTTGCAAACTTTTAAGTCTTGTAAAGCCAATTAGTTAGCTCATCCATTTCCAACAAAGACAAGAAAACACAAGTATGAAATAAATCTCTTTGTAATGATTTCATCCATTAAAGGGAGATCTTTTTGCCCTTACAGGTACCGTTTTGGTGGAAAACATGCAGATTAACGGCCGTGCTCAGGACCCAGGCAGAACCATCACCCTCACACTGCTGGACAACTATGACTACTGGGTGTTACTGGATCCAGCACGGCAAAGACTTTTCCTCAACAGCACAGGTCGCGTTCTGGACAGAGATGTGAGTAAAGTCTATGTTTGGACCTCCATCAATGCACCTTTTTTCTTTAGCAACAAATAATTTTGATTTCTGGATACTAGAGATGTTTGGACTGGAAGGAAAAATAAATATAGTTTTTGTGTGGTTTTAATCATCTGTTTTTAAAATGTTATCCTAAGCTCCTAAGGGTGCCTAGAAACCCTGCTGTGCATACATATCAGCCTAAATGGTACAGCATAGAACATGAAATATTGGGTTCAAAGTGGTTAGCACATTAGAGGCCATTTTAAAGCATGTGGTTAGATTAAATTGACTAAGTGCATTGGAGGTGGATGCTATGTTGAGCTATTGATGGGAATACTCAGATGTATCGATGGGACAAACTGCTTCAGAGAAGGAGCAGGAATACTGTAGGGGATTAGCAAACTGCTTTAATTATAAGGCATGTTCATCCTTGTGGCTAAATGTAGGTGGTGTCTTAAAAGTATTGTTGGCAACAGAACAAGGAGCTGCTTTTAGCATCTGAACAAAACGTGGCATCTTTCCTGCCTCTATAATTAACAGGCATCTAATGGAAGAGAATTGATGAGTAAAAGCTGTGGAACTCTGTTTCCATCATCTCTGACCAGTGAGGGATGTATTTATGTCTTTCTTCCAGCCCCCCATCTCCATCACCTCCATTGTGGTGCAGGTCGAGTGCACCAATTTGCTGGTTGGTACAGTCATTTTGCATGAGGTACGAGTTATTGTGAGGGACAAGAATGACAACAGCCCTCACTTTCAGCATCCACGCTACTACGTTTCAGTAAGCGAGGTGAGGAACCACCTCCTCCTGCCAGTTCTCATTATTAGGATTAGTAACCGATCATTTCTGATTATATTTCCAGTTTTTCTTGTTTTGCTGATGTTTAAGTCATATATTCCACATTTTGGCAAATGATGTAATAAATCAGAACTTTAAATCATGTTTTCGAACATTAAACAGTAGTTTCTTGTTGAGTTAGTCCTCATTGTTCTGTTTTTTAAGGGCATTGTATTTTTTTAAGATCCCTGCCACAGTTTGTTAACATAGCCATCTGCAACTGCCCCAGCCGTATAGTGAGTCATGCTCCATCGCTGTCAACTCCCCTGAACGAGATTTCCTGCCTGCTGCCTGGTCCTGTGGACTTCGCTCAGGGCTCTGGGGAGCAGCAGAGGTTCTCATACTTGATTTTTGTTATTCTGTCAGTGTTGCACGAAAGCCTTCAGACTGCTGACTGCAACATTTTCCCTTTTTTATGTTTTTTTTTTTGTATAATAATGGGGTTGAGTGGCGATAGTAGTGCTTGTATGAAATAGCTCTCCGCTGTAAGTTGATGTTGTGCTCACAGGGGGCTATTTGAGCTGTTGACTTTTTTTCTCTCTCTCTTCCACTCATATATTTTTCTTCAGCTCACGCCAGTTGGAACAACCATTTTCACTGGCTTCTCAGGAGATAATGGTGCTACAGACATTGATGAGGGTCCCAATGGGCAAATAGAATACAGCATCCTTTACAATCCCAATGATCCGGTATATGGACAAATCACACTGCAATAAAGACCCTCCATTCCGTTGTAAATTTCTCCAGCAATCACGACTTATTGCTCCACCTTTCTTTCCTCCTCTTTCATTTTCAGACATCCAACAGGACCGTACGAGTTGGAAACACTCTATCAGGATATATTCTTCTTGCAGAGAGGCTAAACTATGAGGAGAAAACTCGCTACCAGGTGTTGGTCCAAGCCAGTGTGAGTGAACTAACCTTCATCATCACTACTGCCTTTGAATGCAGATGTTGAGGGAAGCAGTTCAGCAGTAAATGAACGTTATAAACAGACAGTGATTTGTGGGTGTTTTAGCGGTCGTTTGTCTCAGCAGTTACCAGGTAAAATACTCTTTGTTGAGCTCTAAGGACGTGCAGATGTTTGTATTGTGGAGGATTTGAATAACATCACCTTGAATAATTCTAAATAGTACAGTAGTCCCTTGTTTATCGTGGGAGTTACATTCTAAAAATAACACGCAATAGGCGAAATCCAAGAAGTAGCTTGATTTTTTATTTTTTTCAGGCCATAAACCCCTCACTACACATTCATTTTTCTCAGACAGGCATTAACATTTTCACACATTTCCCGCTTGTTTAAACACTCTCCTGGGTCATTTGGTACCATGTCGCCAAAACGGCTGAATAAAAAAAATTAATTGATGTATTGATGCCCTGCGATGGACTGGCGACCTGTCCAGGGTGTCCCCCGCCTCTCGCCCCTTGACCGCTGGAGATAGGCACCAGCTGCCCCGCGACCCTCTGTGGAGGATTAAGCGGCTACAGAAAATGGATGGATGGATGGATGATGTATTGATCGCATCTGAAAGATCCTGCCTGAACACCGTGTGTTTCTTTTTTTTTTTTTTTTTTTGGGCGTGAGTCCAACACCGTGTGTTTCATCGCGGTATGAACCCCCAACACTGTTTTCACCTGCTGAGAAGCTGCAAGTGAGCTACCTCCCACTGTGCTGCAGGCAAAGAAGCTCTCATAGCAGGGTGCTACTCGCTCTGTGGTCCGGCGGAGAGGCACCCTGCTGCTTTTGGGTGGTCCGGTGTGCAGCGCGAGTTCCCCAGAGAGGACACACTGCACCCTGCGTCAGTGACACACAGGCAACATTGGCGCCGCTGCACGGGAGATCGATTGATAATGGTCAGGATGCAGAACACAATGCGCTGTACAAAAAAAAAAAAAGCATGCAAAATTGCAAAAGTCCACAAAACAGTGGGGCCACTAAAAGAGAAGCAGTGACGGATAGTACTGTTAGGAACCACTGTAAACGGTTTAATTCTGGGTGTAGGTTTAACAATCTCTTTTTATTCAAACTCTGAATGGTTTTAGTTTTCATCTTTTACAATTAAAATAAATGTGACAATATTATTAGATAATTACTAAAATCACCAGATGTTTTTTCAGTTGCATGTTGCATCCCTTTGTTCACTGAAAAAAACAACAACAATCCAAACAAACCTTTATTTTTTTCACATCTTTTCCTGAAACAAATGGGTGTGAGAAGGAAGAACTAGAGATGCTGAATGAAACTCTGCACATTGTTAAACTCTGTGGGAATTCATAAGATGTTTCGAAGAGTAGAAGTTTATAAAGTTAATGATTTTGATTCTAAAAAACTTTCCTAATTAGGAAGCGAGTGTTTGACCAATCACACCCAAAAATCGCAAAGACATTAAATGCTACATATTGTCATGAATATTCACACTAAAACAACAGCACAAAGATCTAAATAAACATCAGATAACAGAACATCTCATAATAATGAGTGTTTTAGGAATGCAGCATCAGCAGTAATTCTTCTTCTTGTCCCCCCTTCAAAAGATGACTTCGATTTAGGATTTCTTATGCAGCTAAATGTTTTAAATGTTCTATATAATGTAGAAGGATCCTAATAATACCATTAATGGATTATGCACTTTGATTCAAGCATCCATGCGTTGTCTTTTATACTTACCCTTAGCTAGTTAGAATAATTTAAATAAATGTTGACCAAGATTAGCAAGAGGAACCTCACTAGACTCGGCTTTAAAATCCAACATGGCTGCCTTGGATGCAGAAAAGTGGAAACTTCTGCAGGAAAACATATTTTCTCCCACTTCTGTCAGTTTTTGTCTCATCACTCAGATGTTATTGTCCATCAGTGATTGCTAATGTGCAAAAGTACAGCGTAAGATGTTATCAGGCTAATGTGGAAAACCTCATGGCTTTTCTGCTTGTAACTGACCATTATCAACCTGAATGTGCCATATTTTCTGAATTTGACTTCTAATAAAAAAGGAGTGCATTATTAAGCATTCCTCCTACTTTCAAGTCATCAGTATTTATTATAGTTAATATTTTTTAGAGGACCAGACGGCTGCTCAGAAGTACTTAAAATCATTTGATAGTCAAGACCTTTTCCAAGATTTTTTCTCCCTAGCCAGCATGACGGAGCAGACTAAACAGTTTAAGCTGGCATGTGGTCTTTAAATTAGAGAAGAGCAGAGGAGATGGTGTGCTAGCCCTCTGCACTGCTTGTGTCAAGAGTTCAATTAAGCTGGGAATGCAAATCCTTAAAGTGTTGTGCGGATCACAGCTCTGGATATCATGCTGGGAAGCAGGAGTACTGCAGCGGGGAAACCTCTTAAAAACAAAAAAGCTGCTCTGTTTATGGTCTTTTGCTCTGAAATATTCTCTTAATGAAAAGATTTAGCAGGATGTGAGACTTCTCTTCTGTCTGACTTTAAGCTTTTTGTTGTTGATCATATTGTTTGTGTTGGAACATCAGTCAAATGCATCAAAGTGTCCTTTTTACCTCGAAATGTTCTGTGAAGGATGTGGTTATTTTATGCAATGAAACATGAAGTAGATCAGACAGCTTAACAACTTGTTTAAATATAGACTCTGACATATTTACACTGTAATAAAATGCATGCTAGCTGCAAAAGAACATTCATTAAACTCTCAACTTTCATTTTTGTGATAAAAATAAGAAACTTTCAGTAATCTTCACCAGTCATCACTTCATTCAAGCAATTAAAACGTGTATTTAAAATTTCAATTACTACATGCAACATTCCACTTCTATCTGCAAAATAACAGCTACACAGGTATGTGATGGTGTTACCACAGTAAACTGATTCCAGCTTGAGCACTGTGTTGTGTAAGCACACCAAACAGTAAATCCTTTGGGTGTTGGAATTCTGGATCTAAAGGGCTCATTTGTCTTCCAGGACCGTGCTATGTATCCTTCCAACAGACGATCTGCAACCACAACTCTGACTGTGGACGTCCTAGACGGAGATGACCTGGGCCCGATGTTCCTGCCTTGTGTTTTGGTGAACAACACCCATGACTGCACCCCCGTCACCTACTACGCCGCTATCCTTGAACTCACTGACCCGGTAAGAAGCAAACAGAGAGGCAAGTGTGAACACACATCTGCTCATCAAGGGCAACACAGTTCCCCCTGTTGATCACATTTGCATACTGATATTTTTGTGCATCCTGCTCGCTGCTTTTTTTTTTTTTTTTTAGTCTGCAGCTGCATGCATGTTTGCACAAGCTTTATGCAATTACAATACGCCTCTCAAAATCTCTAATTGTCAGCTTGCTCCTTGTTTTGCCACCTCAGCTGGAGGCAGAATAGTTTCTGTCTCAGCATTCCTATTTTAGAGGGATTTTTTTAGGTCTGTTTTACTAACAATCAGAGCTAAGGGCTGAACTGGAATGACAGCTAGGCGCCACTGGAATTCACGCAAGGCAGAAAACGAAAAAGGAGGATGGCAGGGTGGTTGAAAATAAAAGATTATATCTGGGGTAGAGAGCAAGTAGTGCACCAATAGAAGTTATTATATTATATTATATATAGTGCTGTCAGTTGATTAAAATAAATTAACTAATTAATCGCAAATTTGAAAAAAATAATCGCTATTAATCGCATTTCATTGCTTCTTTTCAGAAAAAAGAAAATACATGCAGTTTACAATGACCATCCAAGAAATATGCCAAAATGTTTTAAAAAAATCATTTTTAAAGCTTTTATAATTCATGAAAAAATGCATTTAAATTGCATTTCAGTTCAAAACAGTTGAAAAACAAAAATTCCTGACTAAAACTGGGCAGACCCTAAATACAGTACTTTATGAATCTATTTGTTTATTTTATGTACAATTTCAGAAGGGTGTTGTTTTAAAATAATAATAAAAGATTTCCAACATGTGGAAACACTATGAGAGAATCATTTTTTGCAGTGTTCAAACTGACCCACGGTCTGCCTCGTTTTCAGTGAGGGGTCCGAGTCACTCAGGTCTCTATTGTTTAAAGACTAGTGTTCGGAATGGGATCGCCTCGGTCCGGTACTGGTTTTACTTTTCAGATAGGGGTAGGGTCTGGGTTTCTCGTACCGAGCCGAACTGACACCTCCGTCCGCTCGGACCTCGGTGTCAGACCGGGACTGGACCCGTAACAACTGCTCACTGCTGAACTGAACCAAACCGGACCGTACGGCGGAGAAGGAGCAGCAGGAATGAACCTTAAAGGCTAGAGACCGTCCAGTTTCACCGCCGATTACTTTCGGTTTTCACGGTGGAAGGAGCGGAGAGTTGAGTTCTGCTACCGGGTAGACAGGTGAAGTGAGTGAACTGATGAGATCCGAGGAGCGAGTGGATCGGGCTGGAGGGAGGACATGGGTTGCGTCAAGGAGCTGTAGGAAATCTGATGCTGACAAGCGCACCGCCTTGCTTCAAACACAAGTTGCGTAAATAGCGGGTTTTTTTATGCGTTATGTCTTCCAAATTAATCATCACAATTAACGCGTTAAATTTGACAGCACTAATTATATATACTTATTTTGTCAGATTTTCTTCTATAGTTTAAATCAGTAGTTCTGACCAAAGCCTTAACTGATTCTGACCAAATAAAATGTTTGCCTTGACCATCCCACTCGTTAATGTGGGAAAAGACCAGCATCGGCGCTGACATCCTCCAACTGGATGGAGATTTTCGCAGGACTTCAGGACCACGGGGCTGGTTGTTGCCATCTTTTGAGGGCCTTTGACAGTTTTGTGTAAAGAATCTACAAGCTTTCCCAGTGTGAGCGTTCCTTTGCCACTCCCTGCAGTTGTATGTGACGCTCCTCAGCTTGCGGGATGCGCAATCAGTGCCGCGATGGCACCCGTCCGCAGATTTGCTTTCAAGTGAAGGGGTCCGGTACACACACATAATATCTGTGCACTTGCAGACTGGTGGACTACACACAGAAACAGCAACGCGTGCAGCATGACATCACTTTGTTGCAGAGACACTATTGATTAAACGCCAGCAAAGAAGAACACGGAAGCAGCTTAAAGTGTAAAGCGCGAGTATGTCTGCAGTCTGGAGGTATTATAAAGTTGATGACAACAACATTGTAGGGTTAGGGTTTATCGGGACTCGGTATTGGTAGATGCTCAAAATCAAAAGACTCGGACTCTGACTTGAGGGCAAGAAAAACCTGATCAGGACATCCCAACTTAATGGTTTGCTTGTTAAATTCCTTTTGCTTTTGTAAGCAGAGGCTATGAGTGCATATTGTTTTGTTTTGTATATATTGACAGAAGTACTAAAATATAGATAGAAATCTTTTTGGTTGAACAAGTCAGTGTAGACTTTAATTTCCTAGCTGAACAGGAAGTGGAACTGAAACACAATGTTTTTCAGTCCCAGTCTAATGCATCGTGTGCTCAACTCAAAATACGATATATTTTAAACTCACTCTGCACACTTACCTCCTCATAAGATCCTAATGCTAGGTGCATCATGTTTTCATCCTGCAGGCTAATCGGCCCATTGCATATGTGTTCACTTATGACGCAGCAGGTACTGAAGTTCATATTAGTCTTCTAACGGTAAAAACAGTGAGGGGTTAAATATTTGCTTGAATAAGTGTGCTTTTATATGTTCTACTTACAGTTAATGTGACATTAAAACCACAATCTCACAGCATTTTATTCTTCCTGATTAGTGGGATCGCTTTAAAAGTATCTGTCATTGTTTTGTTTTGCTCTGCTCTTCATACTCGAGGGTGGTCATTATGAGGCGAGCTTGACTGAGCTGCTAACCAGCCACTGACAAAGGACTGGGCATCAGATTTGGCTTAGCTGTATGGAGGTGACATGTTCTGAACAAGAGAGAGAAACAGAATCTCAAACGCATGGAGAAGCTTAGGAAATGCAAACGCCTGGATTAAAAATACAGTCAGATTTACAGAGTACAATAAAGTGTCTGAACACAGTGATGAAAAGCAGGATTGTACAGTATGGGTATACATACTGTAGCAGATTGATCTGGTTTTAGAGGCAGTCACATAGTGAGTCACACCTCAGCTTTCTGGTTAGAGTTTGTGCTTTTATTTTATAATTTATGATGAAATGTTTGCAGGCTGGTAGGGCCTGTGGGAGCCTGCTTCACTAATGAAAACTTTTTTATTAATACATATATAAATATACTTTTTTTTGTACCAGTTTGAGAAATATTGACACTTTTTTCTTCTCTGTGAACTTTGCTCCAAAGCTTCACACCAGCAGGTGCTACATTAACATTTACCTTTGATTGTATACTGTATACTGTACCTGTTGTTTTTCAGTTCACCTACATTTATTCCGATCATCTTTTCTACTTCCTCTTGACAGACTATTTCATGAGTTCAGTGAAAATTGCCCATCATTACTTTTGCAGCTTTCTTTCAGTTTTTCCTGTCTCTTCTCCTTTCTGCTGTGTAACCATTATGCTAACATGTCTGTCCACTGGGAGATTTGTCATCCCATAATTGATGAGTGCATTACAATTAATCACAATGGCTAGACAGACATTATTAAGTTGATCTGTATTTATTTTTTGCCCTGGGGGGATGTAGTGAGGGCCACAGAGTCCCCTAGATAATGACTGCTGGAGGAGGGTATTATAGCTAATCATCATTGTGCAGAGCAAGGGGGATTTGATTTAGTACACCTCCATACACTGTAAAAGCGAGAGGGCTGATTGGGGAGGGGTGTAAGGATTACTCCCAAGCTGAGGGATATAAATATACCCCCTCAGGGAGGAATTCTTCTACCAAAGAGCTGTTAGCCATGTGTCCATCTGTGCTAAGGAAGTTCATCACAAGCCTCTTTGCACATACTGTAACAGCAATATGGACGAATTTTGTACATTATGTTTCCACTTAACAGTCTGTATACAGTCTATTATGTGTCAAAATGTACACATTTATTAGTTAAAATAGGATGTAGTATGCCTAAAATTACTACAGTATTTCTGCCTGAACACAATGATGTAAGTTAGTAACAAAAGCATGAACAATCAAATGTGCAAAATCTGTCAAATGTTCAATTTCAGTGTGAGACATGCACATGTTGCTGGGAATTGCATTTTTGCTGATTTTGACACCTCTTGGATCAAAGACACTGTATCTCTTCAGTCCTTTGTGTTTCAGGTGTGTGTGTGTAGATTGTGCTTTTTGTAATTGTAGTTCACGAGAATGGTGTTCAAGGAAGGTGTTGAACTGTGAGAAACGTTCTCTGTTTGATTAAAGCAATGTTGTGCAATAGTTTGTGAGACTGCCCATAGGTGTGTTTCCCATCTGTGAAGAGTTTTGTAAGGGAGAGATTCTTGCAGGCGTTGCATTTAAGGCCAAAATGGAGCGGGAGGTGTGTGTGTGTCTGTGTGTGACTGGATAATCATCTTTGACAAGATAACACCACAAGTGTGCAAAAGTTGAACAAAACACCAAACTGATTGCACCAGTACCACATTTTTCCTGAGTACAAGCACTTGCCAATACTGAATATCAATACCAAATACTAATAAAGGCCAATGAGCTTAAAAAATGTTTTTAAAAAAGCCAAGAAATAATGAAAAAACCATGATGTACACAGTTTAAAGTATCAGAGTGATACTTGAAGCTGATATCTGTATTGGTGCATCCCTACACTCAACATATAACCGTTTAATAACAATAAAAACATCTAGTTATTAAGATTTGAACTATTTCAGTTTTATTTTAATATGTAATAATGATTTTATTATATAACAATAATGAAAAAGAAAAACTGGCACTCTCCACTTGTAGATCATCTTCCAGAGAGCAGAAGACATTGATGGGACTGGATGTGTTTGGTGTTTGATGACAGAACTAATCCTAATACTCCACTTGGCTTCTTTAGGACCAGAAGTGGTTTGAGGCTAATTTAAATTATATTCATATGTATTAACGTTTTGGTCTTTTCATATGATTTAGGAGGACAAAGTCACCAAATCTTATGTCTACCAGTTTAAAGAAACAACCTTTGCTTCTAATAATTTTTTAGAGAGAAAACGTCTAAAGTGGTCAAGTCTGAAACCCAAGAGTAACACAACAGGATTACTTTATAAAGTTACCAAGTGTGGCAGTAGATCAGGACCAGCATGTGCTTATGATATAATAATTTATTAATTTGCATGCATATTAGGCATATTCAGGAGGATGCTGATGAGCTGTAAAGGTGCATCCCTTTTAATGAAGTATATTTTAAATTGCCCCATGTGCAAAGGCTTATGACTGCATGTGACCTATTTTAGGTAACACTTTCACATACTTGTGTACATCTTGTGACCAGAAGAATACAATCCTGAACTGGCATCACAGTCACCGTATTCCTCAATAGGAAGCTAAGCTGGGGCGTCAGCCAATCACTGCAGCACATCACTTCTGTTGGAATATTAGACCAAGTGGAGAGTTCGATCAGCATCTCGAGAGAGAAGGCTGTTTTTTCTGGTGGAGGCACACTTCTAAATAATGTACAACATGTCACATGAGATTCACAGCAAGCAAAAACTATTAATATATCTCATGGCAAATACTTTCTGGGGCAGATGATGTCTTCTTTAGGCAGGATTTTACATATCAGAAGATTTGTCATCTCTCCATATGCACTCAGTCATTTTTGAGACAATATTGCATGATTTCATTAAACGAGATAATTATGTTATTAACCACATAATCAACTGGAGATTAAATGGATTTGCATCTGATTTTCTCACTCTGTTGTTTCTGATTTTCCTCTACTCCTCGATCAGAGCAAACTGAATCCACTGAATGTGACTCCTCCTATCAAAGCCATCGACATGGATAGAAACATACAGCCCCCGTCGGACAGACCGGGGATTCTCTACTTCATCCTGGTTGGTAGGTTCCTCACACATAAACCCTGATTAATCCGTGTCATGCTCTTTGGTCCACTTTAGCTTGTTGGTATGCCACTTGTCCTCTGAGTGTTTACTCTTGTTGTTGATTTGACCGTAACCTGCCTTATTCTTTATTACAGGTGAGCCAAAAACATATCCAGAGTATTTCTCCCTGAACAAGACCACTGCAGAGCTCCGTGTTCTGAAACCAATTAACAGGGACCTGCATCAAAGGTTCACATTCGTTATCAAGGTAACAATTAAATTCACTTTTGAGTTACTCGCTTGTTAAATGTTGCTTTCTCTGATCCAGTAATAATTTTGTTGTTATTAATAGGAAATCAGCTGCAGATTTGTTATGAGAATTTAGATTAAACCCTAAACCTGTTACAAAATGAACAAAGGAATATGATTTAATGTGGTAAATTAAAGCAACATATATTAGAGATTGATCTTCAAAGCCTTTAAAAACAGAATCTGGGGGAAAGTTTTTTTTAATCCTGAATGTTATGGAGGCTAATTCCTTCTCATGGTCCAGCCCAAGGTGAAATAACAGTCGTAAAAACTTATATCATGATAGATTTAATATTCATCCTTACCTGCTCTACTCAGATAACCTCAGTCCCGGAGGTCATTAACCTTATCTGTGCCAGCTTAAGAAACACGGGCGAGAAAGATGTTATGATTTATTGACTTAACAGGAGGATAGGCAGCTGGGCTCTCCTGAATCATAATTTCGTTCATCACGTTCAGGGATGCCGGCGCTGAGCAGCAGTGCAGATGAACTTTCTATCTACACATCACTAACCCCCAGAGACCTCTGAGCACTTCATAACCTGCTATTTACCAGGCTAGCTGGTGAGCAAAGAGATTATAGAAATACTTTATTTTCACAAGAATAAAGACAGGTCCATCATATTTGGGGCATTTGCATGTCCCTGGGTGGACCATCTAGAGGACAAGATGGTTCAAATGGGATGTAGGAAAGAATCATGATAGATGGCGGGATGTGTGTGGTGGATATAGGAGTCTTATCTGTCTTTAGTCATTCAGAGGAGATGGAGCTGTTGCTCTAGGACTCAGAGCATCAAGAAAATGAGAATTGAGGGTGCACCGATCCACTTTCTTCTACATACCTAATGCTTCTGGTAAACATATGGACTCACAGGCATATTACAGAAAACACATTTGTTGTTCTTTAATAGTCATCACAGATCTTGATAGAGGCACATCCACCGAGATGACTTGGAGGAAATGAAGATGAGAGGGAAAGGCATGCGGGTATGGAGAAAAATTGCTTGGGAAATCAGAGGGAAAAAATTGAAAGAGGCGAGAAGGAGGTGCAGTGTGACACTTAAATAATGATGGAATCAGGGCAGGAGAATCAAGATTGATTGATGAGCGGTGACTTTTGCTAGCAGTGAGTCTTAATGTCGACTTGTGTGTTGTTGCCGTGGAGAGCAAGTCATTGTGCGCTGCCTCTGAATCAGGGACACCGCTAAAGAGCTAAATCACCAGGGAACAATGTAATCCTATGCCCTGTCTTGTCTCTTCCAGACAGATATATATGTGGAGTGCACATCACAGCCATCAATGAGAGCATTTTTCCCTCAGGTTTTTCTGTGGACAGATTGGATCTCTGGGTCCATATAGTGTATGTTTTCTCTATTATTGCTCAGATAAGGGATAGAGGTTGAGGATGTTTGAGGAGAATCGTCTGAAATAACATTGTGTAAATGGATGTGCCAAAAAAAGTGGTGCAGCGATCCTAAATATTAGGCTATTTGCAAACAACAAGAACATTAGGGGCACGGTCTTATAACCATTTCTTTGTACAAGTATATCTTGGTGTTACAATCCACACGCTGTAACACAAGACCAGTGCGATTGAGCTAATGTGCAGAATTAGTTCCAGGTCATGGCTTGAACTGATGTTGCCTCACACCCCCTCTCCATCTGGATTTTAAAGCCCTTAGCGCTTCTGAAGCAGCCCAGTGTGGGAGGCAGTGGTGACACATGATCTGGAGACAGGAAAGACTGCAATGGCAGCACAACTCGATCACAATCATTTGATTTGGTGCATGTGTCTGACATAATTATGAGCTTATTTACAGCTTATTAAAGTTTCTGTACAATTGCACAACTGAGCCAGTGCCATTTTTGATTTGTGCTAATGCACTATGTAACTGAGGCAGCGACATTAGGCACCAGCTGTGCAGGAAATAGGAAGAACCGGTGTTTAGAATCCAGTGATTGTTGCTGAAAGATGGTTTTTCTGCTTCCACAATGATGTTTTTGAGCAGCTCTGGAAACTTTAGTAAGTTTTGTAAGTCTTTTAAATGGTATTTCTGCTTCTACTAAAAGATTTAGATGCTGGAAATGTTTTTTTTTCTGTTTGATTTATAGTTTAAGTTAAATTGTTCAGTTACCTTTGACCTGGATTTGCTTGCATGTAGGTAACTAGTCTTAACTAGTCGTGTGACCAACTTAAAGTAGAACACAGGCTAAATATAATCCCAGATTTTTTTTATAATCTACACTGTAAAAAACAGGGGTCAAACTTTTTAAAATGCTACAATTTGTTACAACTAATTAAATTACATTTTTTTCCCCAAGTTAATTTGTAAAAAAAAAAACTTAATACATTAACTTGGATAAACTTAATTAGATTATTTGTAACAAACTGAAGCATTTTTAAAGTTAGACCCCTGTTTTGTTTTTACAGTGTAGGTTTATCCATTTACTGATATTCATTGACAATGAGAAATATTAACTATCAATCAATGTAATACTCAGTTTTTTTTTTATACGGTAACCTGCAGCATGTTGTCAAATAATACATTTATTAACAGGAATATTTGATGTTGTTTTAGATATTAATATTTTTCAGATGGAGCCTCTTAACCTTTGAGTTTTTCCACTTATTTGACCATTCCTTGTGCTTTTTTTTTTTTTGGCTCCTTGTGCATGTAAAAGCCTCGTAAAGCTCCAAAGCCCAAAGGTCATGCCAAAGAAAATTACTCTCTTCCACACAGGACCAACTCCAGAGAGCTGCCTGAAACGCCTCGTTGGTAGTCCTGTCTTATTTTCTTTTTTTTGACTTGTCAACATCACAGTCAAACACATTTACATAGTGTCTGCCCAGTGGCAAAGTTTGGCGCTTCTTAAATAGAATGAAGCAAAGCAGCTTGGCACTTTGACCAGTCTGATTCAACTAGTCAGAACAGGCTGCATCATTAGCATTATGAGAAAAACTTTTACATATTTTAATATTTAATTATTTCAATCTAATCTAGTAAACATTGAAAACAAAATTAAGAAAATTTAATTGAGGATATTGTAAGTTATCTAAGAGAAAGATGGGGGGAAGTGAGGGAATAACATTGTAATTCTTTAAAAAGAATGAGAAAACCATCCTAATTTGTTTTATTTCACAGTTTTTCAAAATAAGAGTTCAATAAATGATGTTCCTTGTATAAACAAACATCTCAGTTTAGAGACTCGGCAGAGAGAAGAGGATTTATTGTTAAAAACATAAACACACACTGAAAATAATTCACTTTTTACACTCACAGAAAGATGCTTGGAAGGAATAAAAATAAACTAAATGATTTGGTGTTTAGCTTTGACTCCACTATAAATATTCCCAGTGAGCTTCCTCCTATCAGTGGACACTCATTGACTAATTATGGCTTCTCTGGTGCAAATTGTTGGTTGTTGTGTTAAGTGCCCTCCTGGTAATTACCAAGCCCTAACCCCGACAAGAACTTATTTTTAATTTGATTGCACCTTTGTTTATACAAGTTGGCTTCATTGAGGCCCATAGTCTCATTTTCAAGAGGAACCTGAATTTTATACCTTTTTTTTTTAGTATTTTTTTTCTTTTGCAATTAAATTCTGCAAACTGTGAGTCGCTGCTGGAGAACTTTCCACTCCAGTAGTCATGTTAAAAAGTCGTGACACTGTGACTTTCTTAGTTCTTTTTTCTTTTCTTTAAAGGCTGAACAGGACAACGGTCACCCCCTTCCGGCTTTAGCTAACCTCATTATCGAAATCCTCAATGAGAACAACCAGGCACCATATTTCCAGTTTGCCACCTACCAGGGCTACGTGAGTGAATCCTCCCCAGTGGGTACGACCATCTCTGCAAGTACCAATCTCACCAGCCCTCTGGAAATTATCGCCTTGGATAAAGACGTTGAAGAGGTAGAAAGATTTTTTTTAAAGCCTCAAACTTGATTTATCCATTTATTCATGCCTTCATTTCTTAACACATTAGGTCATGTACTTTTTAAGGTTTTAATTTTCCAACAATTAATTTCCTAACTGATTTATCTTTTTCCTTGCTGTAGCTGGCTCCTGATCAGAAACCTGTAGGTAAAGGGGGATTTTCAGATGAAGTGACACACACACACTTTGTAATGAAGGGATGTCCTGATCCAATTTCTTCAGTCTTAATCTGATTTAAATCACTTTAAATGTTTAGTTTAATCCGTGTGTGTTTTACTGTAAAACACACATGTATTGTGCAGATATTTCCAGTTAAATTATGTCAGAATTGATGTCAGGAAAGTAAATTAAATGTAGGGATTTAATGGTTTTGGATTTAACCTGAATGACATTGAAATAATGCCCAAGAGGTTTAATGCATCTATCAGCCACATGACCAACGGAGCACAGTTTAACCTCCACAGCCTACTTGAGTATTGTTAATGACATCCCTTTACGACCACAGTGGACCCATCTTCTGATGGCTGCATGTTAATGCACTAAACCACAAAACTCAAATAATCTCAGATTAGTTTCTTAACATAATAATGAGTTCACTGGACTCCTTCCAAAGTCACCAGATCTAAATCATTCTAGTATTTTTTTTTTTTTGGATGACAATAAAGCTGCAGCAACTGGGTGATGCTATCAGTTGAATATTGACCAAAATCTCTGAGGAACGTTTCCAACACCCCTTGTTGGATCAGTGTCGTAAAGAATTAAGGCCGATCTAAAGAGATAAGGGGTCCAACCTGCTACTAGCAAGGTGTGTCTAATAATTTGGCCAGCAAGTATACAAAATACATTCTGCAAGTTAAATAACTTTATGTTTTTAGCCTTTCTTTGATTCTATAGTCCACTTTGCTCTGCAGGCTTCCAGTGTTTTGTACCTTTTTTTATAGCGGCTACACCTGAAGTGCAAGTTACAGTTAACAAAGGATAGGAAGTGGATCAGCAGTATACAGCAAACACTAAGCCATTAAAAAATGTTGATCAGCAATATCCCCTCCAGCAAATTGACTCGGGACATCCCTGCTGCTAATGCATGCATCAGTCTGCAGAAAGTATAAACAAACTGTGGACATTCATCACTGCTGGAGACATTTTTAACACAGAAAAATTAAGAATTTCATTAAAAAATGTTGATCAATTATTAAGCAGAGCTCCTGTTGTGATGAATGTGTGCATAGATTAATTTCTGATACACTGACTTTTATATTCTAAAGTGTGTGTTCTAATATTGAATTCTAGTGTGTGTGTCCTTCTCTGAGTGTTTCATGAATTGTTCTTTTGTGTTCTTTATTCTGATTGATGTTTTTGTGTTTGTTAAAGTTCAGATTTATGCAGTTATTCTCTTTGAATTGCATTTTTCCACCAGCTTTGGTTTTTATGAATTAATTCTCATTAGTAAAGCTACTAAAGGAGATCCTGGACTTATTTGTTTTTTTAAAGTTAACTTAGCCTTTCTGTGTATGTGTGGGTTTGCGTGTCCATATTTGTGTGTTTTATCCATTGAACACTTTTAAATCCATACTCCAAGTATGATGAATGAAAACACCATCTCACACACAGCCAAAACAAATGATCACTGCCTTTAGTTCATCCTTCAAAATATGCCTTTACTCAGTTTTCAGAGGAGATTAACAAATCAAAGTGAAGACAGAGATAACAAAATCAATAAGTCACCCAACCCTGATGTTTACCAAACTCTCTTAAGAGGAGTCATTGATGGACGGGAATCGAAGCAGACCAGAAGCTACAGACTAAAATGGACTTTAAGTTTATTTGTTAAAGTAGAAGTGATGACATATCCTCAGTAAATAGATTTTCCTCAAATGTTTTGTAGGTTTTTATTTGCCTACATTTGGACTCTAAACACAAACCGTGCATATCGTTTTTAATTGTTTCCATTAAAAGGCGAAGGAACAGGTCCTCGGCTGAGATTCTTAAAAATTTAAGCTTGTTAGTAGTTTATTAGTTCATTCCTCTGCTTATTATCCAATATTCTCTGAAGACAATAGGGACACCTGCCAGCAGATTACTTTTCCAACTTCAGAGTGCATCAAATGTTCTTTTTGATAGGTTTTCTCAGCCCCACAGCTGTGGCCTTTGGGGAAAAAAATCTGATGAGGCACCAATGTGGCCATGGTTACAATTTTTTTGGTGTATTTTTCCTTTCCAAGACGAAAGACCCGATGGTGCAGATTAACCTGGGTGACTTCACTGCGATCTTCAGCCTGACCCCAACTGGGTTAATCCGCTACCTGAAGCTCCTCAAGCCCGTGGACCGGGAGACGAAGATGGCCTATACTTTCACGGTGAGTCTTCAACTCGGTGTCCTGAGAGCAGCCCTCAAGTTCTGTGACCAACATCTCTCATTTTGTAAATGTTAACAGAAGTCATAAGTTAGCAGTAAACCAAGAGGCACTTGGAGATACTTGTACATGTAGACAAAACTTAGATATACAACAAGGATTCATCAAAAAAACGTTTATTTCTAATCTTCTCTAAATGGAGTCCTATTTTGTGAAACTAAGAATTTTTCATTTAAGACAAAGTGTGGTTGAATTTTAGGATGATCTGTTAGTTATTCTTAGTAAGATGTGTTCTGATGATTATTTAAATAACATAATGTGACCATTAAGACAGTGGTTATCTGTTAATCGCCCCTGGACTGAAGTTCTGTGGAGTTCTGTTTTTCCCGACCCAATTCCCTCTTTATGAGGGGACCATAAAATAGATGTCTCCATCTTTTATGAGGGGGTCACTATCTCCTCCCTTAACTTTGCCCTCTGTGGGTAGATGGTAAAAGAGAGAGGTTTTACCCAACCTGGTTGTGTGTGTGTGGGTGTGTGTGACCCAGAGTTTGAAGGGGTGGTGAAGTTTTATGATGGGTACGGAGGAGAGACAGAGGTATAAAGGCAGTAGGAGTGTGTCAGAAGACAGGATTTTCTCTTAGCCATGAATGAGATCAGCCTTCTTCATTACAAGGAGTAATAAAGCTTTTTAAAAAATTACCTAAAACTGAGCTCTTATTGTTTTGATAAGAAGTTTACATAACAAGTAATCAAAAATATATAATTTTCTGTACAATGCATTTATACAATTAAGTTTGTTAATTGCCTAAAGTTTAAAGTAATTAAGTTTGTTAATTGCCTAAAGTTTAAAGTAATGTTCCTTCATTACTTTATGTTGCATTTTGTGCATTTTTATTAATAGAATTTGATCATTACGTGTACTTTAATTTCAAGAAATATGCAGATGTGGGAAAATGTACATAAATGCTGCAAGTTGCTCATAGCAACCTTGATTTTTTAATGTGAAATTAACATTAATTTTCTTATTCAATCCTGTACTTCTGACCTCTGCTGAAATGCAGATTCAGATCCTAGAAAAAAGCCTGAGGGTTTTCTTATATCTTACCAGAAACCAGCAAAGTTTAGTTTAGTACACTGGTAAGAACTTCTGTCCTGTAAGACAAGCATCTGTTAACATTTCTGATGCTTTCTAAGAATAATGCATTCAAGTGTAAAGCAACACAACTGTGACAGCTTAATGTTTAATGAAAAGACACAGGATTGGTTTACTTATTCGACTTCTGGTGGACAGTGAAAAGACACGTTGATCCAATAATGAACCATGTTTCAAATCTGTTTTATAGTTTCTACCAAATGTCCAACTTTATGATATAAAATGTTGGTTTCAAAGACCCTTCTGTACATTCTAAGCTCTAAGCTGAATATGCTTTTCAAATAAAAGTTTAATTAGTATGGCAGTAGCCAACTGTTTTAATTAAAGGCCTAGTTTTCCTTGAGGGAATGCATATTGCTCGCCTCCTTTAATGCCAGAGTTTTAAACTAAAATCTTCTTATGTTGAGAAATAAAGATATTTTCAGATTTTGTTGACTCACAGGTAGATGGTTGATTTCATGAGAAAGTTTGAGACTTGGCCAGATCATGTGATGAAGAGGACTCTTCCCTACTGTCAGACTACTACAACTAGATCAACATATGGAAAATTGACTGAGTTGTTGCAATTTTTGTGTTTGGTAATGTCAACAAACTGATCAGTTGTTGATTTACATCCAATGATGACTTTCAGAACGTTTCATTAAAATCTGGTTTGTAAGACTTCTTGCTAAAACTATAGATAATCAAACACGTTGTGTTGCTCAGAGGAATGGAAACCTCACAACAAATGATGTCGGATTAGCGAGAACATATTGTTCACTCTGCAGGAGCTGCAGGAGATTTATTTTGTTCTTACAGAGATGACTCAGCTCACTGTAGGTTTTGATGTAATACACGGTTTGATAGAAGTGTTTTGGACTTCAGCCATTTATAAAGGTACATCATGTTTAATTGTGTGTGTGTGTGTGTGTGTGTGTGTGTGTGTGTGTACAGAGTTGACCCTTTTCGCTCAGTGTACACAGGTCAGCAAAGTTTTTTCTGTGGTTTGAAGTGTTCAAGGCTTTAAGTGCTTGAGCTCAGACAGCGTTTATGCTGTAGATCTTTGACAACACTGTACAGTAGCTGCCAGTGTGGGGTGACTGTTCACTGCTGTGTTGCACTTATAACTGTACAGAAGGATCGCTTCATTCAGCGTTTGTTCTGAAGAAAGTTCTGTCATGTGTCATCATCAGTCTCCCAGTCCCAGGTATCTGTCTGAAGCTTTCTTTCTCATCACTGAATCTCATTAGAATGAGATGATTGTTGCTGATTGAATGGTTTAAATTGAGCACTGTTAGATGTGTTTGTACACCTTTGTACACGTAGACAGTTTATTTGACATTTATAAATAGGGGTGCACATATTTAGTCCACTATAGGACGCATGCGCACCAAATGCCATCATTTAGCAGCAATTCACAGCACCTCCGACACACACGGGCAGCACCGGTGACACCAGAGGTCGCGCTAGACTTTTTAGTTTTCCGTCATTTTGACTGACAGGGTTAAAAGAATCCAGTCATAATCTATTTTTATCCATCACATATTAATTTTAAAAATTATAATAATCACATTTTCAGTAGCATTATTACTCTAACACTGGGCCCATTTAGCACATAAATCCATAGGATTAGACACTAAAGTAGTCGATCAGCCAGTCATCATTTAGAAATTTCTAAAAACTCTGTTCGGGGTCGAGCGAAGCGAAGCAGCAAGTGAGGTGCAGCTCTGTGCGCTCCGCAGGACTCTGATTACCGTATAATATTAACGTTCATTATGAGATCATGAGAGGAGAGAAAGAGAGAGAGAGGGAGAGAGAGATGAGGGGTTCACATATTTTTCATTGAGATACTCAGGGGAAAACCTGGTGCTGCTGTTTAATGTGGATCTCCTTGCGTGAGTGAGTGTTTGAAGTCCAGTTCTACTGTATGTGTGCTCGCGGAGCAGATTTTGTCAACAAGCCTCCACAGCCTATGAATGCTACTCCGAGAGCGCATTACAACAGGAAGTGTAGTTAATCCATATCTGATCGTGCGCTGAGCACCAGATTGTAAAGGCGTGTTTGAATCAGGTCTGACACCTGATGGCGGACCAGGGTTCTTCTGTTGCAGAGCGCAGGACGTCTGGATCACAGGTCTGCGCACAGCAGCACAGAACCTCAGTCTGGGCTGCAGGTATTGGTGGAGATGCAGCACTATTTCTGCATCCTTGGTTCAAATTATTGGTTGGGACAATTCAGTGATTGCCTATGACGGTCTGATGGATGGGCAGGCACGCAAGCGTAAACCTGTCATAATAACCGGCGCCCTTCCCCTAGTGACACACACACAATCACAGCACGTCTGACACACACACGCAACTCTCGCATACCCAGCACTGGTGACACGAGCACGCAGCACCAGCAAAACCCCGCCCCCACCCACAGCGATGTGGTGCGTACCAGACATCAGCACCAGGCTCTCCTTTGAGATCCTTTATCTTGCATGAGTCTATAGCTTACTAATGTTTATGTGAATTGAAACTGCAATTAATTAGGACTGCAAGATATTAGGAAAGTGTGTGTTTGCAATCATTAATCAATCCACATTTTCTTCTCTATTTTTTGTCATATTTCAACATGCTGATCACAATATTTTGCATATTTTTCAGCATTTCAACCATAAAAGGTTAACTAATATTCCCACCATGCATTGCAAGTAAACTTTAGCAATATTGATATTTTATGCTTTGATACTGTGATTACAACATTTTTTAAATATGTTGTGCAGCCCTACTTATACTTTTTACACTTGATTTTGTAGCCAGTATCTAAACAATTTAGGATAAAAAATGTTTTAAATGTAGTAATATAGAATATAAAGTGTTCATGAGCAAAAAAAAAAGGCAATTTGAGGCGATGATTCCTTATTTAGCTCTAACAGCAGAATTTATTAAACTTTTATTGCTTTAATGTTTAATTTAATATGTTCAGCAACTATTACAAACCTTTTTCAGTTTTGATTAAATTCAAATAAACTGCTAGCTGTCTAAGCAGGTTGTGTTTTAGCTAAGTGTTTCATTCACACAGCCCTCGTGCATTTTTCAGACCCACTGTGATTTTATTTTAATGTAACCAGCTGTCTGCTCGGGCCTTGGAGCAGCTTGTTTCATTCATGCTCTACACAAGTGAGTGCAGCATTAACTCTATTGATCTTGTTATATTCTTGTTTTACAATAGTTCTTATTAAATGTACAGTATAGTGACCAGCACAGCAGTCGCACTGAAATGAACGCGTCGAGAAAACTCCAGGAGAAAACGTGACTCTGCATCTTTAGTTTTTATCTTTGGAGGAAAATCTTTACTGATTATAACCTGGTGTTGGTTGATTAAAATTAGCTTAATGCGTGAATGAGATGTAATTATATCTAAATATATTGATATCAGACATTTGAAGTAAAGCTCTGATTGGTTCTTTTTCTTGACATGACAGTGATAGAAACTTGAATGATGTGTTGTTGCTTTAATGAAGATACTGATTGCTTTTTTTTTTTCGCTAAATGTCATTGCATGAATGTTGGCTTCAAATTACATTTCTAATTATTCTAAGTGTCCTGGCCTTGAAGGAGAGGGAGTAAACCTCGGAATCTGATAGAGATCAGCTTCTATTTGTTGTTGTTCTCATGTTTGTCTTCTTACTGTTTTTTTTTTTGTGTGTGTGAGCGATGATCAGAAGGATGAGCAACCATGCTTGCCGTTATGTACAGATAGTTAGGTTCTTAGTAAATTGTGTGGAAATGACTTCTTTAGAGCTACCTGTGCAACAAAAACCGATATCTTAATGTGTTTCTGTATAACATCTTTACTGTGCTGATTTAGCTGCTGCAACAAGAATTAAAAAATATCCACTTTATTTGCAAGACGTGTCATTTATATTGTAAACTTACTCAGATCATTTCCCCAGAGACGGTCAGTGTCATGATCTCTTCTTTCTAGATATCATTTGTTGTTCTGCTCAGTCCGTTTTCTTTCTTCTCTCCCGACTCTGAGCGCTGGAGATCGAAGTTGCCACGAACAAATAAACATGTATTTTGCTCAGCCTGAAAACTGTCCTTCAGGCAGACTTTGTAGAAGCACTTTCTTCTTTTCTTTATGTGTTTTTTATTTCACTTTGATGGGATGGAAAATGAGCAGCTGGAGACACAAAGTTCAAGTGATGACACTGTCGCTCATCAAAGCCAAAAAGGCTTTAAAAAATCATTTGTGATTCTTTTTATCAGGCGGTCTTTGTTGACATGTCTTCTAAAGTTATAATAAGTGTTTCTCTTTCTTGTGTTTACAGATGGTGGCGTCAGATGGTGTCCAGCAGAGTAGCCCAGTAACTGTCAACATCCTGGTTATTGATGCCAATGACAATACACCAACGTTTGCTGAGGTCTCCTACAGCGTTCAGGTCTTTACGAACATGCAGCCGGGGGAGACCGTGCTACAGGTAATCAATCCGCCGATCGTTTTCCTTCATTCCTCCTTTTCTTCCAGCCTCTTTGCTCCGACGCCCGGCACCTCCGTCTTTGTCCCCATCACACAGATTTTCTCTCGCAGACGCTCTTTCACGCTCAGTAAAAATAACCACAACAATCCAGCGCATTGTGTTGACAGGCGAACCGCGGGAACATTTCCCTTTTCCATTTCTGCACTCATACAGTCGAGTCGGAGGAAATGTTTTTTTTATCTCTGATGTCAGTGCACAGCCCTGGGAAATTCATAGTAGAAGGTTATTCCTGTTCTATGAAAAGGATTTCACGTTCTTTAGTTCATTTATTTTTGACCGTTTGGTTTAATTTCTTTTTTTGAAACTTTACCTAGTTAATTTTTTTCTTATACACAGTGTAACACTAACATCATGTACTACAGTATATGAGAGTTTTTGCACATACTGTAAATCTAAAAACCACATTTTGCTATAAATGATGAGGTCAATAGTTTCAATAGCTCTGTGTTGGTAGAGAGAGTTTATATCTTTTTTTTCTCCTTCAGTTGATCTCTTCTTACAGCAGAGCCTCTCCCCAAAAAAATGTCAGATTCTGAAAAGGTCAAGTTTAATCTGTTTTAAAAAACCCAACCATTTCACCCTCCTAGAAATAAGGCCAGGGGTTACAGAGTGTCTGCTATGACCGCCTAACCGATTTTATAAGCCGTTTATGGGAGCTGGAGTCCCCTTGAGAATGCTGCAGCTTATTTGATGCTACAACTTTTTTTTACTCCACTGTCAGTAGCATGAAAAAGGAGGTTGGGGGAACTTGGATTAAAGTTTCAAAGCCTTAAATATATGAGGTCAACTAAACCACGAGGGCTAATAATTACAAGCAGCAGGATGCCCCAAATAATTGGATTAAATGAAACAGTGGTTTATTAAATACATATGTTTAGATCATGGGTATTTTTTTTAATTATTTTCTAAGTAAATGTATCTCTCAGTAAATTCTCCTACACTTCTGTAATCTAATCTTTTAAATGTGAAGTTGAGCAGACTGAATGTGTTGTTTGGGATTTCTACCCTCAGCTAACTCAATACTTCTTACATATACATACAACAAGTGCTATGTATCCATTATTAATAATAGTGCAGTAAAGTGATCTCAGTGTGAGACCTTTGGCAGCTGACAAGTCTGTCACAACTCCCTGCTGAGAAAAATTTACTGCTTCACTGGTTCATTAATCATGTTAGCTTTAAAATTGCTCTGTTTCAGATTCAAATACATGTATGTATGGTGTACTTGTGTTTTTGTTCTCCTCTCAGTTAACTGCAGCGGATGCTGATGAGGGTCTAAATGGTCTGGTGACTTATGAGATACTGGCTGGGTCCCAAGGAGATTTCATCATTAACAATTTCACCGGGCGCATCACCGTGGCTCCTGGTGTCACATTAACCGTGGGACGGTCCTATGCGCTGACTGTCAAGGCTTCTGATAACGCACCAGAGACCCAGAGAAGGTAGTCACATTACAGCCTGATCAAACACACACGTGTGTGTGAGAGAGAGAGAGAGAGAGAGGGAGAGAGAGAGAGAGAGAGAGAGAGAGAGCAAAAGTACATATTTTTAGAGAAAAGTAGATTTTTATTTTTACTTTTGTGCTGTGAGATGATCTTACGTTTATTTAGTTACAAAGCATTAGAGCACTTGGGGTTTATTATTTTACAAGTTATCTTTAATTATTTCACTCAGCTGGTATTCACTGGGTTGAATAATAGAGGAGACTGACGAGCTGTTGTGGGAGCATCTAGAAACGGTTTCTTTTGTTTCTGTGCAGAAGCAGCAGTTTGTAGATTGTTGTTGTTTTTTTCTCCAGGTAAAAAGATTAATATGAATTTAATTCAGCAGTATAATTTAACAGCAATAATCTACAAGCTTAAATAGTAAGCAAATAGTTTCTAGGTTACATAAATCACACAACTTGCAAATCCAACATGTTGCTATGTGTCAACAGTTTTATCTAAGTAAAGTTGTGAACAATAAAACCAAATTGATGCATCCCTGAACAAATAATTGAATTAAATATTAGGTATTTAAGCATTGATTCCCAGTGTATAGCAGTATTTATATGATTGATTGAGAACTAGATTATTAAAATGTGCCATGAAAACTTCACTTTACTGAGTTTTAATGTTTGTTAGCTCCAGTTATTGTCAACATTTCCACTGTACCGTGTGTGAAGTTCATCAGGAAGCATCCGTTTGTTAAACAGCAGCTGGTTTTGCATCTTGCTGATGATTTTCTGTTTACCAGGAGCTCCATCACCACAGTCTACATTGAGGTTTTGCCTCCCAACAACCAGAGTCCCCCACGTTTCCCTCTCCTCACCTACAACCTGGAGATCAGCGAGGCCATGAGGGTTGGAGCGATCCTGCTCAATTTGCAGGTCAGACACTAAAATGTGGTCCTCTCTGTGATATAAGCAACACAATCAACATATTTTATCCTTTCCAGCTATGCATTGTGTATTTTTTCTTCATTGCATCATCTTTCTGTATAGCTGTATAATTTCTGTATCGATGTCCCACATGATTTTTTATTCCTCCTCCAGGCCTCAGACAGGGAAAACGATCCGATCACATACCGCATTGTGAGCGGAGATTCCCAGAAGGTCTTCAACCTCTCTGAAACGTGAGTGCAAAATGTTCTACCCGGCTCTCGGCTCCTCTCTCAGACCCCAGCGGCATGCAGGACACTGATAAACACAAGGCTGTAAACACAGATATACAGTGTGTGATATTGTGTTTGTCTGCATGCGCTTCAGCCCACATTATTCCCAGTGCATGCAGAACAGAAACAACCATGCATGTTGAATGATTACAGCCATCTTTAACATATTTCAACTCATGCTGCAAAAAAACGACTATTTGCTTGAAAAATGTTTTAAGATTTTTTACAAATGGGCTCATTTATCAAAAGCTGTATTCAACTTTTGATTTGAGGGCTGCAAAAAGCATAAATTAACTATGTAGCCTTTGATAACAGCTTTGTTGCATGTCTTTCACTTGAGTGTAGAGGCTCAAGGCATACACTGATATGATGTGGAGGACTGTGTTCTTTTACTATCAGGGCGTCCTTAAATAAACTAGGCAGAGCATGTTTAAATTAGCTCATAAATGAGAATCCAAGGACAAAATGTACAAAAAGTACATCTAACATTATTGGCTTCTTTTTTTTTTTATCTGCTATAAAATCAACAGCATTCCTTTAATTATATATCAGAAGACAATTCAGCTTCCTGCAGCAGAAATACAGCAAAGAGAGACATTAAATTATAGCAAGTAGGTCAGACTTACTCAATGCTGACAGAGCTGGTTTGGAATAATGTTTTAATATAAATCATCACAAAAATTAGACATATTTAAAACCTGGATTTTGATTCTGGGTCTTTTTTCAATGATGTCTTTGAGCTTTAGCTGCCTCTGAAATTAGGCAAGTAAAAGTCTGACAGATTCACAGTCAACATCAGCATTCAGAAAACCCACCTCTCCCGTCAGCTAATATGGAAGCGAGGAAAAGGCATAAAAGATCGAAGTGGTTAGTGCCTTTTTCCATCCATCAAATAAGCAAGCGAATATGAAGCAAGGAGACACAGGGAGACTGAAAATGGAGAGCCTGCCAGACACGTTTCTTACTAATTGATTAAAGCCTATTTTGTCTGCATCCCGAGTCTCCCAGCTATGAAAGAACAAGCTGTGTTGCTGCTGCACCATGCACAAGAAAATTTTAAAAAAGAAAGGAGAGACTAGCTGTGGTTGGTTTTGCAAATTACCTAAACCTAATCTAACAAAAATCCTGCTAAAACAAAGCAAATACTTAAAATATTTCATATTTAAAGCATTTATTTCTGCAGACTGAAAGCTAGTTTTATATGCATTGGTGAACGTCTTTCCTGCATAGCCTGCTGTAACTGGTCAGCTGAGTGGTCAGAAATTGTGCCCAAAGCAGCGATTTACTCTTCGTCTTTGTTGTGCCAAACAAGCCTCTAGGCAGGCATTAAGCAAATGTGTTTTATTGTGATATTGTTGGGGAAAAGGACAAAAAATACACCCTCAAGACATTTTAGACACTTCAGGAAGATGGAGAGATGTCATCTGGGCTTTGGCATCCTTCATTTGGTGGAGCCACAGCAATGGATCATGGTCCAAACGGGGAGTCACTTGGCATCCCAGCAGGTAAATATCAGAGTGTGTCAGTAGCCCACGGGATTGCCAGGCACTTCTTCTCCTCTGGACTTTCTCATCTTCCACTCTGACAGTTTCTGACTGAGATATAGTGCTCAGACCCGCTCAGACAAAATGGCCCTCGGCCCTCTGTTTGACACATCACTCTGCTGAGGGAAAGAGAGAAAGATGTAAAACGTGTAAAGCAATGATTCCACGCTGTTTAACCTTCACAAATGCCATTTATCCTGATTACAATTTATCTTTGTGAATGAGCTTACTAATGATAGACTTCAAAATCCCACTCAACCAGGCTGTCAGCCTGAGCTTAGTAATAATAAAATATATGGAGTATTTTTGTGTGTGTAGCTCTTTTCTTAACGCTGTTAAAAAGTGATTCTTAAGTGGGGAAAACGTAGAGATCGGGTGGTTCTTTTTAAGAGAACCACCACAGACTGAGATCTTTCAAGGGATTCAGATGATGTGCATCTGTAGCTGCTGTTTTCCAAAACGTAGCTTCCCAGCCTCCCTTTGGTACAAACTGAACTGGCAACAGTTACCTGGGTCACTATCTGCAGATTTTAATGGTCGGGAGGAAACTTACCGGGTCAATAAGCCTGAGATGTATTTAGGGGCAGGACTATTTGGGCTTTGAAGGTAAGCTGTAAAATGTTGGAATCGATAGAAAATGTAACAAGGTGCCAGTGCAATGAGGCAGGCACAGGGGTGATGTGTTTGTGCCTTTTTGTCCTTGTGATAAATGTGGGTGCAGAGCTTTGAACCAACTGGAGATGCTAAAGAACACCCTGAAACCTGAATGTAGTAAGGAATCAACAAGGAGGGCAACTCTTGCATCATTTTTATTCTATATTTTTCTTTACTTTTTTCTAAATTCAGAAAGTTTTAAAAAGCAACATGTCTGGGTTTGACACTGAACCTGTAGTTAAACCAAACTTTGCTCTCAGACTTTGCAACTTGGCTAGTTTTAAAACAGCTGCAGCCAGTGACTCTGTGATTTTTGGTGACAAATTGTGAACGGCATTTGAGTTTCAAAAATGCCTTGAAATGTTCTCAGGTGTTCTCAATTTCCTTTCGTTAGTCTCAGGGCCTTGAGATCTTGAGATGCTGGAACTTTCAACAGGCTTAGCTAAACAAATTCCCTCAATTAACAGCCATCAGGTCGTTATCCCTGGTTATCTGGATTCATTTCAAAGTATTGCATCTCACTTTAGTTTCTACTGGTCAGAAATTAGAGAACTATGAGACTTAAACTGCATATAAAATGAGGATAAACTGCAAACCAATTAAGAAATATTTAAGACACTTTGCAACTATGACAAGAACATTTGCACAGCATACCCATGACTAGGGGTGCACATAATTGGTCCACCAGTATGCATGCGCACTAGATATCATGCATGCGTACCAGAACCTACTGCCTTTGCAGAGTAGCGCTTTCGTGGTCTCTATGGTGCAGCCCGCGATCTGATGAGCTTCACATCCTGTTGCAGCGAAAGAGTGTTCACATGGCCTCTGAAGCTAGTAGACACACACAGCACTTCTGACACACATGCAGCACCTCCGACATGCGTGCGAACAGCACCAATTACACAATGCACGCATACATCCTCAGCACCAGTGAAGTGTGTGTGCAGCACCGGCGATACACACGGGCAGCAACTTATCACACACACACGACCCTGAACGAAGATGTAGTGTGTACCAGACACCAGCTCCAGGGTCTCCCTTGAGTACCTCGATGGAAAAATTGTGTGCACCCCTGCCCATGACTGTTGAAATTAGTATGTATCTCCATCATACCTCACTGACACAGCCTTGTAAAAAAAATTGTTTAAAAAGTGTCTCTGCACCAAATCAGTGTAGCTCCAACTACAAATTTACATTTCTTCTTGCAATTTTGTATTTCCAAGTAGTCAGATCCCAGTGAGATAATTAGCTTTGCAGGACTGAAAGAATTTGTGTTTCAAAGAGATTGGCCTCTGAATTTTTGTCACCAAATTTAAGAAAAAGTTGGACAAGTTGGGGTTCATTTTCAGGAGCTGTGAAATTGTTCGCCTGCTGGGATGTGTTTTATTGGCGCGCATCACAATGCCACTAAGGAATTAACATTATTCAGAATGAGAGAAAGTTTTGTTGGAGTGTAATGAACAAAAATCCTTCATTTCAAACGTTGCAGGAAGAAGCTGTGAACAAATATGTAAGAAGCCAAACTTAGATCTATAAGAACTAAAGTCAAGCAGCTTCCAGTGGTTATGCTGCTGCGGTGGTATTTATACCACAAACTCACCTTGGGCATCAATTTTGTTCTTTATCAGTGACTCCGGATGGGTTTGTCTGGGCCCACAAATGGTAGTCTCACACACACGTTTATGATAACAACAGAGAGTTGTATTTATTCTTGTTGTCACAAGGGTTGTGACACACTTAGTAGAAGTGGCTGTCCGTTGTTGCTCCAGGCCGTAGAGTGTGTCATGGGGCCCCACAGACGATTCCAGATAAAGACAGAGGAGATTATTACCAACAGGTTGTCACTGTATCTATCTGTCTCACCTCCCACAGCTCCCTGAAGGAGGGAAAAAAAGGCCTCACATCTCCCACTGCAGCTAATCCGCAGCCACACACCACCTCATGGATGAATGTAGATGTTCTGACTAGATATCCTGCTGCGGTTTGAACTGCCCTGTCTTCTCCAGTTCGACTGCAGCATCACCTTTAAAGCCAAGGTTTCTCAAAGTCGCAAAAACCTAAAATAAAGGCCACGCCAGCATTGATTCTAGCAGTGTGATCCTCCTTGTAGCAGCTTTTCTTGCTTTGAGTTCAATTTGAAACAAACCTCAGAGAACCTCAAGAAAAGTTGGGGTAGACAAACACTTAAGTTTTGATCAGTTGTATTTTTGAAGGAAATATTTTAAAAAATGATTAATGCATTATTTGTGTTCTTATTTATTCTAATAAATGTCTTAAATCCATATTAAGTAGGGAAGCACCAATACCACATTTTTTTCAAACCAAGTATGAGTATGAGTACTTGCATACAAGTACTTGTGATGCAGAGCTTCATCCCGCAGGCGATACGGTCCCTAAACCAGATCAATACGCAGAAATAATCATCCTTGCACTACATGCACATTTGCACATGTATACAAAATTGCACACTCCCTAATCATTCCATTTGTTTCCATTTCCATCTTCCTTTTTAATATATTAACATTGTTGTTTACACTTGTAAATAAGCTTTTTTACATTTCTTATATATTTTGGTAATTTTATATTTGTTCTATTTTGTAAGCTAAACTTAGTCTTATTTTATCTTCTTTTTTTCTCCACACCTTTTTATTTCTTACTTGCTTCTTATAAATTATTTTGGTTCAACTACAGTCGTACAAGCATTTCACTGCATATCGTACTGTGTGAGTGTGTATGTGACAAATAAAATTTGAATTTGAGTACCAATACGAGTACTAATGAATGCTGATCTAAATCATGGTTTGGTACGACAGAAGGAATACATCAAATACTAGTTTTACCTCTTTAAAATAGTTTTTAAACACAATAACTTTGATCAGCTGGTTGAATAACTATAAAATAAAAAGTCACATTAACCTGAAGTGAAGGTTGATGTTGAAGCTTTAATTAGCTCTACTGGTTTCTTCTGTGTAGCTGTTAGCAAAACGTTAGCAGCTAATTAAACATGCTAACGCTTTGAGAACTGATCAGGTATTATGAACGGATTACTGGTACTTTACTGAACAAACATCGATACTGTGAGGATTTAGTAGACAGTGTGTGTATACTACTGCTACAGAAAAAACAACTACTACTACAACACAAGTTGACTCCGTCTGCTCCATAGTTAGCTCCAGTTAGCTGCTGTTGTCTCTCACTGCAGCTCCAGCTTAGCATCACGCTATGTTAAATAGTATTGGTTCTATAGTATTGGAATACTTTTATGAGTATGAGTACATACCTGATACCGGTATCGGTGCATCCCTAAAATTAAGCTTTCAGTCTGTTTCATAAACGTATTTGCTGCGGTACAAAAAAAAGACTTGAAGTGAGTTTGAAATTGAGTTTCAGTTCTGTGACTTATCTAGCCCATCTTGCCTTCAAGTAAAACATTCATGCCACTGGGAGCTCACACCTTCTGCATCAGCTCCAGTCTGCCGTACGGGGATGTGATCTGAACAGAATGAAAGATCAACTGTTAGTGTGACGGAGGAAGGATAGCCTCTGGACCACACCGCCGACACCCCAGACGATGCTGCTAATAGTGTCCTACACATCTGACAACATCTTTTCATTTGAGGCGGCTGGGCAGAGGAGGCAGGATGCTATCACACAGCATCAGAGAACCTCTCAGACTCATCCACTCGAGTGTTGTCATACACTTCTGCTCTAGTGGGGAATAAACACTCCAGTGTCAATAATCAATGTCATCCTAACCAAAAATCATCTTTATGTTCTTTTCAGTACTCACCTCCCTGCGTATGAATAAAAAGGAGTTCATCAGCCTGTAAAGGGTGATCTTCCACATTGTGTGTTTTTTTTAAAGCTGATTTTGCCCTCTTGAGCCAGCAATCATCAGGTATGGGGAATTCAAAAACAGTGCTCTCACTATAACCTTGTGGCATGTGTTTGGAGAAATAGATAACCTTGACAGAGTTTCAGTAATTTGCCTGTCAGAGTTTAAAATGAGGCTGTGTAATATAACTGCAGAAGAAAGTGGTGGTCTGCTTTTCCTTGGACCGCTCGGCCACAAGAGCTTTAAATCAGAAATGTGAAGGAGCAGGGGACAGCAGGGAATTGCTACGGGCATTAATTTAGCAGCGAGTTCAGATGCATTCGCCTTTCTTTCCGCTTTTGGTTCTGGCGGAGCCTCTCTTGAGTGCAGCAGAGAAATTGTGCTCCGCGTGTTTGTGTGGCTTGACTTGCCCTCGCGTGTCTTGTGTGCAAACAAAGACAATTCAGCGTTCTGCATAGGAATCCATCTACACTTTGTGTTTGGAATGCCAGAGCCAAATTAAACTGTGAGAACGAGCAGAAGGGCCGCTCTGTCTGCTGCAGTCATTAGAAGAAAAATAAGAATCTTTCTGTTTGTAGTCTGCATGCTTTGGGAGCGAGAGCCTGGCAACATCAAGAAAAGGCTAAGTGGAAACTCCCACCTACTCCTCACCCTTAAGCCATGAGAGACAGTGTTTTATAAATCTGTCAAATCTGGCATTAAATAAAGTCTGAAATGGACTCTTCTTCTTGACACTGTATTGCATCAGAGATGAAGTATTCAAGAGCATCGAACATATTTCTTTAAATGAATGCACTCTCGTCTTATGACACAGAAAAACAGTGCAGGAATTATTCAGAGCTACACACTGTTCCTTTCTTTATGACCGTAACACAAGTACCTTCTCTGACCTCTCTCTGCAGGATTGGCCTTTTACTCCTGAGCAAGCCTTTGGACCGAGAGACCACAGACCAGTACCGTCTGATTGTCACAGCTTCCGACGGCCACATTGGTGGGGTGAGGCACAATCTTTATTCATCACTTAACCGTAGCGCCATATTTAGTTTGAAATTAGAACCATGTGTTTGTACTATTCTAATATTTTGCCTGTTTCTGTGCTATCAAGAAAAATATGGAAGACCAGCATTTGATTAAATGACAGGCTGCATCTTTTGACTTGAGCACGATTTTGTCACTTGGATAACTTTTCTTATTAAAATTACTGTAGAGGAAACTTCTTTGAATACAAATGTGCAAAGTTTACATTTCTTCCCCAATTATGTTCCTTTGGAGTGACATTCTGATCTGTTAGTTTATTAGCCATTTCCTCTTATTCAAATTAGAGGGAGTCTGACTCGCCAAGAGTTCAGCTTTAATAGCGGATTGGGACAGGCAATTACGTTCCTGCAAAACGTCCTCGCTTTTCAGCTGCAGATGGATAGCAGAAAGATGTGAAACAATCCAAGGTAGTTTTATTCCTCTCTGCACAGTGTGGATTTCTTTATTTATTTTTAATTAACCAAATTTCAGATTTTAATGCAACATTTTTTCAAAAATCTGTCTCCAAGCTTTCATTATCAGAAAGACGTATTTTCAGTTTTTACTTAAACCATGACTAGAAAAGATATATAATAAACTGTAACATTAAGCAGTTTTATCAGAAACGCTCAGGAAACACTTCAATATTCCGAGCTGCAGCTTAGCCTGAAGAAATGGCAGACAGCAACCCGATGTGAATGCTGCGCTGACTCCCACCAGGAGCTGCTAATAACATAAACTGTCTTAATTTAATTAGACTTCACCTCAGCTGGCTCAGGTTCTCCTAGTTATTTATTTTTTTTGCACCTGCCTCTAATCCAGGGAGAGGTGAAAGGCAGTTTCCTTTTTTAAGTGCAGTGTATGATAGGCAGTGAACATTAGCTGATGAGCTGTCACTAGAGTGATGTTGATTGCCGCCCTCTCACCTGCACGCTCATAAAATATTGGCGGTCATGGTGTGTTGGTCAAGTGGGACTCAGTGTGAAAGGGGGCAGAGAAGATAAACTTAGACTGTGAGAGGAAAAAAAGAGGAAATAAATGAGGTAAAATAAGCTTTCACCTCAGACAGTGATGTCACCACTAGCTGGAGCTCTTTGTCTAGGTCTTGATGGTGATCCAGAGCATCAGTCTTTAGCTGAATAATAAATGTTTGTTTGTGTTGCAAAGAATTATGTCCAGGGAATGTTAATGCACGATGTGTGTGGGCTCCACGTCACTGCTAGTAAAAAAATTCTGTTGCAACTGGAAGTGAATTAAATGAGGGAGAAGATGAGTGGGAGGATGAAGTTGACAGAATTTTCAGCCAGTTTGGAGCTAAATAAAGACGGGATCAAAACTAGTGTTTCTGTTTCTAATTTAATGGAGAATGTTTTCTTTTCTCTTTTACAAACTCATAATGAAATCAAGCTAAAGAAAAGTATGTGAAAGATTAAGATGCCTGCAGAAGGTTCACATCAAAGTTTACTTTGATTAAAACAAATAAAAGGAATGAGCTATTTTAATTTGCTGGTAAAAGATTATCTCTTGTTGACCTCAGCTTGGAGAAACAGATATTAGTTCTGACCAGTTGAAATGCTAGCTAGCACAAATGGGGTCATTTATAAAGAGTTCCTCTTAAAACGACTCTAATCTCAAACCTTTCATAGCTGTTTATACAAACGTTGTTTTATACATTTCTACACCTCTTTGGATTTCACACTACATGGTTGTTTACTATTGAAATTTTCTAGCTATGTTAACAGTTTTGGTTGAAATATTATATTTAAAGCATATTATGCAGTATTGGCTTGTTTTAGCACCCCCTAGTGTCCATTTTGAATCACTGTCATTAAACCGTTCGACTTGTCTTTGCTCAGAAACACCTAAATCTAACTGTTGAAATGTTCTTCTTCTAAAGATCTGAACTATCTCTTAAGTAAAAGCCAAATTCTACTTCTCATAAAAACCCATTTTGCTTTCCATACTAATCAGCCACAGTACACTCCCCTCAGCAGCTGTCACTGGGGGGAAAAGATGCTCAAAAATCAAATAAAAGTGACAGAAAGGAACCGGGTTTTTTCAGGTCAAACTGTAATTAAATCTTAGTTTATGTGCACCTCATGTATGAAGGTTAAACGCTCGCATCACAGCCGACCCCGAGTCACAGCCTGTGGCCCTTTGCTTGGCTCTCCACAGCTTGATTAAAGGCCACAGTGCTCCTAAAAATCGACAGATCTGCTGAAGGTCAAGCTGAGTTTTACACACACACACACACACACACACACACACACACGCACACAAAATCAAGAAATCTTTCAGAAAGAACCCTCACAAAATACTCAGAAGTCAGAGAAACATACTTTAGTGTATCCGTACCGCAAATGTCTGCATATGAAGACACAACTGAAAAAACATTATGCATAATTGGAGAATTGTTGGGGCTTTTCAAAACAAAAGTCTATTCTATGTTAAAATGACAAATTTAGAGATTAAACATATTGTCTTATAAGTAAGAATAAGACATCTTTGGTTTGCTTTTAACTCTAAATAACATTTTGATCATCAACCTTTCACCATAAAAACAAACTGCAGAAATGTGATAGTGAAAGTAGTAACTTATCAGCGATTTGTATTATTAATTAGCAAAAACTCTTAATAACCACAAATCAGACTAAGCTGTCAAGGCCAACTTCCCGTTGTGCAAGCCTCACTTGCTTTCCAAGCATGCATAAAGTTTTCATGATATCAACTTTTGCATCATCTTCTGCATGAAACAATTTGTCCTCATCTGGTGGACAAACTCCAAAATTTGCATTCTCACCAGTGCAGCCTTTAATCAAATCTGCCAAGCAGACTTAGATCGCAAAATTTCACCCCGCTAAGCTGAATGGCCCACGGTGGGAGAGATGGAGAGAGTGCAGGACTCCCTAATAGTCTGATCATATCAGTCTCTTCAATAAGGGTTCTGGTCAGGATTATCACTTAAAAGCGAAACGTCATCAACCACCTCTGCATCTCACGGACGGTGAGCTCTGAAGATGACACATCACAGATCCTCATCTGTTTTATGCTAAATAAATGATAGCAGCTCATTAATCACGTTCAGGTTTGCAGAGTTGGGATCTTTTTTTGGGGGGCAGTGGTAACAACACTCATGCTTGAGTGGTGACCCTAATTGGCCCCACGTCCACTGTGAAATGAAAAATTAATAGTTTGCATCACAAAATCAAAAGAATACTGGTGAACTGTGTCTGCTGGAAATCAATTTTTGCTGGGAAACAGCTACAACAGCATTAATTGTATTATGTGTACCAAATTAGAACAAAAGAAATCAACAATGAAGGATTCTTTAATGAATGCACTAAATAATAGCTTGGGAAACAAATGTTGAACAGCCGACTTCTCTGGAGTATTTTATTGTGTAGGAGCTCAATCCTCCCACAAACCACTTATCTTTCCTCCCCCCTAAAAGGGAGGTAAATCATCCAATCATTTGCAGACATATTTACCACTAAAGATTATAGCTGGTGCACATTCTGCCATTTTCTTTATTGATTTATGTGTGTGAACAATATCTTTGTTTGAAAGTCATCAGCAGTAAAGTCGTTCTGATTGGTGTGGGGAATTTGTTTTGCCAAGTGAGCTTTTAGATCAAAAATGCCCAAATCAAAAACTTATCAAGAATAATTAACATATAAATGCACTGTAAGAAAGATTCTGAGCAGAATGTTTTTATGGTTTTGCAATCTTCTAATGCATTGAGTCAAGGCAGCAAGTTTGATTAATAACTCAATTCTGCTTCCTTGGTGTGTCAAACCTGTGATTTAAAGGTTTTCTTTGAGAGGAAAATGGAAGAATCTTTTTTTTTTTTTTGCATTCAGTTCACAATTTTGCACAGTTTTCACTTAATTGTTTTAACGCTTCCATCTACACTGTATTTATGTGCTTCAGTTATTTAAACTGATGTTAACCCTTTGATGCATAACATGGGTCAAAAGTGACCCGGCTGAGTTTTTATTGTTGATATCTTTGCAATAAATTATTCTCATTATTTAGTAGTCAAGGTATTCTTCAATTAACTTGTTTTTTACTGTAATACATGATTATTTTATTTTTCCTCTCTTTCTTTTTTTAACAAAACACGTTTTTGTATCGGTACCCCTCTAATGCACAACATGGGTCCAAAATGACCCATATCCATTTTCTGTTATTTCTTATATAGCTCCGTATTTCTATGATATATCTTTGAAATTAATTAATTTTATCAGTTACTCTTCCAACTATGTGACAAAAATCTTGCTTTTGTTTAGAACAAATAATCATTTTCATTTTTCCATGCTTATGATCTGAATAAGCACAGCTTTGTATTTCTTCCCCTACTTTACACACGACCCACATGCATCTCCTAGTTTTAGCATTTGGAGGTAAAAGAAAATACTGTTCACAGCTCAGCACAGATCTCATCCCTCTCTTTCTCAATACATGTATTGTTTTTCAATCGTTCAAACATTACCCCAAAACATATTTGATGAAAATTGTGAACGGTACATAATATTTGAAAATATTGTGCTTTGGATCATCTTTATCCAGCGTACGGCTGTTCACAGATTTACTGCAGATGAGGTTGCAGAACTGCTGCAGCCAGAGCCAGATGAAGACGAGGAGGACATTTTTACAGATTCAGAGTCTGACATTTCTGATGATATGACCCAGAATAATTGACACAGGATCAAGCTGGAGTTGGGGGCTGTCTGGAAATCCAGCGTACCTGCATGAAAGAAAGTCCTCTCAAGATTCAGAAGACTCATTTGATGAATCTTCTGAAGAGGAAACAGTCCAGTATGAGTAAAAAAGGACTGTACTGGGATGAGATTCCCCCTTCATGGCAGAACACGCAGCCACAACATTCTCAGAAGCTGCCTGGATCAACAGCTGTTTTACCAAAAGATGCCTGGGATATGTTCATAAGCAACAACATCAATGAGGAGGTTCTAAAATGCATCAACTTAGAAGGGTAAAGAACAGCCACAACAAAAGGGAAAGAGTGGAGAAACATTGATTTAAAAAAAGAATTGATGGCCTTTATTGGTTGGACCCTGATTGCAGGGGGAGGAGAGCTGGGATGTGGCCTTGCCAGAGCTTTTTGTGAATCCTCTGCAAAACCAAATTTACAAGGCCAACATGGGGCTGAAGAGATTTTAAGATATTCGCCGTGTCATACGGTTTGACGACAAGAGAACCAGGGCTCTGTGACTAACAGACCACATGGAAGCATTTATAATTTGTGAGACATGTAAAAATTGTGGTGGCAATTTATATTCTTGAGTCATATTCCACCAGTTTACGGTTGTTAAAATACTGATACAGCTCAGCTCAATAGCAATGCTCTTATAGCGTTGTGACAAAATGAAAATAAACATGTTGCAAGTATTAAATACATAAATATTTGGCCCCACTCACTGCTAAAACAATTACTTAAAACAAATTATTGTTATAGTATTAAGTAATTTAATTTTAAACCACACTTGAATGACTGTGTGAATGTGTGTAAATTTGATGTAGCAAAATAAAAACTATTTTTGTTCATAAATTATGAAAGGAAAAATGGAAATAATTATCTGTGATAATCTAAAACAAGACCTTTAAAGAGTACATGGAATATTTAATCAAAAAATAAAATGATTTCAAAAGATAGAACAAAGAAAAACTCAGCCAGCATGAACAAACATGGAAAATGAATGCGGGTCATTTTTGACCCATGTTGTGCGGGGTGTGGATATGTTGTGCATCAAAGGGTTAAAACTTTATTGTCTTTCTGTAGAGGTCATATGCTCACTTGTTCAAACTGTTGTTACATAACCTGCTGGTGGGTTTAGGATAAACAGCGTTTGAACTGGTTTCAATTAGGGACATCTGACAAACTGCTTCATATTAATTACAATCAACAAACTTCACATAAAACACAACAAAGTTTTTGTTAAAGGAGCTTTTGAATGTTTGAAAGCTGCAAATTAGTTGCTTTTTTGTTTTCTATTTTTACTACAATCAGACACAAGTCTTATTAGTATTACAGAGCTTTTACAGCAAAGGATTCTGCTCTTTATGCAGTTAAATTTCTCCTTAAATTTTCACTAAATAAAGAATTATTCATGAGTATAACGATGCTCTTTGTGGTGCAGCATAATGCAGCAGTCACATCTGAAGTGAACTGCATCATATAATCCTCACTTAACCTGTTTATTACTGGTTGGCAGCAGGTCCTGACTTTCTAGCTTCAGTCAACTCTTGTCAAGGCAGTTTAAATGCATAGACCCTTTTTTCCAACTTATCAAAAAATATCTGTCATATGAGACAAAGACCTCAAACAAGAAGACAAAATCTAAAGAAGTCTTCTGTGTCGAGATGTGCAGGGAGGCTTCAAACAAATGGTTACGTTTTGATTTAAATGTCATGCTGTCAGTTTGGAAATTCAGAGATAGAAGGGACAGTCTTCAATTTATAAATGGATGGTCTCGTCACCTGATGTTTGCAATGCAAAACTTTATCTTTGAAAATCAATTCTGTAGCTCTGTGCAACAATTTGTAGCCATGTATTTGGTGTATTCTAATTTACAGTGCCTAAACCCTTTACCCAGTATTGCATGAACAATTATTTTTAGAAATCAGAAAACCTGATCATGGGAATTGTGCAATAACTGCAGTGTGGGATGTTTTGATTTTGATTTTTACATTTTTATTCTGATTCTTAACCCTCAGCAACTGCTGTTTTAGTATTTTATCGTATTTAGTATTTATTTTTTATGTTCAGGCACCTTAAGGATTGCACTTTCAATTTCGTTGTACTAGTACAATGACAATAAAGGTGATTTAAAAAAATCTTTTGTCATCTTTCTTAAAATAAATATATGTACATACTATATTGTCTCTAAATTTGATTCAATCTTTTTGTCCTCCTCATCTGTTTACATTAAATATGAAACACACGTATTAGAGTCACATAGTTCATTATTTATTAATTAGTTTTTATGGGTTTATGATATGATTCATTATCAGAGACAGTGTTTGAGTTATCATAATTTGTAAAAAAAAAAAAAACACATTTCATGTTTATAATACTTATATAGACATTTGATATTAAATCATTTTTGGCTGCCATTTTTATTTGTCTTCTGGTTTGTTTTAGATATCCACTGCTACAGTGAGCATCGTGGTCACTGATGTCAACGACAACGACCCGGTGTTCAACCTCACCATGACCACTAACTTCACTGTTCTGGAGGAGCAGGCCAATCTGTTCGTAGGACAAGTCAGGGTGAGTGAAATGTTTCACAATAACGATCCTTTAGTTCTTTTATAATATATAAGTATTCAACCACCATTATTTGTATGATTGTACAGTGGGGCAAAAAGGGTATTTAGCCAGCCACCAGTTGTTCAAGTTCTCCCACTTCAAAAGGTGAGAGAGGACTGTCATTTTTTTATCATAGGTTAATCTCAACTGAGAGACAAAATGTGAGAAAAAAAATCCAGAAAATCACATTGTCTGATTTTTAGAGACTTAATTTGCAAATTATGGTGGAAAAAAGTATTTGATCAAGAACAAACAAGCCAGTTTTCTGACTCTCACAGAACCTGTAACTTCTTCTGTCAGAAGCTCCTCTGTCCTCCACTCGTTACCTGTATTAATGGCACCTGTTTGAACTCGTTATAATATAAAAGACACCTGTCCACAACCTCAAACAGTCACACTTCAAACTCCACTATGGCCAAGACCAAAGAGCTGTCAAAGGACAACAGAAACTAGAGTGTAGACCTGCAACAAGCTGGGAAGACTCTGCAATAGGTAGCAGCTTGGTGTGAAGAAATCAACTGTGGGAGCTATTGTTAGAAAATGGAAGACATACAAGACCACTGATCTTTTTTATTTTTATTTAATTAAATTTATTTCAGTCAAAAAGAGAACACAAACAAATTATATACATAAATATTTACACTACACATTTGAATGAAAAGGGACAGAAGGAAGAAAATATCTTATATAATCTGCCCCTTTTTACAAATAAACATTTTTAATTAAATCATTCATCTTCTAAATGGATAAAGTATAATTACGCTACTGTTTAAATTTACTGAAATAATCACAGACACTACTTAACAATTTCATAATTCCTCAAAATATTTGACTTAAAACATCTTTTAAATGCATAAAGTGACTTTGATTCCTTCATTTCCATTTTTAAGTTGTTCCACAATTTCACACCATTAATTGAAATACTCAGTTCCCTTATCTTAGTTCTAAATCTAGGTTTATTAAAGACTTTAGTTCCTTTCAACAAATAACTGCTTTCTCTCATTTCGAACATCTTCTGAATATTTATAGGCTGAGTATCTATACTAGCTTTGTACATAGTTTGTAATATTTTCCAATTAACCAAATCATGAAATTTCATTATTTTATATTTGATGAATAACGGGTTAGATGGATCTGTATAATGACTATTATTAATAATTCTTAATGCTCTTTTCTGCAAAATAAATACTGGCTGTGTATAGCTCTTATATGTGGATCCCCAGATTTCTGCACAGTAGGTTAAATACGGTACAATCAGTGAGTTATAGAATGTTAACAGACCAGAACTATTCAACAGAAACTTGACTCTATGTAGTATTGCTTTGGCTATTTTTTCTTTTCACTCCATCTGGGGCTCCACACAAGATCTCACCCTGTGGGGTCAAAATGATCACAAGAACGGTGAGCAAAAACCCCAGAACCACACGGGGGGACCTAGTGAATGACCTGCAGAGACCTGGGACCAAAGTCACAAAGGCTACCATCACTAACACTCTACGCCACCAGGGACTCACATCCTGCAGGGCCAGACGTGTCCCCCTGCTGTAGCCAGTACATGTGCAGACCCATCTGAACTTAGCTAGAGAGCATTTGGATGATCCAGAAGAGGACTGAGGGAATGTCATATGGTCAGATGAAACCAAAATAGAACTTTTTGGTAAAAACTGTACTCATCATTTTTGAAGGATAAAGAATGCTGAGTTGCATCCAAAGACCACCATACCTACTGCGAAGCATGGGGGTAGAAATATCACACTTTGGGGCTGTTTTTCAGCAAAGGGACCAGGAAGACTATTTTTTACAACAATTTTCTAGATTTTTTTTTTCCTCATTTTGTCTCTCATAGTTGAGGTCTACCTATGATATAAATCACAGGCCTCTCTCACCTTTTTAAGTGGGAGAGCTTGCACAAATAGTGGCTGACTAAATACCTCACTGCAAGTCTTAATGTTCTGAGTGTTCACTGTAACTCTGTGTTGTTGTTGTCCATTAACGATTACCTGGTCCCTTTCAACGAGGTTTATCCAAAGCTGCTTCCCAGTTGGCACCTTCAGCTAAGCTTCATTACGCAGCCAGACTTTCCTCATTACTGATCTAGGTTAACTGGCCTGAATTTTGCCAGTGGATTAATCAGATAATAATGAGAGCCGACATTTTCTGTCAAACATGCAAACTGCAGATTAAAATCGAGGCTTTTAGCATTATGATTATGAATATGATCATTACTATTATATTGTTGTTGGCTTTATTTATCCTACAGTTTGTTCTCAAACACTCAAATCCTCAGTTTTAAAATTAGTAAAGGTCATGGTTCAGATTTCTTAATGTTTTGTGAAATAAACAAATACTGTTTTTCTTCATGTCTCAAACAACCTTTGTAGTTTTTTGCTTTTCCACAAAAATAGTTCAAAGTTCATTTCACACTAAATAAAACTGAATTATTCATTTAGTTCTCATCTTTTGAAAAATTTGAGTCAAAGTCCAGAAATGAGCAAATTCAAGTGAAGTTTTCACTCTTTTATGAGATAAAGGCTTCAAAAAGATACTGTATATATTTTTTGTGATGTAAATTTGCATATTTAGCATCACAATGCATTTGCATTCAGCGTACCATCAGTTCTGTAGTTCAAGTTCTTTGCATGAACATCCCACTCTTCTGTTCTCTAAGCTGTTACTGGATATTGTGTCTTTTTATGGCTGAATTCCAAAAAATGCTGCTCTTATTCACATATCAGGGGGTTTATTCTGTTTTTGGTCTCAGAAATTAACAATTTGAGATTTTGACTGAAAGGCAGCTCAGTAAAACTGCATACTTAATCACAATTACTTTTAAAGCAGTGAAAGCCTTTTTGGAGAGGAGTATACAACATGTCTGAAGTAATTACATTATGGCAAGAAGAAAAAATATTTTTTAAAGGCACACTATATAGCTTTTTCATATTTTTAAATCTTTTCCTTGAGCCAGTCTGTGCTAATATGACTCTTTACAGGGTTAATGAAAAGTCACTCAGCCCCATCTGCTGCTTGTGTCCAGAATACCACATTTGCAACTTCTGAGTCTCTGGTCTGGTGCACTGAAGTCTCACAAAGTCACGTATCTCACAAGGGCTAGGCTAACCCAATGTGGCTAGCTGTTATGCTAGTGCCGGAGTGTTTTTAGCTCATGATTCCTGCATTTTTTTTATTCTCTCCCTGCTTGAAAACAGCTGATTTCTTTGAGTGATGAACCACTCCAGTAGAAAGCAGTGAAGGCTGAGGAGACATCTCAACAGTTAGATTTAGGTGATTGTGAGCATAGATAACGTTTTTACGACAGTAATTCAAAACTGACACTTGGGGGTGCTAAAAACAAGCCAAAATTGCATTGTGTGCCTTTTTAATTTTGCCTAAATCAGCTGAATTTTGTTCAAAACATCCTTGTTGGCTATAGACCTTCCTGCATTCGGGGTGATAACTACACGCTATCTTGGAGGATCCTTACCTGCATATTTCAGGGGACCATGTTCCTCCATGCTGGCTCCCCTCCTCCCCCAGGCTAACGGCCTTTTCCTGGGCTCACTTGTTGCTGTCTGTCCACTCAGGGCTGCCACGTCTCTCAGTGCAAGTGACACCTTTGCTCTAGTGCACCCCCTCTTCCACACACACAAATCTGGTCACATACATTAGTAAAAAAAAATCACATTTCACAACTATCAGAATGTACAGTTTGCATAACCTGCTGTATTTCAAGAGGGTGTCGAAACAAACTACTACTAAATGTTCATAGTTTATGAAGTGTAGAGGAGGACTAAATGACACATGGAGGAATCTTGGTATTTGCATGCAATAAAGCCTGCTCAAAGTCTCCCTCGCAAATGTTTCCTCAGAAATGCAGCTAGCAGCTAGAAAGGGGCTTAGTCCAGTGTGCAGCTCTCTTCCGCTGCACTGCTTTGGAAGGTTTTTCTGAGCTGGCGTCTTGCCACATTGAGCTTGGAATCTGACTAAAAAGAAAAGTACATTAAAGTACTTAGCTCCATACAATCCTGCTTTCCATGCACAGAGGGAAGCTGCAGTTTAGCTTGTAGTGGCTGATCAAGAATGTATGGAGACTTTTTGTTCAGAGAAGCTGTTTCATAAACTACAACATATTGTAAGGACAAATTAGAGGATATTAGAATGAATATTAGATCACGTGACATAAGTTAACAACCTCACTAAATCAGTGTTTAGAAAAAAAGACAGAAACAATTAAAAACTTAAAGGGGTGGTTTTCTGGGTTATTTTATAGTTTTGCATTGTTCTCTAGTGCAATTCAATGCTATCTGTGTAATTTTTATAAAGAAAGAAGCTTTGATGCTTATAATATAAGCTTTAGAAGTTTCCCATCTGACACTTGAATTTGAAACAGCAGGATTCTCATTAGTATTCATGATATGCACAGCACTCGCTTCTGATTGGCTGTAGGTATTTGATACTAAATGTGATGGTAAACATGACAGCTAGGCTTTATGTGGATATTAAGTTACGGTCGAAGGACAAATTAGAAGGGTAATACTCGCAATTGAATTTAGATTTTCTCCTGGAAAAAAGCTTAGCCAGCCTCGAGCAAACAGCCGTTCCCTACCCGCATGCGGGCTGCTGTCCACACCAAACTCCGAGTCCGCCTTCTGTATACCGAGGCTTGACACGCGGGCTGACTCTTTCCACGTCCTGTATAACTCCTTCGGCCAAAAGTCAGCTGTGTTTTTCCACCAAGGCGAAGCGAAACTGAAACTCCGTCGGTCGCCTTACTCAGACGCCGGCCGCTGTGCTCACCTTACGCACACACACACACACACACACACACTGCTCTGAGTACTTTGTGTGTCTTAATCAAAATAACTCAGAATAAGTTCTAATTTCGCCAAGATTAGCCAAAATAAATTACAAAGTTAGCCAATAGCTGCACCTACAGAATTTATTAACTTCCATGCAGAAAAAAAATACTAAATAACTAAAGACAGCTCCAGGGTTTGAACTCAGAACCTCCAGATTTGCAGACAGTGTTACAATGCTACTATGCCACACACCAGGTATAGCTACATTCTTTGTTTTCATATATATAAACATTAAGTATCAGTTCTGTTTTGTGAGGTTTGATCTCCGCAAATAACACAAGCCCGTCTGCATTCCGCAATGTTGGTTTATGGAAAAAAAAAAAAAAAGCTAGCATTTGGGCGCATAGATATTTGGGCGGACTGAAAGGCGTTACCATCTCAGCGAATACACGTTATGACGTCAAACCGGGCACAAATGCACGTTCGCATTTTTAAGTTTCGGTTTCTAGAAAATATGTTGTTGTTTTTTTTTAAATAACCAGGGAACGGAGAGTTTTCATGTTTGGCCTACATGACAGGCTCAGGGGGACCTATTAGAAACTATGAAAACCTGAAAAAAATGGAATTCTGACAAAATCATCCCTTTTTAAGACAACACACACCAGCAGTCTGTTAAATGTATGTTAAATATTATGTGTGTCTGTTTAGAATATCTCCTGTATTTTCCTGGTTTATATCCTTGATTTAATCCTTTCATGGCGACGAGACGTTTTTCAGAGAGGGATCCCATTTTTCACACGGGGAGGACAGATTTGCATTTAGAGACATGGCGCTCATTTCACAGCATTGGAGGGAGATCATTCCCCCCTCAGGAGGAAGCTCCTAAATAAACTTGATTCATAGATAGTTTAGCTGTGAAGTCATGTGAAGTGTGGTGTTAAATGTTTCTGTCTTGCTCTACTGCAGGAATGGAAGAAATACTTCCTATATTCCTTGGTACGTTCCATTGTTAGCTGTGGGATACTCCTGAATGAGTCAGAGCCAAGTTGTGAAGCCTGTTCCTCGTCAGTTAACTCACACCATTTACTGTATATCAAGGATTTCTCTATATTTCATCAGTGCTTTCTGATAGACTGACAAATGATCAGTAACTGCTAGCTTTCTTTCCTCAGGCCTGAATAACATCTTGTGATGAACATCTTCTGTCTTGCTGAACAAATTTCGTTCCAATCAAAACAGTAGCCTTGAGCTCACGATTGCACGACACGCTAAGTAATAGTCCAAGTGACAGAAGAGGGAACAGATGAGAAGCAGAGTGCTGGAATTAAGCTGCTATTTGTGTCTATTCAAGTATTTCTCATTTAAATCTCGTGTTATGGTAAAATCAGCTCCCTCTTTCCGGTGCTGCCTTGAATTCACCTGCAGGGTGGGAGTCATAATGCAGCCAGCTTCAACACTTAAGGCAGCTGCCAACGGTGAGCCTGATTGCAGTGTGAATGCATAATGCTATTAAGTAGCTTAATGTTAGCCTTGAAGTGTTTTGGATTATCGTTGCAGTCATCAGAACTGGTTTCCACCTGTTGTTATTTTATGCACACACATGCACACACACATGCACATAGATTAGAGGCAATTTACTTTATCACAAACGACTGCAGCTGATCTGGATCTTAAAAGTCCCACATGATATAAACCTCCTTTGTTGACTTTCTGGGGGCCCATCGACTCAATATGGTGACGACAGATCTATGAGACTTTGGTCAAACACAAATTAAAAGCATCAAGAGAAATTCCTCTTTAGTCAGGCAGATGGACATTGTGTCCTGTATGTTTTGTTAAGTGTCTTCCTTGATGAGCTGAGTGGTTCAAACATTTTCTTGTTTTTTATTTTGCTAAAAGATAGTTTTGTTGTTTGGTCTTAATTGAGGAGGGAATATCAGAGAAAACGTTTTGGAACAAGGACGATATTTGGACAGTTTGGACAGAATATTGAAATGAATCCTATAAACATGTTTTTGGTACTTTTTACTAGAGGAATTTGTAACTCCTGTTTTCTAAGACTGCCCCATCTGCTCAGACTACTTTTTGTTCAGCAGCCTCCCCATGAGATTTTCAGCTTCTCCCACCATTAATAAAGAATCTACAATCAGAAGTCTATGCAAAGTAGCATCACTAAAAGTAACATATTCTTAAAGTAAAAAAAAAAATATATATATATATATATATATATAGATATATATATAGATATATAGATATATATATAGATATAGATATATATAGATAGATATATAGATATATATATAGATATATAGATATATAGATATATATATATAGATATATAGATATATATATATAGATATATAGATATATATATATAGATATATAGATATATATATAGATATATAGATATATATATAGATATATAGATATATATATATAGATATATAGATAGATATATAGATATATATATAGGTAGATATATAGATATAGATATATATATAGATATATAGATATATAGATATAGATATAGATATATAGATATATATATCCAACCAGAATTTATACTCAAGTGACAAGCAGTTGTTAAATGTGTAATGATTTGGTAGAAATCAGTACAAGATTCAAGTATAAAATCTAAGTCAAATAATATATTTTTCCTCCTTCTGTACCACAAAAATATCACTTTTTTAAATTGATAACAAAATATGGGCTTAACTTATTAAAGCAGCTATCTGGAGCATTTTTCTATGTATCAAAGTTTTCTAGATGTATTAAATTATATTTCAGGTCTAAACTATGATCTATGGGTAGAGTTCCACAACATATGTCATTCTGATGAAGACCCTCCATCCGCCAAACTTTTTTAGCCAATAAAATTCAAATTTCTGCATTGTCGGCTTTCTGTCAACGTGCACGCGCTTCGAGCAAACCTGTAGCAGTAGGGAGCGCTCTCATACAGGACGCACCATGTGTTTCTCCGTTTCCCTCTCAGCCGTTCATGGAGCAGTCTGAGCTAATTTCTACTAAAAACATATCCATTCCCCGGCTAATGACGGATTTATTTTTATTTTTAAACATTTCACCTCACAGAATGGCAAGGCTTGCCAAGGATACGTGTTTATTTTGGTCAAGAAGTTCATCCAGGGCTGAGTCATTTCTGTGTTCAGCTACAGAGTACTGCAGCAGCTCGCTGCTACAGAGCTAAGTATCAGAAGCAGCAGGGACAGAGAGGGCTCATCGGAGCCTGGTACAGTGTTGGAATATGATTTGTGAACTGTGAGTGATTAAATCCTACAGTTTGAGCAGCACAGTTTATGCCCAGCAACGTAGTGCGATGTGTGCACGCACTCGCACGCGCCTGTCGAGGTGTTTTGGGGAGAAGTCGTAGGACATTGGATTAAACTGCTCTCTTGATGAAAAATTCCACAATGCAGCTTTAATTTCTATTCATTAAACAGTTTATACTTTCTGAATGGATTTTAATTGAAGTGAAACACATTTGGGTGGCTTAATTAAATAAATGTTTGGAAATAAAAGCATTTTATTTTAAAATTACAGATAGAAATTGTTCACACCCACCCCCCATTTGCACAAAATGACAAACATACCCGTTTTGCAGACATTTCCTTAGATTCTAAATATCTGGCAATTATTACATGCAGCAAAAACAAGGTATAGTTTTATTTTTTCTTAATTCCTCTTTTTGTTTCATATTTGTTGTTGTTTGGACTGAGGCTGAGAAAAGATTCCTAAAAGGATGCACCTTTTCTTTTACTAGTCTGTATTTCCTAATTACTACAAGTTCTATGACCAGGCAGCAGCTTATTAAATATGCATGTAAGAACACTTAAAACAATGTGTGTGTTTGCCAAGCTGGAAAATTGCAGTTTCTCTTTTTTAGATGTCCTTCCAGCCTACTTTGTTATGCTGTATTTAAAACAGTGGTTCTTCATTATTTTCTGTCAGGCCCCGCTGCGAGCAGAGATGCACTTTAAATACTATGCATTTTTATTTTGAACCTTTTCAGTCTGAACCTATTTTAACCTCTTCTGTGACTGAAACATGTGAGTGGATTATCAGTGTTTCCAGTGGTTTTTCCTAAACATCCCACCATCTTCACTCAGTTTGAATTCTCAGATATGAGCTGGTGAAATAAACTGTGCTCATTCTAGTTCCCTAACTTAATTTTAGAGTCTATTTATAGATGCCTGAAAACAATACAATTTGCAGCTTGTTGATACCAAGTGACTCAAACTCAGGAGAATATTTAATTCATCCTCATTTAAAAGTTTGAAATTCTCCAATTTTTAAATGTGTGCTCCAAGTAAACCAGGTGGATCATGAACCTGCCGCCCTGCTAATCATTTATTTTTTCTCTCCTCAGGCTACAGATGCAGATGCAGGAGTTAATGGCCAGGTTTACTACCGCATTGTCAACTATCCTGACTTGTTTATAATCACTGCTAATGGAAGCATCTACACTAAAGTGCCACTCGACAGGGAGACAAGGAGCCAGTATGAGCTGGTGGTTGAAGCCTCAGATGGGGCAGTGGACCCGAGGCGGACTACGCTGACCGTCTTAATAAGAGTTCTGGATATAGATGACAACAGTCCAGTCTTCTCCCAACAAGTCTATGTGGTGAATGTACCTGAAAACAGCCCAGTGGGAATCGTGGTTTTGAATCTAACTGTAAGTTTGTCTTTTATTAGTTAATGTTTCTTGCATCCCTTAAATAGTTTGAAAACATTTTAAAACCTAATAATCTGGTACTTGAGTGTTTAAAAGGTGAAATCTTCCAGATGGAACATTTATTCTGTTTAAATACACACCTGCTCGCCTCAGATGGTAAGTCTCTGGGCCAATTTAAACAGAAGGACACGTCAAGATGTTTCTCTTAAGTTATCCAGCTTTTGTTAAAGAATCCATCTTTTGGTAGCAAACTTCAATATAAGCATTTAAAGAGATTAAACAAGAGAACTGGAAACATTCGGCTTTAGCTTAAACACTGTCAAATATCAATGCTCGTGTTTGCACTGAAGCAGGGTATGGAGAACCCCGGTGCGTGTAGAGCAAACACGAGCAAAGGAGCGAGTAATTGCCGATATATTGTGAGTGACATCTCACAGATGGAGATATTGAAGGAGGTAGGGAGATAAAAGAGGGATGGGAGGAGAAGAAGGTGAGGCCTTTGAGTGACAGTGACAGCATGACACTATAATAACCTTTAAAACAACACCTCAGCTCTAAACTGAGATGGATACCTAAAAGAAAAATAAACTGGAGGCAGACGTTTTGCTGTTTATTGGGTTATTTTATTAAGAGTCCCATCAGCAAAATCTCCAGTATTTGGTTTTGATCATTATGTAGCAGATGGTTGTTATCATTAAAATAAACAAATGGATAAGCTTTTTAGATTCGTGAATGCTCTAAAATTATTCATACCTTTTTTTTTCACTGAATAGCAAAACTTGGAATAAGAGCAACCAAATGGTTTAAATTCTAACAACTTTTTTCTTCATGGTTCTTAGGGCTCTCCTTTGAGATGTTTCCCCACATCTTTGGGAAAGCTTTTTTACATCATCCTGATCATTACTCTAGTCTGGACTTGAGCCTTGGTTTACCCCAAAATGTTCTCTATAGGCCAAATATTGATTGCTTCTATTTGCAGTCCTCAATGGAAAGTCCAGGGTTGCACAAAAACATTTTTCTGTTCAAAATTGTGTTTTTCTTCAGATTTTAAGAATAGCACATTAAGTTTTTGTGCTCAAAGGCAAGAAAACCTTCCCCATTAGCTGGGAAAGGAAGGAAGAAAGAAACCATTTGATGCATGCAAGTCTTTTGTCAGTGGTTAATACTGACAAGATGAAACATGTTAATTTTTTATGACTGTAAAATTCTGGTTATTAGTGCAATTTTAATCTATTTTATTGTGAAATCCTTTGGAAATTACAATATTTCTGATTTATGACTTGCAGAATGTCAGGAAAATCTGAATAATGACTAATGGTTAAATTCTGCAGCATATTCTAAATCCAAACTGAAACTTCACAGATCCCTTTCTATAAATGTGACTACCTCTAACTCTCTCTTTTCATCATCTTATTTTTTGCACATGCTTGTCGTCTGTTGTCTATTTTGTGATCATCTCGCTCTTTTTCTCTATTTTCTTTACAGGCGGTGGACCCAGACCTCTTCTCGGATGTCACATATCGGATCAAGACGGAATCAGCCAAGCAGCTGTTTTCTCTGAACCCCATCACGGGAGCGCTGGCTGTATTGCAGACCTTTGACTTTGAGGGCCTGGCAGCACTGGGCATGGGGACCTCTTACACTTTCCAGGTGGAAGCTGTGGACCAAGGAGGGGCGATGCCACCAGGGCTAGCTAACATCACCATCCGCATCACAGTAAGAGCTTCCAGATATTACCTCCCTGTGCTCTGCTGCCATTTTTAATATCCTCATGTTGTCTCTGGCGTTTTATCATTGACTGTGACGGGTAATGAACTGAGGAGTCTTTAGCATATTTCTCCAGTAGCCATAGCTTGCAAAAGAAAATTGAAAGCTTCTATTTTGGGGCTGTTTGGCTTTTAGGCTTTAGGCTTTTTGTTGCAAAAGGCATTACCTGTTCCTGTCTTCCCATCAGAGCTATTCAACATCAGAGTGACTCATTAGCTTTGTGGCAGCAATTTTTCCAGGTTTTACTAGAGCTTGTGTTCCGTTTCCAGCCTTTTAAGAGCTTTTCAGCTAGCAAACAAAAGCATTTTGATACTGTTTGTGTTAAATATTCTGTAGTTTTTCTTATTAATTTTTAAATACTGTATTTGTGCATGATTATCTCTCTAGTTGTGAATCGAGTCCACCTGTCAAAGTCTCCAGAATGAAGAAGGTTCTTTGTTGGAGCAGAATTTCCTGCCTGTAGTGTGAATTTGTCCTCTGATAAGAGCAGGCTTTGTAGCATTCTGTGCACTGTCACCCACAAACAGTGTCTGATAGGATGAAGAGTTGCACATGCACTGATATCAAACTAGTGTCTGTCATTTGAAATGACTCAAAATGAGCCTAATGGATTCATGCAAGCTTTTGGGCTTGATTTCACTGATTCATTTCCTTTTTCCACGAAGCGTCTCCAGAATGTTATTCAAAGCCATTCTTGTTTAATTTCATGTTTTATTGTTTTGCTGTTAAAAGCTGGCTGTCCCAGATTTAGACTTGTTCTTTTCTCTTTGCTCTAAATGAGTCTGTCACATTTCTTCAATATATCACTAGACAAATGTTTGTCTTTCAGTAAGTGAACCTGTGTGTGCTTGAGTGAAAAAATATATGATCCTATGTGTGCAGGTAGCACATGTACATTTCAGGTGATGACATGCTCCATGGTGAACATTTGAGATAAAATGAACCAGCTCTGAAAACCAACAGTAACCGTTTGTTTCAATAGAACAATGTTCAAATTACTATGTATGTGCTGTTCCAGAAGCATAAGGACTATAATTTAAATAAAGGATCTCATGTAAAACTGTAAAGGTTTTCAAACCCCCACTTAGCTCCATTTTCATCACAACAGACTGGTTCAGCATCCTCTTCACTGCAGACGTTGCCCCAATCCACCAGTGGATCTTCTTCTCCCTCCTTCCCTTACTTTTGAACAAGATCCCATGATACTTAAAACTTCTTCATCTGAGGTAAGACCTTTACCCCAACCCGGAGTTGGCAATCCACCCTTTTCCAGCCGAGAACCATGGCCTTGGATTTGGAGCTGGAGCAAGAGCTGATGGTCATCATCCACATGCAGTAGAGTCAAGATCCTCCTGCCACCAAACTCAACACTCTCCACATCAGTTACACCAAGAAAATCTGTCCATAAAGATTATGAGCCAGTGATAAAGGGCAGCTCTGGACCACCATTACTGGGAACAGGTCAGATTTATTGGTGGCTACTCAGACCAGACTTGCATTCTTTTGGTACAGGGCCTGAATGGCCTTTAACCAATTGCCAACCACCCCATACTTCATGAGTGCCCCTCACAGGGTTCACCCTTGGAGATGGTCATACATTTTTTTCCAGATCTATTAAACACATGTGGACTTCTTGAGCAAATTCTCATGCCCCCTCCAGCACCAAGGAGTAAAGAGGCTGGTCCATGGTTTCACAGCCTGTCCATTGATGTCCACACTATGTTGCAGTGGTGTGTCAACCAAGACAGTCCTATAACAACAGCTATAACGTCGCCCTGAAATACCCAGGATGTATCTCGTCAACTCCTGAGGTGCTGCTGCATAGATGTTTGACTGCCTCAACAATTTCTTTCTCAGAGATTGAACAATCCATCCCCAGGTCTTAAACATGGCGTTTTTATGACCAAACTCTGACTTGTCCAATAATAAAACACCACTTGGGTCCAGACTGGGCAGGCCATTCCTTCCAGCCATGCCCCTCCAGGTCACTGTGTTATTTCCCAAGTGAGCACTGAGCTTCCCCAGCAGGTCTATGGCATTCCCAGTCAGAGCGCCATCTAGCACTTTTTCCCAGGGTGTCATATAAGGGTGGGTACTCTGAGCTGCTATTTGGTGCATAAACACAAACAACAGTCAGAACCCAATCGCAGACTTAAAGGTGCAGGAAAGCTTCCCTTTAGTTCCCTGGGGTAATCCCATAGATACAGACAGAATCTGAGAGCCCATCCAGAGTGTCCACCTCTCACTCAGTATTTTTACACTATCAGTATTATTATTTTAAAAGCAACAGTATGTCAAAATTATTTGTGAAATCCTACTGGCCAACTTGTTGTTTTCTAATTATTATATGAGAGTTTGTTTGGTTTTTTGCCTGCAGCATGTGTGCTTGAATTTTTTTTGTGTTGAGCATCAAAAGTTCCTCTAAAAGTTTATTAAATGTATAAGTATACATTTTCATAGAAAAACTGCTAAAACTTCATGAAGAGGTGATCAATTCAGCATAATCATCACTGAGATGACGGCAATATGTCTCCCAAAAAGCCTTCCTTCATTACTAGGTTAATGTATTGATTCATTGTGTGTGCACCTGTTTCACACTGAATACATGAGAAAAAGAGAGAGGTGGGCTGAACTGATGCACTGCATGTAAATCTACGATGTTTTTTAGGCTGTAAAAATAAATCAAAATAATTGTTTTAAATGGGCTGCCTAATCTACTTGGACAGCTCTTAATAAACTGGGCAACCAGCCCAAGTATCATCAGTAGAAAACACATGATTTGCAAATTAGTCCAAACTTTATCTCTGTTGCTGGAAGTTTTAAACCTCGATCCTCCTCAAACGGTCTTGTTTCTCTAGCTTGATTTATTGTTACCAGTTACTCATGTGTTGCTAACTTTAAAAGATTCATGTACCTTACTGCAGGCTCTGAACCACAAGCCCACCCCTAACTCCCACTTTAAGTTGACAAGGTCGGTTCTTTAGGGTTTAGATATGGAAATGTCTTGGGTCTTAATATTTTTCACAAAAATGGTGACATTATGCCCTTCCACCTACCTGCCATCATTATGTATTATAGACTGAAATGCTGATGAAATGTAGTTCTTTGGATTAATCGTAGATTTAGAAAGTTTTGAAAGTGGAAAAAGTGAACTAGATTTACTTCAAGCAGCTAGCTATTGAATTTATGTTTTGGCTCATTGACAAAGTTGGAAATATTGAGAAGAAAACAACCATAAAAAGCTGCAAATGCAAATTGTGCATTATCACAGCCATCCTTTCTGCCTCATCTTTATTTATAGGCGTGCTACAGAGTATTTTGTGCTTGTCTTTGATCTATAATATTAATGTATAGGGGAAAATACAGACCATGAAGTCAAGTGTCATCCAGTATGTTCATTTTTAATCTGTTCTTTGTTTTTTATTTCAGGACGTGAATGATTTTGCTCCCATTTTTAGAAAAGACCTGTATAAAGGCTTGGTGGCGCCCAATGCAGAGAAGGGAACAGTCGTCACCACGGTTTATGCCGACGACCAAGACCCCCCAGTGAGTATGAAATAATAAATGTGTCACAGATGTATATTTTATACATGCTTTATGTGCATCATAGGTTAAAGGCATGAAAAAGCCTTTCCTGATAAGATGCTGCTGTTGAAAGGGAGTCGTTTTCCAATGCAGCGTTTCATATGTACTGTTTTGAGGACGTGTCTAGGACTGTGATGCTCCCATTAGGGCTGCAGGGATGATAACGTCTTCCTGTTCCTCCCAGGTCTAACTGACATGGGACTATGAGAGTTCTTTTGTTGCAAAAAGTTTTAAACACTTGTATCATGAGATTTTTAGGTATAGTGAAAACACTTGTATATTTTTATGTCTCCTCCACAAATACTATTATTTGTAAATACAAGCTGACAAATTTTGTTCTTTGAATCACAAATCAAGAAACTTTTCTAAAAATACAAAACACACAAACATGTGAGTCATACATGTTGATGCTTTTCGTCCATGTGACTTTTGCAGCAAACATCTCACCCGCTGTTTAGCAAACAATCTGTGATCTGTAGGGGAGGAGAGAGAGTCATCTACCTGTAAAGCAAGGAGCGAGGCCTGTTCAAGCAACCTTTTGACCAATCAACACTCTCCTTTGAATTTCTGGTGCTGAGTCACAGCTGAGATGTTTGTTGCAAATGTCACATGGACAAAACTGATGCATCACTACATCTATGACTCACAGCAGATGTGTGTAGTTCAGTGTTCACTGACTTGTGTCTGTGTAGGAAAAAAGAGGATTACTGAAGGTTTTTGTGGTAAGAAGATGATAAAAGAGGTGAATGTATTTTGCAGCATACTTACTGGAACATTAGTAGCAAAAATATTTGAGCAGAAGTTTAAATTTGTGATTTGTAGAAAATGAGTTGTGTGTGAAACAAGGAGTTAGTGAAGGTGTTACTGCTAGTGCTGGGTACCGGTAAATAGTTTTCTATACTACTAATTTAATGATACCTGGTTTTCGATACCAGTACCTTAACGATACTTTTTTAGTTACCTATATGCATAATTCTGAGAGAAAATAGCAAATTGCTAAAATGTTTTTAGATTATTAAACCTAAAAACATTTTTTCATTGCAAATTTATGCTTTTAATATTATTTTTTATTGCTTACCTTGGGAACGTTCTGTTATGTCACTGACACTGTCTTCCCCCTCACACACACCTCTTGTGTTTTTGTTGAAGCAGCAGAGGATGAAGGCTGCAAACTTGGGTCTGCTTTTGTTTGTTTTTGTTTTTTTTGCAGTTAGACTGAACACGCTGCAGCTTGCAAGTTAATTCCAATGCGTGATGAGGTGCTTTGACTAATTGCTGGTATTCCTGTTTATTGTGGCACAAATCTCATTGCATATGTTGCATTTTGCTCTGTTCCTTTTTGCCGTTCCAAAATGCAGCAAAACTTTAGATTTTTTCTGCATTTTTTCAACCCGGAACTTGTTTAGTTTGCAGAACTATTGTTGAAAAGGAGAGGAGGGGTTATGTGAGGTCACATATGCATAGAGTGGAGCGGAGCAGGAAGAAATGGAGCGGCACATTTACAGGACATTTTATTGTAAAAGTACTGAAATTTAGCACCGTTCCAGTACCTACTGAAGACTTTCGGTCAGTACCAACGAAGTACAGTGTTTTGGTACCCAGCCCTCGTTACCTCTGTATTGTGTTTGTGAATGAGAGAAAAAAATGCAAGTTTATTCTTTATTTTACAAGAGTGTGGATTTCCTTTGCAACATTTGCAGTAGCTATTAAGAGTTTCTAGATTTGTGAGTCAGAGAATAAGTTTTGTAAACGTATTTACAAGTCTGAGTAAGTTTGTATAGGAGAGGAAAAAGTAAAAGAAACTTTAACTTGGCTACAAATTTTGTGATACGTGTGTAAAACCTTTTACAAAAAAGTACTCTATCGGACCTTTCTTTGCATTCTCACTTGCATGAATCATCTCCAAAATCTGATATTTCTCAGTGCCAGGTCATTCACGCTCAACCTTCTTAATATTGGCAGTGCCAGCCACGTTCATTTAAGTCTTTTATTCATTTATTAAATGTTTTATTGTATGGGGAGGACATGAACATCCCTCTGCTTTTCTGAATCCTTTTGCTTTCTATAAAGTCCTGCATGACTGGACTCTCCACACATTATTAGTGGCCCTCCTGCTGGGAGGATCTCAGAGGCTGAATAAGCTTGAATACCCTCTGCTGCACATGAACACTGAGGAAAACGGATGCCCGTCAGTTCTAGCTGTGGGTGGTAGAACATCTTCACAATGTCACAGTGACTGCTGTACATCTCACTTTCTCTCCAGAGATGCTCTTTTCCCTCTGCTTGCCCTATCTGAGTTGCTGCAACTTTAAAATGAGCCTTTTTTATTTTTACTGTGAACTTGTACCATATTGCCATTATCACTCTGGATCTCATGCAGGATTTTCTTCAGGACAGAAAATATCAAGCAACGCTAGAGCCAAAAGAAGAAGTCATTGTTGTCACCAGGAGCCCAGTGTCAGCATGAAAGACGAGAAAAAAGGCATTGACAATGAAAAAAATTTGATTTCCGGTCTCAGATTTTTATTGACCTTATTATAGAAGCTCAAAATATGAATTCTATAGACACCACTGCTTTCTAAATATCAAACAAGGAAGAACACATACTTCTATCTTTTGCACAGGCTTATAAATACCCTGCACACATACAGAAACCGACAGGAACCCTGGATGTAACACGCTGCATGTGAGCAATAAATATTAAAAATTAGATTGGTTCAGAGCACCTGAACCTTGGAAGTAATGACACTTATGACTTTTAAAAGGAAAATGCAATTTTGTCATTCTCCTCAGCGCTGTAACTTCAATGTGACTATTGCTCTGAATAAGAGATCACCATGGAGACAAATGTTGTTTATTCTTCAGCCTAAAATCCGAGGAGTCTGTTCTTTGTGACTGAAAATAAGTCATTTTCTTCGGGGTCTCGGTTCATTGCAGCAGAGAAAGTTTGCAGAGATGTATTCAAGTGATTCCAATTTTCTCTGTAGCCTTTTACCACCATTTACAAAATAAATCTTCTCAACACTGTGGGCTCTAGCCCCGTTGTTTCTGAGACATAAATCAATAAAATGTGTTCTGGAATCCATCATCGCCTGTTTGATATTGACGAGGATCGAGGTCTTGTAGAAGATGCGTTTGTGTGTGAAAACTTCTTTGATAACCTTCACTGTAAATAATCAAGTGAGTTCACTCAAGTGGTGAACATAAAATATTCATGGTCTGTGAATAAAATGTCATACATGAAAAACTGTAGCGCAGCAGAAGAAAACTCTGTTAAAGAGAAGGAAAAACGCTGCAGCAACTAAAAGAATTGACTCCTTTATTCGATTCCATACATCATAAATGAGTCACCATGTGGAAACAACAGCCATCTGAAAGGTGTGAAGCCAACTTTAGGTATTTAATATATATGTGCTATCATATGAGTGCCTATTACACAAACAATTAACAAAACTTGTAGAAATTAGTTTTTTTTCTGGGAATCTCTTTAGTGAATATCACTCAGATTCTGTTGTAACCTCTTTAAAAACCACGTTTGTGCTTGTGATCCTCCCAAGAGTTCTACTTCTGCTGCAGGATTTCTCTTTCTATTCAGATTCAGGTTTTCACCTCATCCCTGGAGAGCAAATTCCCATCATGCAAGAAAAGAAAGCTTCAAAAAGCTCAGGCTGTGTTTCATGTCCAGAGGGATGAAACTGGGATACGATGAGCTGCAAGAGATGATCAGTAATCAGGATCCATGATTAATCTTAATCAAAGGGTCAAATTAAAGCCCATACTGTCACTAATGAATGGATGAGCGCTACTCTGGACTAAAAGTGTGGATTTAACAGACATTTTTTTTATACTTTTGATGAAAGTTGAATAAATCAGAGGGTTTATTCAAGGGTGTTTGATGAGGATCAGACTAATGGAGGTCCATGACAGGCTAAGAGTTTTAAAAATGGATAAAACTATGATGATGCATTAGGACTGTTCTTCACATCCCAGAGAGAAAAGCAGTCTTTTATGACATGAAACCACTCCGGCTCTAGTGTTTGCTGAAACAGCCTAATTGAGGAATTGATTGAACTATTTTCCCAAACAAACAGTGTTGTTTCACCTTCATGATTTGATGTCATTTCTCTCCTTTTTGCAGGGCACGCCTGCAAGTTTTGTTCGTTACAGAGTGGACCAGGAAAGGTCGCCGTACAGCGGCAGCATTTTTGATGTGGAGTTGGAAACTGGTGTAGTTCTCACCAAGGTCAATCTCAATGAGCAGCCCAGCGTCACCTTTAAGGTGAGTTGATGTGATTACGGTGACACTGCTGGTGATATGCTTCTTGCAGTTGTCTTGTTAACTGGCTGCTTCCCAGAAAATAATGCAGAAAGTGAGGAAATACGTCAATATAGTTGTAGGAAAAGAAAAGGATCTGCTGTTTAAGGGAGTGCTCAGGGAATCCCAACTGAGTCGCATCAACTATAAATAGCTTGACAGAAGAAAGTCTGCGTGGAGGGTTTCATATTTCAGCAGTGTGATAGTAAGCAGTACAGGCTTATATAAATATTGAGGAATGATTATTTGTTGTTAAAGAGACACAGATATTAGAATATAATGATAATTATAAACATTCTCATAGTTCTAACATGCATTCTTTTATAGGATTGAGCATTTTATTTCACACCAAATGAAAAATTTTCCTTTTTGCTTTTTTATACTTCTGAGGCATTAAGTTCAGTGGCTGTTTCAATAAAATATACGGTATATACTAAAATATGCTCACAAACATAAAAACAGACCAAGTATCTCCACCTTCTCCATTGTTAGATAAATTAGGTAGTATGGCCATTTGTGTTTGGGAGTCAATGAAGTATCTGGTAGCCTGAAAATAAGTTTAAAAATGAATATGTGAACATATAACGATAAGCTAACAAGTATTTGAATCAAGAAGAGACAACATCCATAAAAATGAAGCTGAGGTGTATTTTGAGTTTTAGGCAGGAATTTGTGCCATTATTGTCTGTGAGGGGGGCGGGACTTAAACCACCAAGGGGTTTTGGTTTTTTCGTTTTGGCTTAAACTTCAGGGATCTGGGTGTAGCTGTTGGTTATTTTTTTCTTTTACCTTTATTATTTTGTATTTTTAAGTCAGTCTCACCGTTTAGAACTGTGTCCAAATGAACTATTATGGTCTGACATGAAGTCTCCATCTCATTTGCCTTTTTTCTGCAGCAACCATGAGCTGTAAGAATAGTACAAAAGCTTAGTTCCAATCAATCAATCTTTATTGTCATTGAACCAGCATCCTGATGCAACAAAAATTATTTTTTAGTACAATCTTTCCCAAGATCAGACATACAGCACATAAACACATGAACAGGGTCAGGTTGACTGTGGGCACGTATCAATTTACAGCGCTCCCATTTGCAGGTGAAGGGATAGCAAGTGGGAGGGGAGGGAATGAGGGAGAAAAACAGGCCCCCCTGCTCTGCTCCAACAGGGGGCAGTTGATGGGATGCAAGAAAACACACCTCAATGTGAAGGCACATACAATAAGACTATACATAGTTTGTTGCATATTTCTTAATTTAGATATTTAAAATGACAACCCACGAATGTCAAGTCTTTAAAAGTCCTGTTCTGATTAAATGTAATAAAAACCATTAGACAAACAGGGAATTGTTGACAAGCAGATACTGATGTTTGATTGAAGGAGCGGGAACTTTTTATGTAACTTGTCAGGTTTTAGCACAAAGGTTGAGTTGTAATAAAAACTGCAAATAATTTAAAAAAGAATCTTTGATTGCATATGAAGACAGCCCTGGTGTGCTGGCACAGAGCTCCCTAACAGCACAAATCTGCCGTCTCATGCATATTGGTTCATTTACATCAGTTCAATACAATAGTTCATCATCATCTCAGGATGCCATGAGGGGAAAAAAGTAGCAGGTCTAATTCAAATTCACTTAAACAACTCGTATCAACTTTATACTGTCCAATTTATTCCAATCATGATCTAGTTCAGCAATGTCATATTATTAAAAAATGCCAATTTGTAAAGAAGCTGTCAAGTGAAGGAAGCCAAGAGATTGCTTGAATTTCTAAATTCAGCTTCAGCACCCACCCACCCACCGAGCATGCACAGAGCAGTGGGTGACACCATAATTCACCCAAAACAAATGAACCAAAGTCTGAAATAGTGTCCATCTACCCAAACTGATAGGTTAGAGAAGAATATAGGGGACATGCAGAAACATAAGGTGATCAATGGTTAATGAGACAAAATAATTAGAACAAGTTCATGTCAAATATTACATAAATCAGGTATATATGACAAAGGTTATTCTCTCATTACACAAGATTTATCTGGTCTTGAATTTGGTGTTTTGTAGAAACTTTAGAAGACCTTATAGCATCCTGAGTGTGTGGGTGTGCGTTTATGTACAGTGGGGTGCAAAAGCTTGGGCAGTGTTGTTAATCTTCATGAACCTTTATAGTCCTTTGGTTGTTAGGATAAAAAATTTCAGTCAAATATACAGTATCATACAGGAGACACACGGTGATCTTTGAGAAGTGAAACAAAGTTTATAGGATTTACAGAAAGTGTGCAATAATTGTTTAAACAAAAATAGGCAGGTGCATCAATATGGGCACCACAAAAAAAATGAAATCAATATTTAGCAGATCCTCCTTTTGCAGAAATAACAGCCTCTAAAAGCTTCCTATAGCTTTAAAGGAGAGTCTGGATTCAGGTTGAAGGTATTTTGGACCATTCGTCTTTACAAATCATCTCTAGTTCATTCAGGTTTGAAGGTTTCTGAGCATGGACAGCTCTCTTTAAGTCACACAACAGATTTTCAATAATATTCGGGTCTGGTCACATAGATGGCCATTCCAGAATGTTGTACTTGTTTCTCTGCACGAATGCCGTAGTAGATTTTGAGCAGTGTTTAGGGTCATGGTCAAACAATTATTGCACCCTTTCTGTAAATCCTATGAACTTCATTTCACTTCTCAAATATCACTGTGTGTGCCTCCTATAGGATATATTTAACTGAGATTTTTTTATCCTAACAACCAATGAATTATAAAGGAAATTCATAAAGATTAACAACGCTGCCCAAACTTTCGCACCCCACTGTATAATCAAGAATATTGTGATTCCACATGTTATTACAAGAATTCCACAGGCTGAAACTAAATGTAGCTCTCACCAGCTCACTGTCAGTTCAAAATAAAACCAATACATAAAGAGTTTAGTAACTTAAAGTCACTATTAATCTAGCAACATAACTAAAAGGAGCATTAGAGGTAGGAAAACACTAAAACAATCTATGAACCTTTTCATAAAAAACATTTACAGCAGTGTGTGTTTTGCTGTCATTACCTTTTTGTGTTTCTTCTTTTTTCTTACAGTCTCTTTAAACATTCTTCTCTCTTCTCATCTTTTACTCCCTGCCTGCCCAATCTCCCACAGTCTATGAATGTTGATCAGTACACTCATACTTGGTCTATAGGAGCTTTTCATGCTGCTCACTAAATCCTTTTACCATTCCTGCTATTTGCCCCTCTTGTCTTTATTAGGATGCTGAACATGTTTTAAAAAGAAGAAAATAAAAAAGAATCTGTCAGCGTCTGTAAAACGAGAATACTTTTGTGTTTGAGATTTGAGAATTTCTTCTTCATTACAGTGTTTATGTGGCTTCTCTTTCTCCTCTGTAGCTGTATGTGATAGCCTTTGATGATGGGCAGCCAGTGAAGTCTAATAGTACTTTGGTGGAGATCACCGTGCTTCAACCTTCTCTCATCCCGATCTTCACCGAGGAGGAGTACACGTAAGTCTTCTTGACACAGTGTTGATGCAGCTGCCTGCTCCCGTTACTTCTCACGACTCTGAGCGGCTTCGGCTGCAGCGCCACACGGCGAACAGAGAGACTCTGAAATTGGATGTGGAGTGGACAGGAGCACCTTGGCACACTTTCATATTAGTGGCCACATCTTCCATTCAGCTTCTCTAAAAACTCTGATCAATATTTAACGTTTTGATAAATTATACATTCTGCTTTGAACTGCTGTGAAGTTGCTATACCTCATGTATTTTATTATATTCTGATAATGATCACTACCTGTATATTACTTTACTCTCAGTGTCAGTACTAAAGAACTTTGACTCTTTAGCACGACTGTTTAATTATAAATCATTGCTTTTTAGTAGATACCATTATTGTAAATTACGTTAGAGGGAAGAACAGGGTTATCCTCTTATTAAAAGCCACTTTTAATTTACATATTAGCAATTTAGAGCACTAAATGGAAGAGAGGTGGAAGATTTGGAAAAATAAATGCTCTGAAATGTTGCACACAGCTGTAGTAGGATGGGTTTTGGGAGGGAGTTTGTCTCGATTGTTACGGTGATTTGGTAGGAGGCCAATAAGTTGTTTAATTTAAAAAAAAACAGATCGTGAAGTTGGTTTGAGAAAAACGCTACATTAATTAGTCATTCTGTGAGGATCCTCACCAGACTGATGAGCTTAGCCTCTGATGGCAAAGTTTCCTGGCTGTCATCAGGAGCTTGTATGGCATTTTAAAAAGAGAGTTTATTTACTAGTTTGTATGTTGGGAGTCTTGGCAGATACTCTTTTGTGGGAGACTTTGGAATGCCTTTATTCATAACACAGGAAATGTAAGTCCTGCCTAACCTGCCAACACTTCACTTGAGGTGTTGTGTTGTACAGAGTTGTTTTTCTGCCCATGTCACTCCCTGCAACCTAATTCATGTTGAGGATATGTCTGTATGTGTTCCCATCCCCCCTACAGATTAGTGTATGTGTGTGCATCAAATAAATGCTTTCCTAGTGGTTTATAACGTTGCACTTTGTGTGTGCACTCACGTTCTTCATGTTGCTCAGCTTTATTCAGTGATGGATGCACAGGCTCTGCAGCTGAAAGGCCATTGATTACCGTTTTGAATGAGTGTTCTGTCTGAAACACGCACACAAAAGGTCGGGAATATGAGCACAGACCTCTGTAGGGTGTCACACTGACAATGCTAACCACACACAATGGCAGGTCTGGTGTAAATGATGAGACATGAAAGCATTAGCCAGGTGCTCAAGTCTCTCCTGCTGGACAAGCTTCTCTCCAGTGGAGAGCATCCAATCTGCCTGCTCGGAGATGAACTGTCTCTTCACACTCGTCTCTCTATCTTTCATGATCGTCCTCTCCCCAAGAAACCTTCTCAACACAAATCACTTTCTAAATGTCCACAGAAGATCTTGTCTGTCTGTGTGGAGGCAGTTAGTTATAGCAGCAATCAGGTAAGCTACGCCTATAGCTCTAGAGCATACAATTAAAACAACTCAGCGGGGCTTGGGTTGACTTAATGATTTCTTCTCCTGCTTTATGGTTGCTTCCTTCCATCTGTCAGAGGAAATGAGGTGCTCCCAGTCATTGTTGGCTCAAATAAATGGCTAATTCTTTTGTGGCTGTTGTTGCAACTTGTTCCCACCTGCTTTTTGTTTGTGTGGATTATTGTATTGTTTCTGTAGAAAGAAAAAACATGTTTAGACTTTTTAAATAGTCAACATAACCAAGTATTTGTCAATGCAATGATCAAACAGCTTTAGAGACTGAGCATAATAAGAATTGTAACCATAACGCGCTTGGGAGGTTTTTTTTTTTTTTTTTGGTATTTTGTAAAGAAGACTCTTACTTTGTTGAACTATTGCAAAGCATCTCTCAGATTTAAAAGCAGTCATAAAAAGAAGCAGAAACAGTTTGCGTAGGAGGCTTAAAAATAACTTCTGCTACCAGGTTGTGGAAAATAGTTTCATGTATCAGGTCAGCCACCATGGCAAGACTGAGCACAGACAGCAAGACACGAGGCGACATCAGCAGGTCTCTCCCAGGCAAAGATTTCAAAGCAGCCTGAGGTTTCAACTTGTGCTGTTCAAGCTCTTTTGAAGAAACACAAAGAACAGGCAACACTGAGGACCGTAGATGCTGTGGTCAGCCAAAGAAACTTTGTGTGGTGGATGAAAGACACATCATGCTTACTTTCTGTCAAAACTCAGAACTGGTGTAAGCTCTTGGGACTTGGGTACACCCATCGACTGTCCAGAGAGATCTGCCCAGAAGTGGCCAAAGAGCCAAACTTCTGACATGGAAACAAGGTCAAACAACTCAGCTGTGAACAAAAACACAAGTAGTGCAGCAAAAAACTCAGCAGGTGATCTGGACTGATGAGTCAACCACAGCAGAGTTACTCACGCAGGCTGCAGATCTACTCACATAGAAATAAGAGAGCAGCAAACACGTTTGATTTTCTCAGTGATTGTGAATGGATCAAAACAGTAATTTTGGGGATATTAAACTGAGTCCTATGTAACTCAAAAGGCATTACCTTCTGATGGTTTACAAGGATGGTGACTGAATGTTTACTTTTGCATCTGTCTGAGATGGAGGGGTAAGCTGCTGTCTAACATGAGCCAGATGTGTGAATTCCCTCCCTTCTAGTTGTACAGAGGCTATTTCTCTGGCCTGGTGTTGCAGACCTGCGATCTGAGCAGTTTTCTGTGCTGCTTATCTCCCCACAGCACTTCCCTTTCTAAGTCTACTCTAACTCGCCCGAGACTTTTGCTTGACTGATTTTGAGTATGTCATTTTGCGTTCTTCCTCCTCATCCTCTCTGTTCAGTCTCAGCCAAGCTGCTGTGTCCCCTGAGTTGTTGTTTTTTCTCTCTCTCAGCTCATATCTCTCTCTGTTACTGTTTCGATGTCTTTCTTTTGTTTCTTTTCATTTTGCAGTTGGTAGCTTTTCATTTTCTCTTAAAGGGTGTGAGAAAACCTTTTTTTATGATTCCTCACTTGATTGTAGTTGGATTTTTATCTTTATAAATAAATGTCCATTCACAATTACAGTATTTATTTCTGTACTAAAAGGATGCTTTTTCTTTTCGATCAGAAAATTGTCCCTTTGCACAAATTTTTGTTTTAATCCAGTTGTCACACCAACACAATGTGCTGTGCAGTATTTACACATTTATATCTGCTTTTATTCAGTTTGTGTAATTTACTTTTACAAGATACCAGTAATTTTTTGTTTATTAAAGGCACACTATGCAGTTTTGGCTTGTTTTTAGCACCCCCTAGTGACTGTTTAAAAATCACTGTCACTGGGGCTAGGTGACTTATCATGAACCCTGTAAAGGGTCATATTACCACATACTGGCTCAAGAACAAGATTTAAAAATATGAAAAAGTTACATAGTGTGGTTTTAAACCAAAAAAACCTGGTGTGTGATACACTACTGCATAGCTACAGGTAGACATTAGCACTGTTTAAACTAAATATCATTTAGAAGTGAAATAGCCTAAATCTATTTACAATAGACGCTCTAATTACTGTAGGTTTAAAAACAGAATGTTCCCCCACTCTCACTCGATACATAAATCCAGCTGCTGCATTTACCAACTCTAAAAATAGCTCCAAGTCTCTTTACTGAACAATGCTTATATTTACTATGCAGTGTTAACAATTAGTGCTGCAGTGCCTTTGCTGGTCCCTGTTTCTTGGCTAATTACATGATTGTTAACAGTAGTCTAAAATAATCCCATGGACACATCATGTTTGTTTTTCTAAGCACAAATGCACAATAAAATATGCATTTCCAAAAGAGCCGCTTTACAATAAACTATCTTAAGACATAAAATATCCTTTTCATGTTGATCTGTTTATCCATTGTTTCTCTGTCCATTAATATCAGTGCCAGTGGAAACAGCTCCACTGTGGAATATTGTGGAGAATGTCTAAGGAATAAAACTCCACTCATGGGCAATTTTAGTAAGAACCAATCAGCTCTCCAATTCAGACATGGTTGTAATTCTCACATAATTAAGCAGATGACATGCTTTCATAGCATACATCTCTTTTATTGGCATCCTTAATGCAACTGATGTTTTGCCAGACAAGTGATGGAGGTTCTCACAGCCTACTCATTTATGCTCTTTGCCATGCATTAAAAGGGTGAGCTGTGAACCTTATGGTGCATTCTCCTACACACTGGTATCATGTCTCAGTGCAAACCCACATTTAAATAGATCAACCTCTATTTCTGTCTATCTGTCAGTATACAGTTCTCCTGTGATCCCTTCCTTCCTCTTCTAAATCCAAGCTGTTTGGTGTGCAGCTCTTTCATGCATCTGAAGAGCGTAATTGATTTTCAGCCGCTGGTTTTGAATCTGCTGCAGTGAGCCTTAAACCAGTAAACGCCAGAGGCGTGCTGACCTTTCACTCGTCTCTGCTCAATAGGCAGGCATCACTTGGCTGTCTTAACAGACACAACGTTGCAATCATTGTACACATCCTAAATATCAGATAAAGGTCGATGCAGGGAACCAGGGAAGACGAGCAGCATGACCTACTATTATGGGTTCAGACTGACTCACTACATAAATATATAGAGCATGCATAAAAGTCTACAGATTATGCTGAATAATTATGTTTGACAGGTCAGTACAGTCATGTCTGATTAGTAATTTCTCTAAACCAAACATCAGTTGAAAAGCTGCATATTTAACAACAAATGTCAGAGATGCAATAACTTAAAATAATTCAACCAATAAACAACATTGCTGTGTGAACACTGTAATTATTTATGGCATTAAATTAACGTGCTATGGTAGCACTGGTCTCACAGCAAGAGGGTTGCAGGTTCGACACCTAACTGGAACCTTCATGCGTGGTAGGGGTGGAGCCGATCCCGAATATGGTATTCAAAAAGGCACAAATAATGTTTTTTCCTGAATGCTTACTTTAAAAAAATCTTTGGATTCAGGAACAAGAAAACTTGATATCAAAAATCTACGTTTCCTCGTGAGACCGCAGTGCATGCCCAGATGAGTGAGTGGCGTTCAGGAGACGGGGTCCCATCAGGCTTTGTTCACGTCATCAGGTGGTTTCTCTTATTAAGTACCGTATAAAGCAGAGACATCGAGAAATTATAATGGATAATTAAAGAAAACCTACACTATAACATAAATTAGAAGTGTTACGCCTATTTTAAATTTGAATCTAATAAAAATACAAATACTACCCCCACCCCCCTCAACAAATACAGATACAAATACTGGCTGCTTTGCACAGCCTTAATGCATGGAGTGTGGATGTTCTTGTGATGTGTAGATTTCCTCCAGTTTGACAGGCCATAAACATACACATTAGGTTACCTGGCTACTAATTTGTCAGCATGTGTGCATGTGGATGGTTTTATGTCTCTATTGCTTTTCCACTCTCTGGTTGTGTTTCAAGATCCTAAAACACTTAGTTATGTGTTAGGGGTTTAATTCGAAATAGAAAACCACTATTGCTTACTTACTATTGCTTATAAATTGTTTTCCTCAACTCTCAATTCATGTTCAAAACTCCCATTTTCCAGCCTCCTGAGTGGCAATTCCTGCCTTATTTCCAAACAACACAAAACATAGTCCTTACACAAAACCCCCTCCAGCTGAAACACATTACTCTTATTGCTGTCCCAGGTGTCACTGTTCTTGTGCATCTGCATGAATAAAATTATATGCTTTGTGCCTCTTTCATGATTTACCGTAGCTGATAGCTGAGCTGCTAAGTGTATTCGTGCCCCATATAAACTAAAGCCCACTGATAAAATCAAACAACAATTTCACAGATATTGTTGAAGCACAGCCTGGCCATGACTGAAAACATTTTAAAAAGCAGTCTCTGCGGTTGTCTCAAAACACACAGTTCCTGTTATTAAGTTGCTTCTTGATTTGTTGGTGACATTAGTTTCTGTCTGTGATTGAAACCTGCAGGTGTCGGTGTGGTAGAATAGATAATTTGGACAGCAGCAGTAATTTCACAGTGAAGCATGCAGGACACCATCACTACCTAGACGGCACAGCTTGATTTCACATTTCAGACTCTTCGGTAGCTGTCCCAGTTTGGACAGCGCACTCATCTATCAGCATTCAAACATTCATTACCGGCTCCCCTCTTGTGTGTTAAATGGCCCACTGAATTATTTGTACTTGGAGTGATTCTTCTGTGGCTTTGGCCGGACTAAGGTGGTAAAGTCTGGCTTCACTTTTAAAGATTATAGCTTTTTATACTCTAATTTTAAAAAACCTCACCTGAAAATTGTTCAGCCTTGAATACAACTGACTTAATATTATTTTTTGAAGTTTCTTTGCTGTCATTTTCTGCTTTAGTTGTGCAATGCCATCACCCTGGAAGAGCAACTTCACACTTACAATGAAACGCATTAAAAAACTAAAATATTCAGGATTTCAAATTTGATTTTGGAAATTTTATTCATGAAACCACATTTTCCATTTCACCTATGTCTAACCTAAATAAAGCTGGACTGCATTTCATTATCTTTCTCGCATAACTCTATTGATCATATATAATGTACAGATATCTTTCTAATCACATGCAATTATTTTCATCACAAAACAGTTTGTTTTTAGTAATGTGGCGCTTGATACCCATAGAGTCTTGGCCTTTTATTATTTGTTTAAAGTCATTCTTTATACATAAAGATTAATAATAGTAATTCAGAGGGGTTCTCTGCAGCTTTATATACAGTGTATTGTTCTTTATTCAAAATTGTGTTAATATTTATTTTATTGCATTAAAATTAGCATAAATTTAAAGACAGAATATGCAATTTTGGCTTGTTTTTAGTGTCCGTTTTAAATCTAATTTTTAAAAATATTAGCATTGTTTTTGCTCAGAAACACAAGCAGCAGATGGGGCTGAGTGACTTTTCATTAACCCTGTAAAGGGTCCTATTAGCACATACCGGCTCAACAAAAAAATTTAAAAATATGAAAAGTTTCACAATGTGCTGTCTTGTGCAGAAAGAAGGTATATGGAAAATATACTTTGTCTTTTTATTTTTTTGGTGGATTTTGTTTGTTCTCCCTATTGCTATATGTTTTGTTTTATATCCCTTCTACTGTTAAAATGCATTTTTATTGACCCTCTGAGGGCATGATAGCCTGTCCTCCACCAAACAGAGTAATGAATGGAACTAAAAATAAATAAATAGTTGTTTGTTTTTAGCTGGGTTCCAACATCATTATTCAACTATCTGATCTTGTATCTGGCCACTCCTCCACACTATTTACCCTCGAAACAGAAAATACCAACCTTTTTTTTTTTCTGCTGTCTAATGTCTTATGAATGTGCCTTAGGCGAACTCATCCTCAAAAGCTCCTTTCACAAAAAACTTGAAGTTGGGTCTGAGACGCCTTCTGGCCGTCTCATGTGATTTCTGAAACAACCAAGGTGGCATTGGAGGTTGAAGCCAAGCCACCGCTGTAAGGCCTTTGATCCACCAAGGGAGGCAGTGACAGCGTTGTAGCGGTCGACGTATTAAAGAGTAAGCTGACTTTGTGTCTCTGGTGTGATAAGGATTTCAAATGGGAGATGTCCAACACACATTTGATGCTTCATGCTCAATACCACTGAGTTAAACTCCACGCCTTCCTTTGGTTTCGCAACAGAAGGAAAGTTGAGTCTGCGTGAGCGATTGATAATTTCTGAACAGACTGAAGTAGCATAAATTTGCATAATTTAGCAGCCATATTGCGAAATCGTTATATGAAAGTGCCTAACATAACTGATGCATGCACATATTATTGTTGCACAATAAAAAGTTTATTTAATTGTATTTATTTTGTTTTATTTCATTTATTTGACTTTCTTCGTTCTTTTTCATTCCCATCTGTACATGTATAGTAGCACCTGTATATTTTTTGATCCTGTAAAATTGACTCTCCCCACATAAAACTGCCTTGTGGTATCAGGAACGTCAGACACCGCGCTATATGTCTAAGCCTTTTGTATATCTTGAGCTGCTCAGACTCTTGTACTGTAATGGCACTTTTTTAATCTCTTTTCATTTACCCTTCTGCCCCTTGTACTTCACCATCCATCTTTGGGTTGTCAAACATAACCTACACTCTTCATAGTTCAGCCTTCAGTCTTTAGCTCACAGCAACTCAGCCTTTGAATTATGATTACAATCAATGGTATGGCGGTGCACCTCTTATCTCAACGTGACACCATGTTTAAATGAGAAAAGTGCATTAAGCCTGGAATGGCATTTGAAATACTAAAATGAATGACTAGAATGAAATCAGCAACTCCTCCTTGTGTCAAGCTACTCCTGAACCAGAGACGTCAGAAGTGTCTAACTTGGCTACAGAGAAAAACAACTGGACTGTTGCTCAGCGGTCCAAAGTCCTGTTTTTTAGATAATAATATACTTTGCATGTGAATTTTATTTGTTTATTTATTTGCATGTTTTTAAGAGCACTTCATGCTTCCTTCTTTTCTTTATTAGTTTTGTTGGAGATTCTGATTTAATTTTCCTGCAAAACTTGGCACCTGCCCACACTGTTCAATGACCAGGGTGTTACTGAGCTCTGATTGGCCAGCAAACTGGCCTGACCTGCACTCCATAGAGAATTTCTGAGGCAATGGTGTAGATTTGCTCTTGACATTGGTGGGAACCAGAATGGGTTGCGTGAGCGAGGCGTCATACGAAACAGGAAGTGCAGATTAAAGCAAGATGCTCAGATCGCAGCTGAACGACTGGCCATCCCAGTTTGGACTGGCCCAGAGTTACCTATATGACTACTGGGAAGATGCCCGATGGCCAGTCCAGCCTGGTCCACATCCAGACCCAGGGCACGTGCTGTCATCATGAGCGGCTCGGTGTGGGCCTCTGTCCAGGGGGATGGGGCGTGTCTGGGAGCACGGACTGTGAAGGGCTCACGCCAGTCGATCCAGATGCCTCCTCCTTCTGGACACAGGTCCGCGCACAACAGCGCAGCACCTCGGTCTGCTGGGCTGCACGTATGATCGGTGGTGATGCAACTCCATGTCTGCACCCTTGGATCAAGTTATTGGTGGGGACATTTCAGTGATTGCTAGGTATTGGTGGGGACACGTCACCTCTGTCCATGCCAAGTCTACGCCCATGCTATGAGGTATTGTCAAAAGGAAGATACACCAGTCCCAACAATGCAGATAACCTTAAAAAAAATTTTTATGACTGCTATCAAAGCAACCTGGACTTCCATTAAACCTCAAGCCACAGGCTGATCTCCTCAATGCCACACCACATTGATGTAGTAATTCATGCAAAAAGATGCAAGTATTTAGTGCAGGAGTGCCCAACACATCAATCACACTGCCATTGCTTAAAGCTTGCATGGCAGTCCACACCCCTGCCAAGTAATGAGACAGTCACACCAATGCAAACTCCAATAGACTGAGAGAATAGCGTCCAAGCAGCAGCAGAACCAAACATAACTGTCTGGACAGCACCGCACGGGACATGAACTGGTCCAGGAGGAGGGGCTGTGTCTTGGGCATCATGTGATTGCATCATCCTGCAGCCTGGCTCTCAGTCCAATGAGAGGGGGCGTGGTAAAGGTGTCAGAGACAGTAGCTCGCAAAGTGAAAAAGTGTGGGCACACCTGATTCAGTGCATAGAAATTGACTTTTCAGAAGCCTGAGATTTTATCTAAAATATATTTTTCATTGATCTGTTTTAATATTCAAATTTTCTATGACACTGAATTTTGGGTTTTCAGCCAATATCATTAAAATTGAAATATTATGCTCTATGTAATGAATCTACTGTATATGAGTTTCACTTTCTGAAGTGACTAACAAAAAATATAGAACTATTTTTTTTTTACAATATTTTCACTCTTTGAGATGTTCCTGTATTTACACATCAATGTTCCTGCTCATTTTAAAGGTTTAAACACTAATAAAATGTGAAGTCTTGTAATGAGATTCAAGTCAACATGCTTGTTTCCTGCATAAGTCATGCTGGGTGAGTGAGCTGATTTTGAATATGCTGTCAAAACTGCTCTTCTCTTCAGAACAATGCTCAGGATTAACAAGTGTTTTCCCTTTTGTCTGCTGCTGTTTGAAGAGAAAGACTAAATGCATTCCCTATGTGTAATTAAGCACAAGTCAAATCAGTCGCCGTTTGTCACACTAAGAATTTGCTTCCAGGCAGAAACAAAGAGGGTAACACCAGGGTGATGCATCAGCTAGCTAACAAACTAACAAGCACTTAATTCATCTATTTCAACAGTCATTGAATTGGACTAATTTGTTGCCACTGCAGTGTGTATTCATAGTTGTACTTGCACATTTTTAAATGCCTGCTTAGTAGCGTAATGCTATCAGATCATTTATATAGAGAGCTGATGTTCAAAACCTCATTGCTCCAGAGTAATGGTAAGAAGAACTTTTACTAAAGCAAGGTCACTCCTCTCTAATCCCAACATGTCCACCCTGCAAAATGTTTAAAATGAGAGGGGAATTGTGGAAGAGGGGGGCAGAGGGTAGACACGGTAACAGCTGCCCCTGTGGTGCATAACAAGGTTTATCCGCCTCTGCCTTGTCTCGTAAGCATCACTCTGCTGCTGGCCCTGGGGCAGAGTGCTGGCTGACACATGTGAGCCGCCCGCACTTCTCTACGGCACGTCATTCACTTTCTCATGTTGACACCAGGACTCCCTGCCGCCTATAGACATGTCAGCTTCTTCTTCTTTCTCTGTCATTCTTAACATCGAAATGTATTCATTCATTCTTTAGCTTTACTCCGTAGAAATTTAAATTGTGATATGCAAAACTTTTAAGATTCAGGCAAATGCTCACCACTTTTTTCTTTGAAGTTTTCAAATTTGACCCAGCTCATTATGCCCGCCATCAAATAATCATCAAATTTAAACATGCCTTTGCTCAACTAGCTGCGTCATCATTCAGAGATGAGCTAGCATGTGCCTACAACCTCTGCAGTTCACCCTTTGTACTTTAGTCTGCCTCCCCATCTCCATCAATAACTACTAACCTTTCTGTCTTACTTCATGTCTACATGTTGGTACACATTTGCACTCATCTGCACTCTTCACTCAACTTCATACACACCTTGGCATTTCTCAGCAGTTTACAACCCTCAGGCAGAGCCACTTTGTTGTGAAGTGATAACAGCTCTGCCTTTTCCCAGCAACCACACTGTGCAGCTCGATGCCTGCTCCAAACACTCTTTTATATTCCGCTCAAATTTAAAGATAAACTTGAGACAAATCTATGAATAGGTCAGCAGATGTTATTTAGCACTGCTCCAGACCACAGTTTGAAGAAAAGGGGAAAACAGCAAGGTTTAAATGGTAAACATTTATGTTATGCATGCAAGCACGTAAATACAAACAACAAAACTGGGAGGTTCTCTTGCACAATTTTGCTGAATTTTCTGCACAAAGAATGTCTGTAATGTCATTAGTTTTCCCCCACTACATTTATTTAGCATATTTTGATGAATTAATTCCTTTATCAATTAGCAAACCACTTAAAAACATTGCATGTTTTAAACTAGGGATGTACTGATCAGGGTTGTTTTTTTTGCCCTCGAGTCAGTCATTTGATTTTGAGCATCTAACGATAGTGAGTCCTGATCTGATTATTCTACAATGTTGTCATCAACTTTATAATACCTCCAGACCGCAGACATACTCGCACTTTCTGCTTCAAGCTGCTTCTGTGTTCTTCTTTGCTGGCGTTTAACCAATAGCGTTTCTGCAACAAAGTGATGTCATGCTGCATGCGATGCTGTTTCTGTGTGGAGTCAAGAGGTCTAACTCATTACCACTGCATAACTATAGACAGGGCTGCACAAAACTGGTCTGCCAGTCCACAAGTGCACCAGATATCTGAACTCACCTCTGCAGACTGGTGCCTTCCTGCGCGCATCCTGTGAGCCAATGAGCTTCACATCAAACTGCAGGGAGTGACGAAGGAACACTCACACTGGGGATGGGGAAGGTGCAGACTCTTGACACAGAACTGTCAAAGCTCTCAAGTGATGGCAACAACCAGCTCCGTGGTCCAGAAGCCCTGAACCTCCGTCCAGGGGAAGGGGGTGGGGGCGCGTACATTGCCTGGAGCAATGCATGCACGCTGCACCCCACCCCCTCCCGCTTCAAGCATCAGTGCCAAGTTCTCCCTTGAGAAACTCGATGAAAAAATTATGTCCCCCCTGACTATAATCTGTTTAAAAATGAGAATATATATACATAAATATCCAAGTCTAGATCGGGAGGTAACGTCCGATTCCAATCAATTCTTAAAACACGTGATCAGATCGAGACATCCCTATTTTAAAGAATTTTGTAGATGATACGTATATGCACCAATTTTACTACAACATATTGATTACCTTAGAGTTATTTAATCTTACAGTGGTGCTCTGGGAGTTTTAAATGACCAAAAAAACATTTTATAACAGCTTAACATAAAAGTCTCGTTACATGAAACCCATTAGCTTGTTTATCAGTTAAATTAGGGGTTTGATTTTGGAAATGATTCTGTCTCTAGTCTCTACTCTTATAAACTTACCCTGAATAGTTTGGTGGGTTTTTTTAGCATCTAAACCAAAGTTGTTGTTGGAGTAAGTACATGGACTGGAAGTTAGAAAAAACCCACACAAAACAGCTTTAGGCTTATATTTTCACTTCACACACAATACAGATACTAGCTGGATTTCACATCGAACAATGGAAATGTTTTAAGAATAAATATCTACAAAACTCCTTAATCCTGAGATGCAGCAGCCTACACAGCAGGTATTTAACCTTCTTAGGATCAGTCTGCCAGTTGAATGTGTTTGTAACAAAACTGCACACAAGGATTTCTGTGCAGAGCTTGAATTGTAGTCAACTGTAGTTGCCTAGAACCAGTTTAGATTTAAAAATAGTCAATGTGTTCAATGAGGGCTTCATTCAGAGCAAATGTTGTATCATTAATAATAATTTGCACTAATTAAATTAGTGTAGGCACAAGTTTTCAACAATGATTGTGTTCCATTAAATAAATAAATAAGAACACATTTGTTGCTTTATTTGCCTCTAAAGTACATATTGTGTAGTTTATAGTGACTGATCTTTTTAGTGTATACTTTAAGTCCAGAGTTTTTTTTGTTTTTTGTAGTGGCGGGACTCGATTATTTAAAAAAATCTAATTAATTAGACTTTGTAATTAATTAATTGCAATTAATTAAGGAACTAGAAAAAGAACTAAGAAAATGTCCCCAAAAAAGCAACTTTTTAAATTTAAAATAATTTTAGTGGGGGACAGAATCAAATAAAAGACACAAACCTTAATATTGTAAACTCAAGCTCCTTTAATTTCTGGAAAAAATGCATTTAAATTGCATTTCGGTTAAAAACAGTAGAAAAAGAATAAAATGTCCCTGACTAAAATTGGACAGACCTTAAAGTACAGTACTTTATTATTTTGTTTATTCGTTTTAAGTACATTTTCAGAGGAGTGTTGTTTTAAAAAAAATACCGTAATAATAAAGATTTCCACCATGTGGAAACACCCTGTATGAGTGAATCATTTTTTGCAGTGCTGAGTTCAAACTGACCCACTGTCTTGGGACACTTTTGCCTCGTTTCCAATGTGGGATCCGGGTCGGGTCTAACTGAACTGGAGCGTACAGCAAGGAAGGGGCAGGAATTAATCTAAAGGCTAGAGACCGTCCAATTGCACAGCCGCTTACTTCTGGTTATCGCGGTAGGAGGGCCGAGCCTATACCTCGACCGGCTGGATCCACTGATGTCCCTGAATTCATGCAGTTAATTAATATAAAACCTGATTACCTGAATATTTAGAAGAAAGTTGCTGATAACATTTGTTTAAACTCTCTTAAATCCCTCTGATTTTCTTTGGAAAGTGTTATCCTTTTTACAGTGTATGTATTTTTCATATGTGGTTGAAAGTGTTTGAACTTAGGGGTCATTGAACATTGAAATCAATGCGACTGATCACCTCTACTCTAATGTTTATAGCTCATACTGTTAGATAGCATCCTCTCCCAGGAGCAGCCCATAACTCTGACATCGACTGGATAATAGAAACCGACAGTTCCAAATGATGATTTTAAGTGTTATTCCCAAAACACTGACACAGATTTCCTGCTGTTGCTGCTGTGAACCACTGTCAAACATGAAATATGAACTATAATAGACGGCGTATCACTATGAAACACAAACAGTGAGGCATGCAGCAATGAGAGAAAATGAATTAAAAATGGTTTTCACAGTGAAATGACATTATCAGCTTTAAACATCCCTCACCAACCACAGGGTTCCTCCACTATTTATGGTAGCTGTAATTTCTGTGAAGAGGGCTGACAGTTATATACCAAACATAACTGGCTGCCAAAAATCTCCCAAAATGGAGAACTTTTTATTTATTTTTTCACTTTTTATAGTGAATGAACTATGTGTGGTCACAAGTTGCTGCTGTTTTTGACACTTTGCATGGATAGAAAAGTAAAGCTGATTTATTTAAAACCATCAAATTGATGAAAAATGAATGTTTTAACACAACAGCAACAACATGCATACATTGTTATGCATAGCATTGAGTTTCCCTCAGGGAAAATAAGAACTTTCTTCCATGAAATATTTGAGTTTCATCTCTTTTGGAAGTTTTTGTTGTTGTTCTTTTGTATTATTATTCTGGAAAAGTATATTTCTGTGGCAATTAAATCTTGGGTGAGAGTGTGAAAGAATGGACAATTTGTTAGAACCTAAGCAAATGCATGAATAGAGTCATTTTTTAACCCAGATCAGTTCTCATGCAGTGAGTATTAATTAAAATCTAAAAGCAAATAGCTTTGTTGCAATATTTTATGATTGAAAACAAACAAATGAATGCACTCACAAGTGTGTACTTAAAACAATGCATGCATTGCTCCAAAGGAGAAATGGCAGTAAAGGTGAGAGTCGTTTATCTACTTCAGTTTTCTCCAGTGACACTTTGTGAAAACCCCTTTGGGGCTTTACAGTAAAATCTTTCATAAAATGTAGAGTATTGCCTGTTGTCAACAGAGACACAAGCCTAAGAAGTTCTGCTCCCCAAAGTTTGTGTCCATAAACAAGAGTAAAATAAAGCCAGCAGAGAATATTTTTGTTTCGTAGCTCAGCTCCTCTTTTTTTAGAGCTGCTGCTCGTGCACCAGCAGAAACTCCTGGTGAGTCTTTTGAGTGAGTTTTTGTGCATTACAATGCAGTTATTTATAGATGCATAGAGATATTTGGCATCACTCATACAAAGTCTTGATAATTTATTTATAGTTTTTTTTTTCTCAAACAACATTGTGCTCCCAGAGGAAATGTACTCATTTACCAGAGAGATTAAACACCCAACATCTTCACATGCTTTATCTCTTTATTTAAAAAACTCATGATGTATAAAATATATAAAGATGCAGGATTTACAAGGAAAAATATATCTTTTTTGTTATTTATACTTAGAAAGCAACAGCGTCAGAATTATAGATGGTATTTAAGCCCTGTAAATTAAGGATGTGGGATATCCAGTCAGATTAGCTCCCACATTCCCTCTGGTCTGCTTGTTTTGCATCCTGCAATGTGAAAGTGAACATGATGTAAGATATCATACAGATACAAGAGTGAACAGTCTAGGAGTTCCAATGTTAAGAACTGACAACTCTTAATGAAATGGAAACGTTTATGTTCTCATCGGTGCTTTTACTGTGAAAGGTGTTCCAATGGGCTCAAATGGAAATCGGTAAGAATTTGAGCTTTTAAATTCAGTTATATATTGAGCTGCCTGTTGGTAGAAATAAATGGAAAAACATAAAACATAAAAACACCAAGTGAACAAACATAATTAGAGAGACTTTGGGAGCATCAGTTTGCAGATTCAAAGCAGCCAACTTGTGTGCAAAACTCTTCCCTCACATAGACACACTTCTTTTAAAACAACCTCTATGTGCATCTTAAATCCTCCTGTACTTGCGGTTCTGGATTATTGCCACTATGTTGTATTTGACTGTTTGCCTCATGATTTGTGTTTGCTGTCATTTCAGATTTCGTCCAGTCAAAGAGCTGGTTCCAATCGGCACTCCGGTGGGGACGATTCTAGCTGCTGCTGCTATCAATCAGACCATCTATTATTCTATTGTTGGAGGAAATGGACTAGGTATGAGCTACAGATTGTAAAGCATGCAGGAAATTAACCCTGCATGCTTTCCCCCCCTGTGTTATTGTACTAGATTAAGCCGTTTCCTTACACTTTTGTCAAAAACTCACTCTCATTTAATGACAGACTTTGTTTGCAGGAAACATCATTTCTATTGCTTTTTTTACTAGAAGAAATGAATATTCTGTGGCCACTTCTAATAATGTGTAAATGAGATTTTGGGGAAAAAACATCAAGATTACTTTTAAAACTGTGGGTTAAAGATTGAAGTCATGAGTGCTTTTTTTACTCTGTGTATACAAGTTAAGAAGGATGTTTAGAAATATTTATATCATTAGACTGTATTTTATTTAACACTACAAAGTCTGAAGAGAATTAATACACCCACACAGTCAGAGTGAGGTAAGCTGAGGTTATTCAGCCCCAAGCAGCAAATATGTGTACATGCTAAAGAGTACAGAAAGAAAGAAAAGCAGCCTCTTTGTCAGAACCCTCGTATTATTATGCAGATGGACACCTCATCTTTCAGTGCCAAGCTAAACAACTCTCAATAAGAAAGTCATTTTCCTAAAAAGTGCTTCTACAGGATCTTGATTACTTTTGTCCCTTTGTTGTCACATTCAACTTTCTTTTCTTGGTTTAGGTCACTTTAAGGTGAACAACAAGACAGGTGTCATCTCCACTGCAAAACTCCTGGACTATGAGAACGTAACCAGCTATGTCCTCAGGGTCCAGGCAGACTCCTTGATGGTTGTTTTGGCCAACCTGCGTGTGCCTTCAAAAAGTAAGACATATCAGCTTTTACTGAAGTTAAGGTTATTTTCTGGTCACATATTATCCCTTAGAATAAAATATATTCATGTATTTGTCAACGCATCATAAGGAAAGTCACCCATCAGTAGTTTGGCTGAGGATTTCTGCTACTCGGTTGAATAATTGCCTTCAATCTTAGAAAGTTTTGGGTAAAATTCGTCTTTATGTCTTGTGTCAGCCATTATGGGAGCAAATCAACGCTACTTAAAAGCTGAGTCTTTACAGCCAATTTGCATGTGCTGTGAGGACCCAGTGAAATCGAAAGCCGCCATTAGCCAGGCCCTGCTTGGCTGACTGGCCCTTTTAGTTATTGAAGCCGTTTCTCAGCATCAGTCTGGCAAATAAAAAGGGTGTATTTCTCATATTCCTAAATTTGGCTGCAAGTAAAAAAAAACAACCTTTATATAGCTAGACTTTTAACTTTATAACGTAGCTTCATTTTTTGACAGTTACTTCCCATTTTAAAGTTAATGGATGAAATACTCCAGTATTAGAACTGGTCTTAATAAAACTTAGCTGGCATCATTTGAAGGCAGACATGTTAGTGGGGTCAAATTCATATAATCCAAGACTGATGAATAAAGCAAAATTAGTAGTCATGTTCAAAGGCTTTTTAAGGCCCTTTTTCATGCATGAGTAAAACATTTTTTTAACATCTTCTGATTTGATGTGCATTCTGCAGATGAACAAAACAGCAATCTTATGAACATTTCATCATAATTTTCTAGTCCTCACACCAAAGATTGGCACTCTAAGTAAGATACAAATGAGGCTCAGCAGAGGGTGGCACACCAGAGAAATGCACCATCACACACTTCTAGTGGGTCATAAAACAGGATCACTTTTTAGGATTCTATATCTCAGTATTTTATCTTTAAATAGATAAGCCATCCAGGTAGATGAGGTTTGGACTTTTCAGATGTGCCTCTGAATTAGCAATAACAGCACTGTCTATTATGGAAACTACATTTATTGCCAAGTGTTTGTCATTTTTACAGTCCAATACTTCGCATTCATCTGTTTTAATTTAGGCGTGCCAGTCCCCCAAGGTGGGCGTGGGTGAATAACATTAATCATAAGAAATTTTAAGTTAAACTAGCCCTCTGTGTGTTCCAGTTTGTAAAGCCTCTGTGCATAAAAAGTTGTTCTATTCGATTCTTGAATGGAGCTGTAAATGTTGCTTTTGATGTCTTTTGTTTGCACGTGCAGGCTTTACAAGATAAAGTGATTGTAGTAAGAAGGAATGACCTACATATACTAAGTTGCATTACCACCTGTGCTCATATAAATGTGCTTGCAGAATATCTTAGCATGTTTGTCTTGTATTACACGTGGATATTAGAGTAGAATATGGAGAGTTTTCTAAATACTTTGGTATAAGTATAATGCCCAGCGCTGTTCAAGATGCATTTTGTTTTGCAGCACACAGCTTTCAGATCGCACCCCTGACGTACATCCTTCATATGGAGTATCATTAGGCCTAGTAATGGCCAGTTTACCGGCACACGTTTCCTACAAAGATGAATGAAGTGCCAGCTACAAATAGAGTCTGATGAATAATCAATGACGTACTTTTCCTGCCCCTCTCTCTATGTGTCTCTCACTTACTAATGACAGTAATTGCAAGTAAACACTATTCAGGCACACACATCATGAAAGAAGAGGACTCTGTCTCACACATTAGGAGGAGTTTTCCAGCCAAGTGTACAGACACTGTTTATTTATTTCACTTTTATTCATTTATAGTAATTTAATATTAGAACACTTTCCCCTTCTGTATTACATTTAAATTTGGTAAATTATCACAGTGTCTGTTTAGTCAGAGCTTTGAAGACCTTTGACCATCCTATACACAGCATAAAGTACACAGATATTTATGTATGCACATATTATAATCCAAAAACCTGGAGGACTTTGTCTCAGAAGCAGTCTTTCCTCTTAATGGACTCTTTTTTTTCTTATTTCATGCATGTTTATGAGTGTTAGTGGAGTAGAACAGAGGAACGACTGTATTTATGTTTTTATGTCTTAAGGGAATATGGCCATTTTTACAAAGAGAGGGAAGAGAAAGAAACTCTGCAGACCTCTTTTTATCCCCCTGAGTCGTCCTCCTATGCTTCACACTGCACCTATTGTGTGTGTAATTTGATATGCTGTGTTTTGTTTGTCCAATTCCCTCAGTGCATCCTTAGTTCCAGTGCCACACAAATTTACATTTTTTTGCATCCTGCCAGAAGAATAATGGTCCTTGACATTGCATTTACCTGGACTGCAGTGTTGGAAAGATTTTCCACAGTACATACAGCATGTATGCATCGCATAAGTAGAACTGTGACAAATTAGGGAAGAAGGCTTCTCCATAATATGTGTGCATTTATTTTCCTTAAAGGGGCACGATGAATGTTTAGGTCTCACATAAAGTCAAGTTCAGGTAAAGTTAAAGTCACTTGGTGTAACAGTTTAGCAACACGTAGAGCAATTTAGATTAAAAATACTGCAAACTGGCTCCCAGTCTACTTATAGGAGAAGTCAGAGACATACTGCAGAATGAATTTCCCCCCTCGGTGCTGAATATTTGATGAAATCACAACAAAATTTACCTCCTCATTATTGGCATTAATTTGTCAACCACCAAAATAGATTTTGACACTCGTTCACAAAAATGGGAAAATGTTTATCTTTCCTGCATGCAATTACAGATCCACTTCAAAGGGTGATCATGGTGCAGCTGAAAATTGCTTCAAAATGAATAAAGGTTTAATTTTTAGTCACACTGTAAAAGCAAATAGAAGCTGTTGTCTCCATTTCGAATGGGGAAAATAAATTGATCCCAGAAGCAAGCAGTCAAAAACTCTTCCTCACGCAGACAGTTTCTCCCCTTTTTGACATTCTGAGATATTCTGCATAAAGTAATAAATATAATAATAATCTTGGGAACAGTTTCTGACTTTCTTTTGAAGATGTGGAACATGCTGATGACCAACTCTCATCTGACACTTCCACGACCAAATTATTCAGCAACTGATCATCTGTGGTTTGCATGACTGATTGATCTGCTGGCTAATGATGACATCAACTTTCTTGGCCTATATTTCTCAGTGTGTGCAGCAAACCTGGGTTTTTAGATAGATGAGATGCAGTAACTCACACAGACTGCTGCAACACGTTGTATGTGGACTTTGAGATAAAAAAACTGAATGTGTTTCAGGTGACTTGCATTCATTTTGTTGCTGTGTACGTTTTGCAGCTAACACGGCCAAAGTGTTCATTGAGGTCCAGGACGAGAATGACAACCCTCCCGTCTTCCCCAGACAGCTGTACATAGGAGGCGTCACAGAAGACACCAAAATTTTCACCTCTGTGCTCAAAACAGTGGTAAGAAAACATCTTCCCTGTGTCACATCCTTTTTAGCCGGTTTTGCTATCTAAACTGTGTCTTGCCCACAAGCCAGCAGCTGACTGGTAATTATTGTAATTATGTAATAAAGTTAATGTTCACAAGCTGGACATCCTGTCTGATTAGCCTGCTCTTGTAAAGTTGTTTTATGTTGCCATGTTTGCATCCATTTTCTGATTTTGCATGAGAGGATAGTATATAAACAGGTTTGGGGTTGATGTATGAAATCTTTAAGAAGCAGTGCTTGCAGTGGCTAAAGTGCATAAAAATGAGCTGCAGCCAGGATTAATGAGACCTCTGTAACCCTGGAAATAAACACCAACATCTGGCTTTTGTCTTCAATATATTTGGGTCTAAGAGGCATTGTTTTTATATTAGAGATGCTGCATTCTGTTTATGTAACAGATCTCACTTGGAAACAAGCTTTGACTCATCTCTTACACTGTATAAGTCCTGGGTCTACAGTGCAGTCTTAAATACTTCAACCGAGCACAGGAGCAAAAGATGGACTGCACAAAAAAAAACAACCCTCAAATAAATACAACAAATTTTCAGACGTTAAAAGAAAATAGTTTTCCAAACGTTGTAGTTATATGGTTGATCCTGGAGGGTCGAGGGTCATTCTGTTTCAATATCATTTCTAGCAGTATCCCTTACATGCTCAGCTTTTTGCAGGGACTCTGTGATTTTCCATAATTATAAAGACTATAGATCATATGTGTCAAACACAAGGCCCGTCATTTAATGTGGCCCGCGAGAGCTTAAAAGGTCTGAGTATTCAAAAATAAATAGGTAAAAAGCGGGTTTTTTTACCAAAAACTACATTTCCCACAATGCATGTCAATTGTGTTACCCGCGACTTGACGGCTTACCGCCACTACAGGGCAGGGTGCACACAAGCAGTAGGCTGGTCCTCATGAGAACCGGATTTCGAACGTGCCTTTGCGAACCAGCGCTGCGCGGTCCCGATGGGAGACCCTTTGATCTGACGAACTTCACATCCTGTTGCAGCTCAGTGAATGAGTCGCATGACCTCTGAAGCTAGTGTACACACACGGTAGGACCTCTGCTCCGACACACACACACACACACACACACACACACACACACACACACACACAGCATCTCCAGTGCGCCATTACGCACAGCTCGGCGCGCGCTTTAACACACACAATCACAGTACATCCGACCCACGCACGCAGCTCACACATGCCCAGTAGGGGTACAACGGGTCACAATCGATCCGTGATCTGAACAGATCGCCCTCTTTGGTTCAGGACTCAGTTTGTAATCCAGCTGGCTGCGCTCGCGCGCTTTACTAACTCCTCCCCGACCCGACAGCTCGCGCTCTCAAGCTGCTGATAAATAATTCCCCTCTGAGAAAGACGTTCATTTTGTCATCACATATCCAGTTCTCTTTATCAGAATCAGTCATTTTAGTTGACCAGAACAAAAGATCACTGGTCGATTGTTGATCCATGATGCGTGCGCGCGCGGGGAGCTGCTGATCCTCCATCCCTCCGTCAGCTGATCATCCTCTTCCCTGATGGCAAACCAGATTAACCAGTTTCTGCCTGAGATAAGGTGTTATTTTGGACTTTTATACGAGCTAATGAACATTAATATTAACGGTGCTCAGTCAGGAGGATCAGAACACCTTGATCGTCACGCCTCCTCACCTGCTGCAGCTGTCTGACTGCAGTGAGGAAGAAACCGGGTCATCCTCTGTCAGACCGGAGAGGTGACTAGTAGAAGACTTTTCAATATTTAATTGGTATAAATATGTTTAAAAGTTTTATTTAAGCATCAGAATGACCTCATGAGTTAAAGGTTGTTTGAAATATTGAGCATTTAGCAGAAAAATGTTGAGCCAACAGCAAATAATCATCTTCAACATCTCCCCCCCCCCCCATGTGCGGACCAAACACCAGAGCCAGGTTCTCCCTTGAGGACATGTGATGACAGATTGTGTGCACCCCTAACTATAACAAATGTTTTGATCAAAGTTATTATAACTTTGATGTATTTTTAATTCACTTGAATAGTTTGATCCTTGATTGATGGAGTTCAGTGGGTTTCATAACCTGACAAGTCAAAAGCATTTATGTTATAACAGAGCAACAAGCAGACCTATTTTTCATGCATTTGTAATGTTTTATCTTGTATAAGTAATACATTCAGAGGTATGTAACGTTAAGGAGTTGTTACATTTATTTTACATTTAATTTGGTTACATTTTTAAGTTATCTGGCCCTTTGAGGACAGCCATTATGCTGATGTGGCCCTCGGTGAAAATGAGTTTGACACCCCTGCTATAGATGTTTAAGGACACACAGTCTGTTGTTTTTTCTTTTATTTTGGGTACTGGAAGATATTTCCTTCAAACTGACTGGTTGCACTCTGAGTTTTGCACAGAATGTTGAACTAATGTCTATTAATACTTGGAAAAAAATGTTTTTTATAGTGCTGCCACCTGCCTCTAATACACTTTTTTAATTGGTGTTTTATTTTTAATATACTGCTGGTTTCAAATAGAGTTATTTTTGTAAACGCACAAAATGATGTGAAATGTAGTATGATGATTAAAGATGTCAATCTGTTTTAGTAGACTTCAGAAAACCTTCTAGCTTTTTAAAAATGGGAATTGTACACCTTAGTACTATAAATGCAGTGCATATTTTAACTAGAAATATAATAGTTGTTTGTTGTAGTTGTGTATATTTGTATCACTCACATTGCTTTTAAACTAAGTTTTGCAGACAAAAGGGTAAAATAAAAGAATGTATATGTTCAGGAATCTTTTGATTCACAGATTTTTTTCTAAACCCAAAATGTGAAATCTTAAAAGCAAAAAAAAAGACAATGAAAAGCCACGTTCTGACAGTGTTGCATTGATTTATACATCAGTTTTTAAAATGTGGGGGTAAAAAAAAAAACAAAAACAAAAACACAAAGAATGTTAATTTTTAAAACTAAGTCCTTGTCAGTAGTGTTGGCAGCAGGGTTACAATAAGCCTTTAAAGGGAGGTTGCACCACACATCACTAGTGGAAGCTGTGGAGGAGCTTGAATCAGCTGAAATATTCTTTGTGTCTCATTTAATGCAGATTAAACACCAACGTTTTGAATTATGAGTCAGGTGAAGACTATATTTTACCCAAACAGTTTTACCCATCTTACTGTAATTAGAAACAAGTGTAGTTTTCCTTCCTTGAGATAATAATTTAATATATTACTAAGTAAAAACAAAGAAATTGATCACATTTGCATATATTATCATTTACTGCTGTTCGCCCTTCTGCACAGATAAACACAAGCAGCAACAGGGACACAATTTTGGTAGCAGAATTGTTTTCTAAAAATCTAATTTTGGTAGTGTGATCAAGTGAAAAGATAAAATATTTAATTAATTAGATACATGTGTCTAGTGTTTAGAAAAATGATGGAAGATTGTGTGATTATGTGATTACGTGGTGCTTTGTGTGAAACTTACTTTTAATCAGAAAGTAATGGGACTCATGGGTAGGCAATTTATTCTTCTCAGCTTCCCACTTGAGTGGATATTCTCCCATTTTTAACACATTTATTTCTTTTTTCTCAAAGTTCTTTCATAAAAAGTTTACTCTCTGATGTTTTGAAAAGCCACTTTCTCCTCGCTGCATTCTTACGATTTACAGCACACTCTCACATCTCGGTCTGTATCCGTAACACTTTTAGGGGTTTGCACTGAATGAATGATGCTGGTTCATATATTTGGTAAAACCTTGTGAGGACATCTGACTGTGTTGATTTATGCATTCCTTTCATCAGTGCCTCACCCCTCACCAAAGAGATTGCTCCTATTTATCACTGTCACCGGACACAGACAGGCAGTCTCAAAACTGAGACTTGGATGTGAGCTTGGTGGGGGATCAGAACTTATACCAGAGGCTGATAGGCCCTTTTTAAAGATAGTAGTATAAAGATTATGTTTGTAAGAATCCCAGTTTTTTTTTAACTATTGTAAAAGTCAAGAGTCACAGATAAAAACTTGAGTGTCAAATTTAACTGATTCAGATTCCTGCCATAGAGTTAACTCAGAAATTAGGGATGTCCCGATCAGGTTTTTTTGCCCTCAAGTCAGAGTCATGTGATTTTGAGTCTCTGCTGATACCAAGTCTCGATCCGATACTTTTACAATGTTGTTGTCATCAACTTTATAATACCTCCAGACCACAGACATACTGCCGCTTTCAGCTTCTAACTGCTTCTGTGTTTTACTTTGCCAGCGATTAACCAAAGTGATGTCATGCTGCACATGTTGCTGTTTCTGTGTGGAGTCAAGAGGTCCAACTCTGTGCCACCGCATAACTATAGACGTGTTAAAAAATGATGAGAATATATACAGTACAGGGTTTCCTCTAGGATTTTTTAAAACCATGGTGGTGGGCTGTCCGGGGAGTGGGGTGACGTGTGTGTGTGTGTAAACCCAGACCCTCCAGGAAGTTGCGATGTTGCGATCGCAACTATTAACGCAAATTCAACCATTTGCCGCAACTTTGGACAAGAACTTTTTGACCGCAAAACATGGAGGAGATTAGCTGAAAAGAGGAGCAGAGACGGGCTGGGGTCTGATAGGAGTGATGAGACGAGGTGAGTTCTGTTTAATGTCCGTATTTGGACAATGTGAGAAACTATATTTTAAAAGAACTGATCTGTGTCCTAAACTGTGTGCTGACTTGGCGGATTTGCTATTCTGTGAGAAATATTTTAAATAAATCGGACCGTCAGCATTAACGTGAATTCCTTTGAACGTTGTTTATTTTTTAAACACGCGATTAACCACGTGACGTTTGTATCCAGTGTACACAAGGAACCGCTTGTCTTTTCTAAACTCGTTCTGCTGAACCAGTGAACCTTTGAGGTGAATCTCTGAAAGTGAAAGTAAAGCCGCTCACGCTGTAACCTCTGAGTGACGCTGAGACAGGCTGTCAGCTGTTCTGTCATTGATTGATTGATTGATTGATTCTTTTAATGACCACACAGCAGAGCTGGTGGAATTTTTTTTCCAGTACAGTATGGTTTTTTACATGCTCCAACATTAACATATACACAGACAAAACAACACATAACAATTAAGTGCCCAGAGCGTGTGGACCCAGCTTATCGGCTCTCCTGGTTCAGCATCCTTATGGCAGTGGGTATGAAGCTGTTCTTAAAGCGGGATGTTCTTGAGGCCGTTGCCCTGTATCGCCTTCCGGATGGGAGTAGTTGAAAAGCATTGTGTGCCGGGTGGGTGGGGTCGGAGATGATCCTGTGTGCAGTATTTAAAGTCCTTTTGCGGTGTAGCAGGTTTAGGGAGGGTAGGGGTAAGCCGGTTATTTTCGTTGCTCTATTGATGATTCGCTGTAATTTGTTTTGGGAGAATTTGTCCAGAGCACTGTACCATACTGTGATGGATGAAGTCAGAATACTTTCGATAATGGCTGTGTAGAAGCGATGCAGAAGGTGGGGTCGTACTTTGAAGTTTTTGAGTTGTTTGAGATGAAATAGTCTTTGCTGGGCTTTTTTGTGAATGTAGTCTGCGTTTGTTTTCCACTTGAGGTTATTGCTGATGTGGGTTCCAAGAAGTTTGAATGTGTCAGAGATAGAGATGGGTTCATTTTTAATGTACACTTGAGCTTTTGGGGGTGGATGACGTCTCGGGTCGACGATGAGTTCTTTTGTTTTTGCTGTATTTAGTAAAAGATTATGGTCTGAGCACCAGGTCACTGCTTGATTGATCTGTGCAAAGTACTCGGTTTCCTTATTGTTGGTTATGAATCCTATAATGGTTGTGTCATCTGCGTACTTGTATATCTTGACAGAGTTATGGTGGGTTGTGAGCTGATTTGTGTAGAGGGAGAATAGCCAGGGTGAGAGAACACAGCCTTGGGGTGTACCTGTACTGAGTGACAGAGGGGATGATATGTTGTTGTTAATCTTCACCCTTTGTTGCCTTTTCCAGAGGAAGCTGTGTATCCAGTTACAGACTGTCATGAAGATTACAGCATCTTGTAGTCTTTATTTTATCAGGAAACAGCGCATACAGTGTGTGTGTGTAAAGAGGTTAACTGTGTGTGCATATAAACTAAATAAAACCTTAAAGAAATTTTTAAAATGATTGAAAAAAATCACAACTTTGACCGCAACTTTTAGAAAAATGTGCCGCGAAATCAGTCATTTTAGATCGCAACAATCACAAAAAATCCCCGCAACTTCCTGGAGGGAGCGGCCATAGCAGGGCACATGTGGAGGAAACCCTGTAATATAGTAACGAGTCTGAATCGGGAGGTAACATCCGATTCTGATCGAGTCTGAAATCATGTGATCCGTCCCGATTTCCGATCATGTGATTGGATCGGGACATCCCTATCAGAAATACAAGGATGATTGTGCTGTGTAGCGTTTAGAAATAACTTAGTTATTTTAACTACACCCTCTTCAGATAAACATTAGAACTTATTTCTGGTTTATAATGAAAAGTGATAAACTGTCATTTAACCCTGATAATAGCTAATATTTATTGAAGGTATCTTTAAGTTCTTTGAAAGAGTACAGTGAATTGAAATACCTTATTAATAATGTGAAGCTCAGACCAGATAAAATTGAACAACCATTTAATTTGAAAAACCTAAGAACACAGACAGATAAGACAGTTTGAAAGTTTGATGTAAACACAATTAATATTCTTAAACATGTTGAGGATGTTAAAGATAGTTTAATTGTGAGTTTTAACGGACCGTAGCATATGTTTTAATGACTAGGGAAGTTAGTTAATTTAGTTAACCTAGTTGGGACTTTAAGAGTCAATTTAGGCTAATTTGAGTTTGGAATGGGATTTAGTTTTGGCTTAATTTAGGTTGGAAGAATTAAGCTTTATCAAAGCAAAGCCTCTTGATCAGAAAGGGGTTTCTTACTGAGTTGCAGGTCTCGTGGGTCCAGCAGGGTGAGGGGCCTCTTGCAGAGGTGGAGCAGGTCCCCGGATGAAGGCCCAGTTCCCAGAGGAGGCTGTTTAGCTGGTTCACCTGGGAATCGTCTGATGACCCTGAGATCCGTGCGACAGCAAGGGAGGTCACCCTCGGCATGGTGAAGTCATTCCTGATCAGTTCCCGTAGTGAGGGAGAGACTGAGAGGCCTTGTTCAAAGCTGATGAAGGTTCAGCTAAGACTAAGGATAGCAGCTCAGCTACATTCAGGCTGTAGCTCAGACCAAGACAAGACTATAGCAAAAGACTGAGACAAGACTGGCTTGTACCGGAACTGAATATTAGTTTTGAGACTACGTTATCTTAAATTTAACCAATCAGAATATATTAAGTGTACTAATCAAAACTGAGTTGGTGAAGTTGTGAATGGCTCTAATTGGATAGGGAACTGTGAGGGGGTTTACCAACTCACATATGACTTCCGCCCGTTAAACACTCACATTATAAATGTAGAACTGCATGAAAATAGCAGAGAAGCATTATAACACTTTGAGTGTGTGAGAGGGCAAATGCCCTTGAAGCAGGAACACTACAGGCGACTGTTCTGTAAACAACAGATTACAGTTGGAACACCAGTCTGTGGTGTTAAAGAAGAGACTTCTTTACAGAGAGTGTTTATTAGACCAGTTAGTGTCCAGTTAAGGTCATCTGGGAGATGGACACCTGAAAGTGGACAGTTGGACACCTGTAGGAATCTTGATTCAGGTTAAAACATAATCCAAGAGTGATTGTATTCCAAGTTATTGGGAAAAAGATGGATTATTGTTGTGATGGTCAACAGAGGTCAAAGGTCAGAGGATATAGCCTATTTGGTGAGGCTACAGCTGCTTGCTCAGTGAAAGATCCAAGTTATGTCTGAACCAGTGTTGGGAACATTACTTTAAAAAAGTAATTAGTTATAGTTACTCACTACTTGTTCCAAAAAGTAACTGAGTTAGGTACAGAATTACTTTATAACAAAAGTAACTAGTTACCAGGGGAAATAATTTTTGCGTTATTTTTTTTTTAAGTTGTGGTATATCAAAGAATTAGGATTTTTCTGAGCAGTTTTTATGAGTAAATTTAAAAGAAACAAACTCCTGGACATAACGACACCTCACAAACACATTTTGGACTTTTAACTCAAAGAGTTTGAAGTAGTGGATAAATCTCCACCTTGAAGATGAAAACTTTTCATCCTAATGCTCCAGACTGCTCTGCTCCATCGCTGGCATTTGTGTGTGCGCGTTTGTGTGTGTGTGCGCGGCTGCGCGCACAAGCAGTTTGTGCATGGGGGCAGAGCATTCGGATTACACCGTTTATTTCATCAATTAATACTGTAATAGTCTGGTTATCGTTTGTTCTGAGGCTGCTTGGAAGTTGAGACGCTGTCCTTTTCTGCTTTGTGTGAAAACAGCGAGAGGCGCGTGAGAACAGCTGATGGGGAAACGGGGCGGAGTGCGCGTGTGTGTGAGACAGACGTACTGCTGCAGGAGCGACAGTCAGAGAGCAGGAAACAGCTCAGTTCGGTTGTTTTTAACTGTTTTAGACTGTTTTTGGTGTCGGTACAGCCGACAGCAGCTCCTATTGTTCTAAATAAAGCTCAGAGGACTGAACCTGCGGACGCATTGTTGGAGAGAACATTATAAAAGTAACGCACCGCATTTCACGCACAGTAACGGAAACGCCGTTCTCATGACGGAAACGGTAATTAGTTAGATTAGTCCGTTACCGATAAAGGAACGGAGTTACCTAACGCCGTTACTATAAACGGCGTTATTCCCAACACTGGTCTGAACCATGTGAAACTGAAATTATAATTGTTCAATTAAATCTCCTAGCTGCTCTCATTGGTTCCTTGATTATTCATAAGGTCGCACAAAAGACCTACAGTTACTGGCAAGCCAGCCAGGAGGTTACACACAATGTTGTCTCAAGCAAGCATTCATTACCTTGCTAGACATTCTCAGTTTTTCTGAGTCAGTGATACATGGACTAACCAGATAAAATAAATTAAATAAAAAATGTTAATGAATTGCATTAGCAACCCCCTTTTTAAAAGTTAAATAAGCTAAAATAAATAAATAAAATAAGCCCACTTATCTAATTCTGAGGAATATGACAATAGACAAAAAATTACTTCCCGGTGGAGTATCCCTTTAAATGTATGTTAAAAAATGTAATAAAGAACCTTTTATACATGATTCTCCTGAGTTGCTCTCTCTGTTTTATGGAGCTTTTAAGGCAAGTTCCAGCTTTTTTTCTGCTGTCTGATTATAACTTTTATGTTTTTGATCATTCACTTTCATAAGTTCAGCTGGCAGCTGTTTTCCAGGAAAACCCTCACTCGACAGTATTTGATCAACACCTGATAAAGTGGCAGGCAGACAGTCAAAGTGTAGCACTTAGAAAGAGAAGTGTAGTCATTAAATAGAGGTGAATATTAGAATAATCAGCCTAAATTCTGACACACTTTAAAATATCTTTTGTTAAAAAAAACAACCATTTATACATTAGAAGTCTCAGAAATCTAAGCAGGACATTTGTGCTTTTTGTCTAATTTGTGATTACGTGATATGTGTGTATTACAGGCCACTGATAGGGACACAGGGAACTTCAGCGCCATGGCATACCGCCTGATTATTCCACCCACAACAGATGGACAGGACAGTTTTGTCATCGAGCCTTACACAGCAGTCATCAAGTCGGCTATGATGTTTCGAAACATGCGCAGATCCTATTTCAAGTTCCAAGTTATCGCCACTGACAACTATGGGAAAGGCAACAGCAGCAGTGCAGACGTGGTGGTGAGTATCAGATCAGAGGGTTTATTTTTTCATGTGTTTGTGTGTGTGTGTGTGTGTGTGTGTGTGTGTGTGTGTGTGTGTGTGTGGCTCACATGTCACTGATACAGGAGAGGGCAATTGATTCATACTGTGATAGATTTCCACAATAATGTTCAAATGTTCAGATATTTTATTTTACTTAATTTTAAATATTTAAACATTTTGAACTACTTATTTAAATAATTATTGTTGTTATTTTTAGCCTGTATATTTGACACGTTGCCTGAGTCACCTGTAAAGTTTATGTAAAAGAAGGTCTCATAAGTGAGGCTGTAATTGTAAAAATACTGTATGTAATTTTTATTTTAATTTCTCTTACTTAATAGTCATCAGCAATAAATATTTAATGTTGTAATATCTACTCTGCAACATATGAAGCCAAAATGACATTTACATTTCAGTTTATAATATATAGTGTAATATTTTATTCATGGTTACAAGATGAGTTGTAGGGTTTAAACACTCTTCACGCTGTCAGAAACTGACAAAGTTTAGTTTGAGGGAATTTTGTTTTTCTTGGTTACAGTTTTTATCATGATTGCTTGATCAAATAATATACTTTGCTTTTCTGTTATTCAACATTAAATGTTTCTGTTCCAAACACTTAACATGTGACCTCTGACCCTCACTGAACATCTGGTTAAAGTTGTTTTTCTATACAGCCATAAGAATTAACTTTGCAAATATTATCTGCCTTTTCTGCATGTTTGTCTTTTTCGTAATAATTTCCTGACACACCCGCTGTTTGTGTTCTGCTTTCCCCCTCAATGCAGTGCTTATTTTTCCTGGCTGTGGGCAGGCTTCTTTATTTTTGTAATTTCTGTGAAATATGTCTGGCTAACAAGTCTCTAATGAGACAGGAGGAGGGTCTGGGACATTGCTTGAATATGAGAGAGCAGCGAGTGCATAACCACGGCACTCGTTAATTTTCAAGGGGAAACCTAATTTCGCAAGAGCCACATGGGAGATTTGGCTTCAGAGCACAGAGGCTGTTGCCTATGCACTTAACTGTGGCATCAGAATTATACTGTTAAGTCTGCTGCATGGCACCAATACAAGCAGGCAATTACAGGGTCTGACTTGCTGCATTAAGAGAATCATTTAAATGAGTCGACTAAACTCACAGTGGGACACATGAATAATTGGCTTAATCACAATTTATCTTGATTTCCTGTGGCCTTTTTCACCTCTTAGTCCTGTTTTTCTCTCTCTCTTTTCCTCTGCGCTCTCTCAGGTTTCTGTAGTCAACGCTTTGGACATGCAGGTTGTGGTGTCCACTGTCCCTCCTGCACTGGTGGAAGCGAACAAGGAGGAGCTGATTAGGTGAGACCAAAAGCACATTTCATTCAAATTTAAAAGTCAAATCATGAGTCAGTATTAGAAGATTAAACTCTTTTATGTGAACATATAATCGGTGCACATTTAAATGTATGCACAAACTACTCAATTAAGGTTTAGAAAAGTCTCTAAGATGTGGTCATTTTCCGCACAAACTTCAGGTTAATCAGGTTTCATGCGTTTAATTTTTCTACAAAGAGAACATTTCATTTTGCCACTTTACATGAATAAATCTGCCAGTCCAAAATTCATCACTTTGCACACAATGAAATAATAGAGGATAAACACCAACGGGCATTTAGTCACTCACTATCTGATACCAGGGCGTTCGACACAGCAGCACTTGAGCATTTTGGATGCAAGTTTGTAAATGAAACCGGGCTTTCAGGTCTGGCCATCGAAGTCTCTTCTCCAAATTAATTAATTATAGGCATTCATGAATCATCTTTTTTGTGGCTCTAGGGGCAGAGTATTTAACCAGATGAGTCAATCTAAAAGTCAAATGGATGGCATTAGTTGTTTTTCAAGAGTCTACTGTGGCTCATCTGTACAAGTAATACTCCTGTTTAGGTTTAAAGAACATGCATGCTGTAGCTGTTCAGGAAGTGTGTTTTTTTGCACATGAACCACAAAGTACTTTAACTTAGTGTTAAAATGTTTGTTTTTTTCACGGTGGTAGAGTCAGACAGACAGTGAGCCTTTTCTTTATTGGTTGTATTTTAAGGTGTGGATTTCTCCCTGCCTGAGAAGGATTTTCAGAGCCTCATTTTGCCAAAAGCTCAGTGTGGAGGGAAATTGCTTTTCAGTAGGACAATCACTCTCAGAGTGGAGGAGTTTGGATTGGTGGCTGTCATATAGCTTAGGGCACCAAGGTGTCGGATATGATTTGAAATTAATGTCAACTTATGTTTTGGCTTATGTATGTCTAAAAATGAATTGTTCTATAGTAGGTAAGGCTTTTTTCTCTTTCTACATAAATTTAACGAGATTTTTATTATTTTTTTTAGTATACTGGAGCGCCACATTCAGGACCAGATTCCCGGTGCCAAGGTGATTGTTGATTCCATCGGTCCACGCCGTTATGGTGACGGCTACGAGCTAGAGGACTACTCCAAGTCTGACCTGATGGTGTACGCCATTGACCCGCTCACAAACAGAGCCATTTCACCATTGGAGCTCTATAAGTGAGTGGGTGAAATTTATAACAAAGAATCCCCTCTACCATTCTGTTTAATGTCTTAATGTCCCTGCTGTGCTACGTGTTTTCCCTGCAAAATCTATTTACCCTTTCCTTTTTTCAAACAGCTAATATCTCTTTCTCCGTCTCCCCTTGGCATCTCCTCTACGATGTCTTTCTTTTTACGACTTTGATTATCCTGCAGGTGTACGATATACGTCAATAAATAAAGACAGAGTAGAAAGGGAGGAGGATGGAGCGAGGTCAGAGCGGGACAAAGCAGGAGTCTTGCAGGGAGTGTTTCAATCAGTACATCCACCCATCATTCCAGTTCCTCAGAGGCTGTACTTGGAGCTGGGAGGCATGCCAGCAAAACATTTTATTCTTTTTTTATTTTAGGATGCAGAGTGCACACGGTCTGTCTGAGGCCGTCTGCTAAAACACCAAAAAGAAGCAAAGCGCCACAGAAAAGTGCCTACAAAAAACATCAGATAAATAGAAAAGTAATTGGGTTTAGCTGCCAACACAGGACAGTCTTCTTTTTACACTTAGAATTGTCATGTTTCCTAACCTGTCTGTCTGACCAATCAGACGCCTTGCCTTAAAAGCCACCTCCACCAGAGCATGAGAGATTCCGATCAATAGGAAACATTTTTCACCGAATGATCATTCACACTGCCAACTCTCTTACATTACATTAAGCTACCTGACAGTATTTCCTTTATTTATTTCTCCTAATCTCTTAATTTATCTGTCGCTCAAATAAAAATCATCCTAAAACTTTAGAACAACACACAGTTAGTTAAGTTAGTTAAAATGTGACAGAGGTGTTTTGTGCTTGATATCTGATCATTCCCTCTGTGCACTTGACCCTTTAAGTGTCAACACATATTTTTTTAAATAGAGATTGGAGCCAATAGGAGGGTGGGATTTGAGTTATCAAACTTTTTTCCCTCTCTTTTAAATAAAGCTCACTACCATCATAATAGTGACAGCCCATGAGTGAGCCAAGCTCATTTAAAAATAAATTTAGAATATTCCTGCTTTAATATGTATCCTCTTCCCTAGACGCTGTCAGAAAAATTCCATAGATTAGAGACATAAGGGTTTTTATACATGCAGAGCATGTCTGACAGTGCTGAGGGGTAATTGCATGTTATATAGCTGTGACTTTGTCGTTAGATCACAGAGGGAGAAGGACGGCATTGTTAGTGAGATTTTGCATTACAGCCTGTCCCCGTTCCACCTTGAATTCAGCACTCACCACCATTTCAGCTCTCTGGAGAATAAATTGCCAGGGTCTAGTTAATAACCTTCATTTACTCTTATTTATCCACCTATGGAAAAACAGAAATGACAGTAATTGGACATGGCAGTGTGCTTACTCCTTTGTGATGATGCAGAATGTTTTGGAAAGTGATTTTGTTGGAGCTACTTAGTTACACAAATAATATTAGATCGACAGCAGGTGGATAGATTACATTCATGTGTGTTTTACCAAAGTGTTGTTGCTAATTCAGCCATAGGTCTGTGAGTGGAAAAATAAAACTGTGGGAGTACCTATAGGTGTAAAATAATCTTGATTTTGACAGTGCTTTTTTGCATTTAAAATTGAGAATATATTTAGTTATTATGTTTGAATCTCCACTTTTTAATATCTGCAATTATCCAAATTATGATATAGACCTTGAAATAACTCACTTTCAGTAAACGAGACACTGCTTTGCATGGCAGAAAAAGGAAAGCACAACAAAAGTGTTGATATATAATTAATATTAATGCATTTTGCAGCCCTTCTAGTAAAAATAAAACCAATATTCACACTGTTTAAGTGTGTTTTGATTTTTCTACCAATCCCCTCCTGATAATATCTGTCTAAGGTTTGTTTACCAGCTGACACTCTACTGAATTTCAGCGTAGCATGGTATGTAGATGAGTTAAGAGCTAAAACGTTTAATGAATACAAACATACTTTATAAGGAGCAAAATTGAAGCTTTGAGTATTTTTTTTAATTTATACTGTTATACTATAAACACTAGGTTTCCTCATTTAATTTTGGCTTTGTTTTTTATCAAAAAAACTTCCCATGTATCCATGAAAAAGAATATTTAAGAGTTTGCTTAATAAACAGTTATATTTAAATGATGACTATATCATAAAGGAATTCAAATTAACCCCACCTTTCATGCAGTTTTTAAAGCAAGATCATCCATCTTGGAAAAATTATGCACTTATAATTTTTTTGTTCATATGTTGAAAACAACATTATGCAGGATGTCTTGTAATCTTATACCACTCAAAAGCTGTCAGAGTTCTCAGCTACTACAACGCAGGACAGTTTATCTCAATATTTTAAAAATTTACTGGGTTTTAACCAGGGCTGCACAGAGCTGGTACGCCAGTGCGCATGAGCACCAGATTTCATGCATGTGGTCCTCATCAGCTGATTTCATGGTCCTCCGATCATCAGACACTGATGAACTTCACATGTTGTTGAAGCTTGTTGGAGCTTGTTGACACGTGCGCGCTGCTCCACCAGAACGCACATATACACACAGCCCCACCCACTCATGGCAGCCCCCACAGCAAGGTGGTGCGTAGCAAAAATCAGCGCCAGGTTCTCCCCTGAATACCTCAATGAAGAAATGATGTGCACCCTCTGGTTAGAACCATTTTTGTATTTTCTGATGCTCATCGTGAATTGGCTTTTCTTTATAGTTCGGTCACTTATTTACAGATATACTGTGAATACTTAGAGTTGGCTTAAAATCAGACCTGTTGTTCATGAGCTAGTTTCCTAGCAGCCAAACTATTTTGGCTCCAACAGCTAATAAAAGCTTAAATCTACATATTTCACGTGTACAGCTCGGAATAAGTGATGGGGTTGAGTCATGACGACTACACCACCAAGTCTTAGCCGAATGAGTGTAAGATTGTTGCAAAAGGCTGCATGGTGGCACAGTTGTTCGCACTGTTGCCTTGCAGCAAGAAGGTTGCAGGTTCAAATCCCACTGCGGCCATTCTGCGTAGAGTTAGCATGTTCTCCTCATTGTGCGTGGGTTTCCTCCGGGTACTCTGGATTTCCCCACAGACCACAACATGCCTGATAGGTGTATGTAAAATGTAAGTCACTTGGGACAAATGAATAAACATAAAATAGTCAGTTTTAGCCATTTTTGCATTTTATGAGGTTCATTGTCTGTGGCAGCCATCTTGAATTTGGTTGACTCCCAAAATCTATCAGTTGTTGATATGCATGTAATGATTATGTTCTTAAATTTTCATTAACATTTATTTTTAACAGTCCAACAAACACATGCACACACTGGCAAAAACATTATTGTCCACCTTTCATTTTTCTGCAGCTCACAGTAAAACCAGATAAGATTATTTAATATTTACAGGAAAAACAGCATGTGCAGCTGATAATAAACAGAACAGTTAAAGTGAACCACAGGAGCAAAGCACATAACAGAGCCACTGGGAACCAAGTTAAAAATGGTAAAAGAATTAAAAATAGATCTATTAAACTGACTAATACGTACAAGGATTCCTTCATTTAATAGTTGGATTGTGACTTATCAACTGACTTCTTTTTATTGTGTTTTAAATGTCAGATTTCTTGACGGTAACGTGCTGCAGATCAACAAAGAGTTCCAACCTTATCTGGGCGAGGGAGGCCGCATCCTGGAGATCCGCTCACCGGACGTCGTGGCCAGCGTGAAGAAAGCTGCCCAGGCTGTGGGCTACACTGAGGGAGCTCTGCTGGCCCTGGCCATCATCATCATCCTCTGCTGCATCCCTGCAATCCTCATTGTCATGGTCACCTACAAACAGTTAGTACCTGTTTTTCTAATATCAATTACTGACTTTTACAACCAACCAAAGAAAATCATGAACAGGTTGTCAGGAAAATGAGAGGAAGATAAATTACAATAAAGCAGATCACCGTCTTGGGAGATATTGGGTTGCACTAATAGTTTCAGCCGTATAATTGGAATGTAAACCATCCTATACTTTATGCACTCTGTGGCCTGTTGGAGGAAAGCCACTAAAACCACAAACAGCTTTATTGAAAAGAATATTTGTTGCAGATTTGTGGATGAGTCTGCCCTGCTTTATTGTGTGTTTGTCTTACCTCTCATCACATGTGCTGACTGCGCTCTCTGCTGGGCTAATCTCCTGCTCGTGCTCTGTGAAAGCTGATTAATTAACACTCATTTGTGACAAAAAATAACAGCCAATTGTGATCGTCACAGTGCATCTTCACGCTGCTTAATCAACCCTGCTTTACACACACACACACACACACACACACACAATAAAGCAGTGTTTCCCCTCTTTTTCCTGCTCTGTGATGCAATTTACATTTTATTAAGCTTTTGTGTGAATAATATTTATATCGATGAGGTAAAATGTTGGTAAATGTTAATTAAGGACAGATGGTGAAAACATGGCAGAAAACTTGACCCAAACCACAAATTGTGGCAGCAGATGGCACGTGTTTGTTGGTGATGACATTACAATGGCAAAGTTAATATTCTCATCTGTGTTTGTCAACATAGCTCGTCGTGTCCATTTGAAATTGACTATAACTCTTAAAACATCATTTTGTTCACTCGTGTGGAATAATTGAACTTTGTTAATAAGTAATGGCAGAATGAAACATGAGATTAGTAGTGACATGTGGCCTTGCAGCTGCTCCAGATGTTTTTTCTGGGCATTTTTTTAATGTTTTTTATACACTAACTGCTTTTATTTGATAATCAAATATCATGTTTTTGAGACTTCCTGATGTTGAATTGCTCCAAGGATCTAAACTGTGTTGTTTTGCTCATGCTAACTTGTATAAATGTAGGTAAAAATGATTAATTTTCATGTTTCTCTCTTTGTTCTGCATCAAACAACCATCATCAGGTTCAAAGAGTAAGTACATTTTAACTTTTTTAAAATTGTGTGTGGATGTGAATCGCAGACTTTCCCCTGTCACCATGCATTAGTTCTTTAAAGAAAGACCAGATGTGACTGCGTGATGAACAAACTGTAGAGTCTTTATTGCCACCTTTTTGTCACGATGCAACACACAGTCTACTTGTGGATTACAGGCCGAATGTTTAATTTGGTGGAACGTCTCCTCTCATGTGGAAAATCCGATAAAATTCAAACGGAAAGTAAACCCAAAGCAAACACAGTTTCACTTTGTCAAAAACATTTGATCTGTCACATCATTTATTAGGTGTCTTATGGCTTAACTGCACGCACAGAAATGTTTTCCTTCCTAGTTCAATTAAAATAACTCAAATATTAAAGGAACTTGTTTGGCAGTTATAAATATGGAGGAGATTTTCAAATCTGAGGTTGAGGATTAGTTGGTCATCTCTTCACAGCTCCTTTATAATTTAAAACATTCTTGCACTTAAGCTGCTGGGTTCTCATGTTAGAAGCTACATTAAGCAATATCTTTGGTGGCGATACAGAATAAAAGCCTCTTCTGAGGGTGAAAGGGTTGCTTTTTGTGCTGAGGATCAAACATTTGGATGTTTTAGAGAAAATGAGTGCAGCAGTTTATGAGCAAACAAAAAGTGCTTCTCGTGAGATGCTGCAGAGATGTTGCGAAATATAATTAAAATCCTTCTAGAAAGATTAAATAGGTTTTCTTTACAGGTTTGTTTTAGATAGACATAAAGGAAGATGAAAGTATTTTAATATGAGTTGACTTTTGCAAGTATTTCTTTGCAAATAAGATTTAAAAAACCAATGGAATTTAAAATAGATTACTCATGCATTTGTGAGGTTTCTGGTTTATTTTTTGTTTGAGTTGTTTTCCTTTTCTTGTTCTTGGGAGTTAAATCAAGTCAAACGATGGGTGCAAATGTTAACCATTTCCACAGGCGACAGGCGGAGTGTGCCAAAACTGCCAGGATCCAGATGGCTTTACCGCCAGGAGGGAAAGCTGCCCCAGCCGCTGCTCCAACTGCTAACCTCTACGAGGAGCTGGGCGACAGCAGCATGTGAGTTGTGTCCGTTTGGTGTCTGTTTCCCATCCCACGCATCCAAGCGGCTCCAATAATCCGCTGCTTCTGTATCAGCCTGTGCAGGTTTCTTCCTCCGAGACTTAGATGAAAAGAAATGAGTAAAAAAAAAATGCTTGTGCTGTTGTTTAGGTGTTTTCTTGCTTTGTACACAAACAGGTATAGATCAGAAATACGAGTCTTTTTCTTCTAAATTACTCAGCTAGCAGCTTTGAATGTTGACTTGATACATTTTACTGCTGCCTTTAACATATTAGTTGCTGCCTCATTGAATTTCGGTGCTCTTTGTCTCCTTAACTATGTTGCACTTTTAATGTCTGCAAAACACGGTATGCCACAGCACAGCTGGCGATTAGACTTTAGCTTATGTCTGTGTTTCTAATTTGATTGCGTGTGCATTTTGTGAGACCCTCTTTCAAGGTAAGCGTGTGTTCATAAATTACTCTAAACCTTCCTTTGATTAATACACACAGAACTTTGAGTGCTTCCTTATTTTCCCCATGTGGCCGAAGCATTTTGCCATCAGCACAATTTGATTCCCTTATAAAAAAAGATACTGTCCCGAGTGTGTAATAAAAGGATATTTATGGTTAAAAAAAAGTTGAATTTAAAGATTTTCCCATCAGGATTTTGATTCATAACATGTTCAATTATTCTTCTACTAATGTTATGGTTTCTGTTACAAAGAGAAAATGACTTGATGAGGACAAAAGAGCTCATGTTCACCAACAACAGTTTCATTTTGCAGCAAAGCTCTTGATCTCATGTAAAGCTTCCGTTTCACGTGCTTCATGTTTATGTGAAAACACCTCTCAACACCTCTTGTGTTTTAATCTTCTTGCCATCTGTCTGTTTCTGTATTTCCATCCTATCTTGTCTCTCTGGGTTCAGGCTGCAGTAAGTAATCCATACGAGCTCTTTGAATCAAACTATTAGCAGCATCCTCGTTTCCAGTCCTGCTTGTAGCTTTTGCACAAATTATGTGAAATGCATAGAGTATAGATCTGTTTTGGTGTGTAACTAAACTTAAAGTGGAATTTTGAAAGTTTTATGCCGGTACTGTTAACTGACCTTGCAGAGGGAGTAGCAATTTAAATAAGTGTTCAAACCTAATGTAAGTATGGGATGTCAGGAAAAAGAAAGTGTCCTTTGATTAGAGGTAGTGTGCTTTAGAAGGTGTCCTTATTTTCTCACCCATCCTATTAGACTACTGTCTCTTATTTGTTGTAGAATTTCCCTTATTTTCACATCCCTTCATATTTCTTTGAGTTGTGACTGTATTTCCTTTTACTAATGCGTTTCTAGTGGGCTCACACTTGTGCTTTATTTTAAAAACAAAGCCTAGCGTGTATTTAAGCATCTTGATTATCTTTTTGGGATAAGATCTTAATTACACTTTGCACTGTTTGTGCAGTCCTTTAAAGGCACACTATGCAGTTTTGTCTTTGCTCAGAAACACCTAAATCTAACTGTTGAAATGTCTCCTCAGCCTTCAATGCCTTCTGGAGCAGTTCATCACTCATTCAAAGAAATCAGTTAGGGGTGCAACAGATCATCATCGATCCGTGGTTCGTACGGATCACCCTCTACGGTTCGGAACGCACGTGGTCCGTGGTTCATGTAGAGCACGTGCGTCGCAAAATCATCCCGACGTTCTGTTCTCACGCGCTCTGAATCTGCAGATAATTCCCCTCTGAGAAAGGCGTTAGTTTTGCATCACGTATAGAGGTTAACTCTGTTGGCTTCAGCCGTTTTAGTACACCAGAACGAAGATCCCTGATCAATATCCAGTCTCTGTTGTGCGCGCGCGCAGCCTCTGATTCCTCCGTCTCTCTCCGTCAGCTGGAATATCTATCTTTCTGATAGACAAACTAGATTCACCTATTTCTGTCTAAGATAACGTTATGTTGGGCTTTTATACGAGTTAATTAACGTTAATATAACCGGAGTTCAGTCAGGAGCCACAGAGCAGCGCCTCGTGCGTCACTCCCCTCCGCCCAACCCCCCCAGCTGTGACCGCTAGTCTGACAGAAGCAGGTCTGTGACCCTGAGGTGCGCATATGAGTCTATCTCCCCCATTAATTAGTTTTAATATGATTCAAAACTTTATTGAAGCATCAGATTGACAACTTGAGTTAAATGCAGTTTGTATTTATGAGGATTGAGCATAAAAAAGTTGCTCAGTGTTTTAGAAAATAATGAGAGAGCAAAGTTTTTTGTCTTTTCTTTTTCATTCTGCTGATCCAAAAATTGATCCGATCCGTGACTCAAAACCGTGAACCGATCCGATCTGTGACTTTTCTGATCCGTTGCACCCCTAAAATCAGTTGTGTTCAAGCAAGGAGAGATAGAAAAAAAGCAGAAATCATGAGCTAAAAACACTCCAGCGCTAACATAACAGCTAGCCGCCAAACCCTCGTGAGACTTCAGGACACCGGATCAGAGACTCAGAAGTCTCAAACGTGGTATTCTGGACACAAGCAGCAGATGGGGCTGAGTGACTTTTCATGAACCCTGTAAAGGGTCATATTAGCAGACTGGCTCAAAAAAGATTTTAAAATATGAAACATTTACATAGTATGCCTTTAACATATGAACCTTATTTTCAGCCCATTTAAAATAAATTATCTACCAGTAAAATCAGTCACAATACAAAGTTGACCCATTGCAGCTTTATTTCTTTTTACTTTCCCATTTTTTATTACTTGTTTACTTCTAAATCTTTCATTTTCACCTGTTTTAAGTCTTCTTTCTTCTTCTTTACCACCACCTTTTACTGGGACAGGGCTAAAAAGTCTGTCATTGAGGAAGCAGACCACCAGAGGATTCTTAGCACCTTTGCTCGTCGCGCCATTGCAGCCCGTAGCAACGGAGGGTTGTTTGTCAGCTTACCAAAGTCCGAGAGCAACGTGACCCTCCTCTCAGATGGGAACCCACTCACCACCCACAACCCTGTGTACAATGATAACAGTCCCTATGGCAGTCCTGTTGTTTTTGGACAGGGAGAGAGAACGTGCAATAAGCAGTTCTCCTTTTCGCCCTCCCACTCTTCAGGGTCGGGATGCGCCTGGTCGATGCCTGCTCGCATTCATAAAGGGCAGCATAGCTACGAGGTGCCAAGAAGACATGGTCTTATGGACAAAGCCGATTGGGAGCTGCAAATACTCCAAGAAGCCATGGGAAGCAAGAAAAACTTTAGGAGTTTGGGTACATCTTACCTGAGTGACAGCACAGAGACTAAGCTGTCAGTTCGTGAGCAGGCGAAGCATTTCGAGCAGCAGGCCTTTCAAGAACAAACCCTTAAGCAAAACAGAGGCTCCCTCGGCTCACTTTCCTCCATCCTTATCCGGGATATGGATAGTGATGACATGCTGGAGCTGTCCTCAGAAACCCTGCTTTCTATCATGGATTACCCCCACAGCCCCATGTCTGTGGGCAGAGACGTGCCCCCCAACTTTATCATCGCCCAAGCAGATGAGTCATGGCCCCCGTCCTGCCAGAGACCAACCCCGCCCGTTCTGAGGAAGTTCAGCTCAAGCATCTCCAACTACATGACAGTGCAGCCTTGTCAGATCACTGTGGAAATGATACCAGACCCACCAGAAAACCCCGCTCCTCCTCCTCCTTCTCATCCCCCTCCACAGCGCTCACACACACCACCTCCACCCACATCTCCTCCTCCACCATTTCCTCCTTCTAGTCCCCCTTCTCGTCCTCCTTCACATCAGTGCACCACTCCCTCCTCTCCTCCTGTTTGTAAACCGTTCGCCCCCCCACCTCCTCCTCCACCACCACCACCACTCCCTCCTCCCTCACCCGTTACCAACCAGATACGCCCAGTCATCCAGTTTGTTCCAACCAGTTTGCCACCTTTGTCATCTCTCCGTCCCGTCTCAGAGAGAAAACACCCCCTTCCTCTTACGCCGTCACAAACTGACATTGGGAAGAAGAAGGAGCTCAAAGGGATCCTAAAAAACATCCAGAATCTCGCTGACATTGAAAGGTCTGTTGCCAACCTCTACAGCCAAGTGGACAAAAACTGCAAGGTGCCCAAGTTCAACAAGAAATCACAAGTGACTGAGGAATCAGATGGTGCTAACGATGACGCTAACGAACAGCAACGCTCTGATCAGGTTGACGAGCAGAACTCGCCAAAAACAACAAAGTCCGGCTCTGAAGATCAGATTGGTTCAGCAGCTTTGAACTGTGCTGAAAACAAACCAAGCGTGAACGCAGAAGAAGAGTTTCAGGAGACAAATGAACTAAAGACTAACAGCCCAAACCACTCAGACCTCAGCGACCTCCTGTCTTCTCAGTCTACAGCATTCTAACTTTGTGTTTTCATATACTCACAATTTTCATTTTCATGCTGTTTTGTTTTTCCTTCCAGTATTTTATATGTTCTTTGTTCATGTCAAAGATCTATGAATGAGTTGTTTTGGACAATTCATGTTTTTTACATTAAATCTTTTGTTAGCAAAGCTAATTTTAGACACCTGCCAAGAAATGTGCTCAGGTTCTGCCTCTGACTGTACGCTGATAAGTTTGCATTAGAACAACAAAAAAAGCTTCACGTGTTCAGTCTGAGTTTGTCTCCTTTTTTCACATTTCAATTTTCTGAACTGTAATAAGATCTGTGATATTACATTAGAGACGATACATTTGTGAGTTTATTATCCTACATGTCAGTCTTAGAAGGATCATTTCATAGCCAAAGCTCTTTTAATTAAATATTTTAACAATCAATATTTGAAACTCCCAAAAATGCACCCACATTTCTTTTCACAGTTTGCTTTTCTAACCATTTCCATGCTTCAGATTGGAGATTTTATTTGTTACTAAATGTTGTAAACATCTAGAAAACGGTTACTCCCTTTATATATTAGTTTTTATTTTAATCAGAAAAGTCTTTCCTAACAACTTTTACAATTACCATCGGTAACGTATACTAATCTGTAAAGAATCAACTTTTGACCAAATTGTAAATACTTGCAGGTGAGCCTCAATGGCTGCAGCTTTTATTCATAAAGTGATGAATCATTTTGGATTTAAACTGCATGAGGAAGGAAAAGTAGATAATATATGCAGTGTATAAATGTTAGTTCACTATATAAGGGGCTGATGTTGAATGAGGGGGAACCTGACTATTAAATTTTTGCAGATATCCCTTCAGCATTATATACTAGCAACTGCGATGTCTGCTTATAAAAAAAGCTAATTAAAGAACCGATCAATCATTAACCAAGGCATTAACCTTTGGGACTGTCAGCGTTAACTTCTTCCTTTCCTCTGTGTTTTTCTTTATCCAGTTTTAATTTCTTTCATCTTTTTTTGATTCCCTATGTCTTTCTTTCAGATAAATGGCAGTTCCTCTTATTTTTCCCTCTTTTCTCATTCTTTTCACTTTCTCTCCCTTGACTTCTTTTTTTACTGCATACCCATCATGTTTTGTTTCGCCCTCCACGCCTAAAGGCAAATGGACTTAGCATACCTCACATCCAGACCAATGCAATATTTGATTCATCACGTAACCCCTGATGGGCAGATCAAAGGCCGCCTAATTCTGTATTCCATGTTCACTACATGGGGTAATCTCTTTTGTAAAGAGTCTAGCAGCTCACCTGCTGTTTCTGTCAACTAAAAGTGCAGTGAGCCATAATGGATGGTATTCTTTAATATTCAATTTTTATAATTGGGCACCAGCTGCCCCGCGACCCTCTGTGGAGGAATAAGCGGCTACAGAAAATGGATGGATGGATGGATGGTTTCATCAAACTCTTTTGTATCCTAATTAATATTTCAGAAAAGTTCTTTGCTTTACAAAAATAATTAGATTAACTTTTGTTAGTGAATTGTGTAGGATTGGTGTAGAATTAAAGTCAAGTCAATGTAAATGCAACGCTAAAGCAAAGTCATGTGACTGATAAAAGCAGATATATTTTAAAAAACGGTGCACAAAATGTAGACTTTGGTCAATTCAAAGCTATCATTACAATAACAAATAATAATACCGTAATTTTCCCAGAAACATCCTGCTTTGTGGTATAAACTGAGGGTGATATTCAGTCATGATGTGTGAAAACATCTCTATTTTGTGCTTCTTTTTTTTTTTTTTGTCGTACTAAAAAGTTTCAGATCAGCAAACAAATTTCAAATAAAAACAAAAATAACCCGAAGAAATACAAAATGCTGTTTATGAATTATTTTATTTATTAATGGGGAAAAGCTATCCAAACCTAACCTGAGCTTTTTGAAAAAGACATCCTAGTTAAAATGGCACACATGGGAGAGTTTGAAAACCAAAACCTCTGCTGACCAAAAAGACCCGTCTCAAATTTACCAAAAAAATCCAGATTATTTCTGATCTCCAAGACTTTTGGGAAAATATTCTGCAAACTGATGACAAAAGTGGATCTTTTTAGTGTGTGTCCTGTTACATCTGGAATAAACCAGAAAAAGAACATCACACCATCAGTCAGACACGGTGGTACTGTGATGGTCTGAACATCAGTTCGTCACCTCAAGCTCAAACATTCAGGTTATGCAGTAAATCTACCTCTGAATGGTGAAAAACATTAAAATGATCTTATTTTAACAGTGGTTTAATCAAAAACTTCATTTTCATCTTTGTGGCAAACAGGTTGTTCATGCTGGGAACTCCTCTCGTGTAACTGAATTAAAACAATTCTGCAACAAAGAGTGGGGCAGAATTCGTCCACAGTGATGTGAGAGACTCATCACCAGTTATCACACACTTGATTGCAGTTGTTACAACCCTTTAGGGTGCAGTGAGTTTTTCACATAGTCAGGCCTCAATGTATTTTGTAATTACTCAAGTTTTCTTTGTCTGATATTAAAATGTGTTTGCTGATCTGAAACATGCACAAATAAAGCAAAAACTGAAGAAATTTGTAAAAGGACAAACACCTTTTCACAGCACTATTATAATGTGAAGTCAGTGAATAAGCGGTGACTTTTTTTTTTTGACATTCTTTAGAAAATTCTGCACAGCGATATTCAGTATCACCTGGTACTGATACTTGATGTGATTTTAAAGCCATCTCTCTCATTTCTCCTTTTATGATACAATAGACTTTATACAATGTACTTTATACTTTATTTCTACACAGTTTTTACTACCCGGTTTTCACATAGACCACATGTGTGCAAACTTTTCATGGCTACCGTCCACTGGGCCATTTTTCTTCATGTTGCATAAAGCAGCAGTGGCCAGCAGGCAAGCCAACAAGTCATCAATCAGATCCCATTCCCATCATCAGCTCTGCCCGGGAGGTGTGGCATATGGCTTTGCCCTGTCCCTGCCCCTGGTCCCTGCACATAACGGCAGCTTACGGCTCTCTGGAGGAATCTCACATCATTGCCCAGCCATATATCTGAGTGTATGAAAGTCATCATTATTTATGGGCCCAGACAGGATACATTTGTAGGCTTTTGATCCTGGAGGTTTCAGCCGAGTTTCCCTTTAACTTACGGTTTCTTATTGACTTGCACTGCAGGCGCAGATGTTTTCCTATCCCCATGAGTGAATCTGAAGTATTTCTTTTATTTTTTGATAGAAGTGAATTTTTAGGATTTGATCACCTCAAATGAGCATAAACTAAGCTTTGATCTTAAGATTTTAGTCTCTTTTATTGTTCTCTTCACATCGTCCATCCTAATCTCCCCATTCAACCATGTGAACACTTTTTATTTCATTTCAATCTTCCTGCTACTTTGATGTTTGCATTTATTACATCTTTCTTTCTGTTTGTTTGGACGAGATAACAAGGTGAACAAAAAACTGTCCACACCAGCATGATAACCCAGCCTTAGGCAGCCTTTTGAAAACTGAACAATATCTGCAACTCTAATTTAACACATGAAAATGCACAGTAAGTAAAGCTGCAGTTTCCTCATTGGTCAGCAAAATGTAGACACAGTAGTCCTGTAGGCTTAACATTTCTTTTCTTATTTCCTGAAAGTTGCTGTCAATCCATTTTCACTATTTGTCTTTTTTCCTTCGTTCTTTAATGCTCAGGAGGCGAGGCTACGGCAGGCAGGTAAGCAGTTTATTCTTTTTCTATGGCATGTTGAGGTAGATTTTATCCCTTAAGTCTTACATTCAGTTGTCATTATCGGAAAAGGTTTCTTTTGATTTAATTGTCTCATTTCATAATATTCTGTAAAGATTTGTTAAACATTTTGATTAATCAGGCAGTATTGATGATTGAATTGTCTGATTGAAGGCAGGATGTTTATTTTGTGTGCAGTCCTTTACCCCCTATTGCTTGGTTAGCATCTTCCCTCTTCTGTCTTGCTTTGTTTCCATCAATATTGCATCAGTCTTTATACTTTTATCCTTCATATCTTGGACCTAGAATGAAGCACATAGGAGAGACGTGTTTGGATTAGAAACATGCTGAAGTCTTCATACTCTTGTGTCTTTCCTGACCATCATTTCCTTTCATTACCTTCCCCTCTCCTGTACTAACCTTTGGGCAGCAACAGCAACTGCTGAGGCCATCTCTTCTGAGACCTGAGGTAGAAATACTCCTGTCTTTCTCTTTATTCCCAGGGATTGTAGTCATTCTCCTTGTATACTCACCCTGTTTGCTTGCTGCTACGAGTCTTCTTTGGCTGTTTTTCTTTTAAGAAATGCTGAGTAATTTTTTTGTCTTCCACTTTGAAATGCAGGAACTCTCCATGGAGTCCGGTATCGACCGTGGTCAGGATTACTACTCACAAGACTACTATAATTATGACCAAGGGTGAGCGTACATCCCTCATTAATCGTACTCAGAAATATGTCAACACCGACTCTCACAACAACTTTAAAAACTGCATCCTTATCTCCTCTGACCTCACCTTCACGCTGATATCTTTCAGGAAAAGAGATCAAAACTATTTCAAAGAAAGTTTTGCACATTTTTCCGTGTCTGTCGTGTTTGGTACCGACAGAGCATTTAGCCCGTCGACTTCCACCGAATTAGATCATTTATGCTGCTTTGACACGGGCACCTGAGCCTTTGAAAGCATTTCTGAGTTTAATGGATGCAGGGTGTTTTGGCTTGCCTGTTATGTCGTCCATATGGTCTAAAATAGCAACAAAAGAAAACATGCAACTCAAATCTGTGCCAGCTGCTGGGAAATTGTTATTCATAAGACACTCCTGCTCCGTTGCAGGTGACTTGCAACACTTTGGGAATTACGTCGCAAGTCTTATCAGAAGCTTACAAGCTTAGATCAAAGTAAAGAACATCTATCTCCTGTAAAAACTTTGCTTAGTAAAATTACAGGTTGTAATTTCTACTGTAGTTTCTCACCAGCCTAATCTTCCAAGTCACCTTTGCTAATTCTAATTACATGTCACACACTGGAGGTTTCAAGAGGTTTCCACTACAAAAAGCTTTTCTAATCATTATTATAAAAAGCTGCTAAAAAGCTGGTTGGATTTCTGACCTGTTTTTATTTGAAATGAGAGGCACAGTTATCCAGTGGTTAAACGTTTAATCTCAGTAGGTTGTTAGTACCTGCCAGGAGACTTGGGATGACCTCGTCCCTTTAGCACCCGCTTTTCTCTCTATCATTGCAAAAGTCCTAAATGTCAAATAAGTAGCTCACATATGTCAAACGTGGATGTGTGGATCTACTATACATCAATTTTATATTCTAATAAAAATCATACAACTTTGGCAAAATTAAATGTTATATATTAAAAATTGAACAAAAGGATTGGATCACTTTAAAATCAAACCTGAGCTCCATTCAAATTAGAATTATTTCTTATCAAAGTATTTTTCATATTTTAAAGCATTAACATGGATATTTAGGGAAGTGCATATACCTACATTTAGATGTTGTGATTTTATGTATATTTTGCTCATCTCATTTTTGAAGTTCTGAGACAAAATAAACATTTTCAAATCAAATCAAACTTTATTTATAAAGCACATTTCCTGTAAGGCAACCCAATGTGCTTTACAGCATAAAATAAAACACATGCACAACATAACTAGGATAAAAAATATAGAGAAACACATTACACTCTCATATGTGCACATACAATACCTAAGGTTTAAAATGCACAAAGAGCCATTAGTCACTCACACACAGACATACATGCACACAGACACACATACATAAAAGAGAAACTGTGGTAAAGGAATAAAAGTAATAACAGTACTGAAGGTCCTCAAATAATTTTGACAACTGATGATTTAACAATGTTTTCTAAATGTAAAGGGTTTTCTTTTCCTCCTTATTGTGGAGTGTTTCTATAAAAAGTAGCTTCATCATGAAAGTGTGCAGTGTGCTATAAAGGTGAGGGTGATGAATTTAAACTAATAACAAGAGCTATAACTGTAAAAGTGTTTTTGACCTAGTAATATATTCAAATATATTTTATTAAATGTGCCAAAATCAATACTGCAAAAACACATTTTTAGAACACTACATTACATTTACATGTCAGAGAACTGTCTATTGATTGTGTGTATTGATGCTGTTTGTTATTCTTACCTCAGTGACACATTGTCAATGCCTCACCCCCACACTGACTCCTTTAGCACGTTCTATGTAAAGCTGGGTCCCTTTGATGACAAGCTGTTGGGTTTTATTATTGAATTTGTTTGTTTTACAGCCTGAAAATCAGCATTTTGATGTAATTTGGTAGAAAACCAAGTCGTTCTCATGTTTGAACCTGATTTTGTTCTGTGTTTCTCAGCTATGACTTTCCCCAGTATGGCAGTCGAAGGAGGCTGATACCTCCTATGTATGATGAATATGGAGAAGTCATCATGGAGGATGATGGGTATTACTACGGCGGCCCTGAGGTATTACCTTTCTTTCAATGGGATTTTTTTTATTACAGTGATAATGGCAAGAATGTTCTCTAATAGGCTGGAAATGTCCAGTGTATTATTGAAACAGAACCCTGTGAGACATTCCAGCAGTCTGACTTTGTCATTGCTTAAGGTTGCTAAATAAAATATGACTGTCTTAGGGCCGAGGCAGAGGTCGCGGTGGCGTGAGAGGTAGAGGCGCACCGAAGAGGGTTGCTTTTAGGGACATGCCGCCAGAGGAGGAGGCTGAACAAGCTGAGCCAGCACAGGAAGGTGAGCCTTCCAAGGCCGCCAAGAAACTGAAGTCTGTCATAAAACTCAGCAAATTCCTGGCGGCCAGTAAGGGAGGAGAGCCGCCATCTGACGCCGGTGCTTCTGGATCAACTCCGTGGAATAAAGCCAAAATGCTCAAGATGTTTGGCGCTGGTAAGAAGGACAAGGATTATGCCAAACTGATGTCAGCTCGTCGCATTGACAGCCAGGAGAGTCTCACTGACAGCCCAGCAGTTTTGGGTCCAATAGACAGCAAGTCTGATGCTCGTAGTCGGCTTAGCAAAGTTTTAAAGAGAATTAAGATCAGCAACAAGTTGCTGCCCAGGCGGAAGTCACAGGGCAGCGTGAGTCAGAGCTCAGTGGCAGAGAGCGAGAGAGACGAAGACGCCTCACAAGCAGCGAGTGAAGATGAAAGGAAGTCTAAAGTGTCTATTAGTGTGACTGAAAGTGAGCCAGAAGGACGTGCGAGTGAGGAGAGAGACTCTGATGAGGAAGCTTCAGAGAAAAGCAGCGTTGACAAAGATTATCTTAAAGTCGATTTAGACAGAGATGATACAAACGAAAGCACAGTAGACTCCGAGGAGGAGCCTGATGAGCCGGAGGATTCTGATGAGGAGAGCAAGTCCAAATCTGAGGAAGAGGAAACAGAAAAGGGGTCCGTCAGTGAGAAAGACTCGGGGACTGATAGAGAGTCAGACTCAGAGAAAGACTCAGACTCAGACAAAGAATCAGACTCAGACAAAGAATCAGTGACAGAAAAAGACTCAGAAACTGAGAAAGAGTCAGAAACTGAGAAAGACTCAGAAACTGAGAAGGAGTCAGAAACTGAGAAGGAATCGGATTCAGAGGAAGAGTCCAGATCTGAGAAGGACACAGAATCAGGATCAGGGACGGCAACAGAAAAGGATTCAGCAACAGAGAAAGACTCTGATGAAGAGTCTGAGGAGGAAGAGGCTTCAGAAAGCACTAGAGAAAGTGGCTCCTCTGCACGTTCTTCTGTCAGATCATCAGCGACGGAAGCCAGCAGGGGGAGCAGCGCCTCTGGTTCTGGTAGTAGTGTCAGTGGGACTGGTAGCAGAAGTGAGAGTGGCAGCGTTAGCGATGCTGCATCCTTATCTGCCTCGAGTGTTAGGTCATCACAGAAAACCAGATCATCAAAGATGACCTCCGAGAAGTCCAGCGAAGAGATTAGCGAGGCTGAGTCGGGAACAGGGACAGCCAGCGATGCAGAGTCAGTGTCAGGAAGTGAGCGTTCTTCATCTCGCGGGTCCAGCCAGAAAAAACTGTCGAGCTCGGAGAGAAGTCAGAGGTCTTCAGTTGGCAGTCAGATGACAGACCAGAGTTCCCAAAAGAGCGAGGGGAGTTCAGCTGGCTCCCGGTCTGCCAGTGGGAGTCGGCGTTCCAGCAAGTCTGTCCTGAGCCGTGGCTCAGAGGGAACAATCACAGAGGAAAGTGAAGAAGAGGACGAGGAGGAAGAATCTGAGTCGGCTAATGAAAGCAAAGACTCTGCTAGTGAGTTGAGTGATGACTCGTTATCCAGAAGGTCCAGTGTGGTGTCTGGAGATCCTGGGCCCTCTGCCCCCTACAGTGGTCATCCTTACAGCACAGAGATCAGAAGCACCTCTGAGGAGACATACGGAGGACTGTCCCCTATCACTGAGGTGGACGAGGACGCCATCTCTTCTGACAAATCTTCAGTCAGTGGCTCTGCATCAAGGAGTGGCAGAGCATCAAAGCGCTCGGATGAAACTGAGGAAACGTCAGATGGTGATTCGGAGTCTGAAGGGAACTCGACATCCTTCTAGAGAGATATTGTCCCTGTGAAGTAAGAGTGAATAAAATCAATTACCTTTGCATGGGAGTGAAGAAATGCTGCTTGCATCTACAGACTGTTTCAAATGTCCACTTTTTTCTCATTTTCCTGTTCAGTGAAAAAGCTTTGCAGTTTTCTCCTGCAAATTATCTGAATCTGACTCTTTCTTACATCTTTGACTTTTTCATCTCTTTGATGTTTTCTGTGTGTTTTGTCATGCATTTGAATTTGTATAGCTATATACTCCTATTTCCACTGAGACCTTGCATGTTGCAGTGCAGTCTTTTTCCTTTGATGTTAATATTTTACCTAAAACAAATGTTTTTCACCAAATAATCACTTAGAGTTTACACTAAGATATTAGTCACACTTAATTATACAAGAAATATACAGTTTATGACCAAAATGTTTTCATTAGCATTTTTAAAATATGTCTCAAATGTTGGATAATTGTAAATTTTTGTTGTTTTGAGATGGAAAAAGTGGAAATTTGCACAATTACAAGGAAATGCTTATAATTTTTTAAAGCAAATATCTGCATAAATTAAGAAAATGCAGATCAGTCAGGAGTTAAGACCACTACTTACTTTAACATGGCCCAAAAATTGGTTTGTTGTCAGGGAAAACAGAGCAAAAAAATGATATAACCTGGGGTTCACATAACTTTTTCAATGAGTTACTGAAGGGAGTACCAGGCACTGATGTGTGGTACTCACGCATCGCTCCGGCTGCCGTATGAGTGTGCCTTCGCAGCGCCCCACAACGAGAAGTGAAGGGCTGCAGCTTGTCAGCGTGTGATCTGCGCAATCGATACCACAACATAACACAAAAAGTGGCAGAAGGAAGTGGTGTACACACATTTTGTTTAGCGTGCATGCACACTGCTTATGAGCAGCCCTGATATAACACTCCTTCAGGAAGGTAATTCATTAAAAAACTAGGGATGCACTGATACCAATACTGGAACGGATGTCGGTGCTGATCCAGGCATTTTAGCTTTATCAGTGGATCAGTAAAATTGGCCGACTGGATCCGATATTATTTACTACACTTTATCCTAATTTTGAGCAGAGAAATAATGTGGCAAACTACATTACTTTACACTGTAACCTAGAAATTACAAATGTTAGACCATTTTGAGGGTTTTCTGGTCCAAGTTATATTGTGTTAGGGGTTTTATTATGTTTGAGATTACAACATTTCAGTGTTTGCATTCGTATTGGTAGATATCAGGAATCGACCGATCCACAAAGCCCAAATATCTGTATCGGTATCGGGACTGAAAAGGCTGGGTCAAAGTGTCAAGTGACAAAACTGAAAGCATAAAAAGTATTATAATATGCAACAAAAGAGCAGTATACACTAAAGTATTTTTTTTTTTTGTAAAACCCATACTTATTTAGCAGACTTGTGTACTCTATGCACACTTAAAAAAATAAAAAGATCTAAATATTGACCTTTTCATCCTTTGTTTCTCAGTCTGGGAGAAAGAAGCGGATCAAGCTTGTAGTTGATGGGGAGAATGAGACCAGTTCCACTGGAGAGGAGAGTACTACGGAGAGCCAGCGGAACAGACTCCCCAACAGCCATAGCAACATCAATGGGAACGTCTACCTTGCACAGAATGGCACCATCGTCCGAACTAGGCGACCTGCCCATATAAACAACCTAAAAATGGGCTCTCCATGCCGGCTAAGTAAGCATTTTAAAAAACTTGACAAGTTAGGCGTAACTCAAGAAGAACCCCCACCTGTTGGTAACACTGAGGACTCAGAGAACAGCACAGAAAATGGAATGGTCACATGCATTAATTCTAACAAGGACGTAAACCTCAACACTCTGTCTTCTTGTGGTTCCTTGAGCTCGGCAATTACAGAACTAAAAAGTTTTGGGTCTAAAATCAACATTGCCAAGGCAATAATCGACAGAAAGGGCAGTGGGTCGTGTGTCAACGAGGAGCAAGAGACTTCTGTTGACAACCACAAGAACAGCCGGGAAACACTGGAGTCCCACAGTGACCACACGATATCAGACGAAGAGGAGCTGTGGATGGGGCCCTGGAACAGCCTGCACATACCTATGACAAAACTATGACTGGTCATTCTCAAAATTAAAATTTTCCTTTTTAAATCATGATGTTGGGTTTTTTTATTTTAAGAAAATCATTGTGAAACATGTGCCTCAACTGCAAAAAGCTCTAATCACGGAGAGGTGGTTGCACTTATTTTGAATTCAAAGTTCATTCATGTTAACTTGTTCCAACATTTATCACCGGCAGGGCTACAGCAGATGAAGGCAATGAGTGCCTCAAATACATTTTCTGTGAATCATGCATATACCTATGATTTAAACTTTTTATTGATCTTGCTTCATTACATCATTTGTTTTTTTAATTTCTTGTTTTTTCTTTCATTTTTATTTTAAACTATTTTATTTCTGAAATATGTTCTTTATGCAGTTAAAGATATTTACAGAGAATCTATGGTAATCAGATGAAAACATATTGTGATTATACTGTATGCTAAAGTAAAAGAAATGTATTTTTCAGTTGGTGTTTAACTTGCAAATAATCCAGAATGTCTTTGAAGATTTTACGTTGTGACCATTTGGAAATATTTTGAAGAATTTATGAAAAATATATGAAATTATTTTTGTCTATTTTGTACCTAACAGAGATGGAGAATCTAACAGATGATGTTGCAGATATTATAATATGAACACTGTCGACACTGAGTTTAAACAGTGAACAGTGACAGTTTGATCATAGTGTTTTTATATGGGCATTTGTACTTACAGAATGTGGTATTTTGAATCCTTTTACATGATGCAGAGTCACTCTGTTCTTGTCATAAGTTTGAAAAAAATACCAAAAAATGTGGTATCACATCACCAATAAAGCTCTAATCTGTTTTGCTTTGTGTTCTGAGTTTTAAATGCACATGTGTTTCAGTTATATCTGCAAACTGTTAATAGCAGTTCACACTTCTCATTAAATTAGGTGTTGTTATAATAGGGGTGTAAGAAAAAAATCGATCCACTGATTCAGTGGATCGATTTTTTTCTTGCACCCCTTTCTTACAAAAAGGAACTGTTAATTTATATCAGTGGCACTGATATAAATTAACAGTTCATTTTTGTGTTGCACTTAAACCTCTAATCGCTTGTTGGCTGCAGTCATTAGACCTCAGCAGTCCTCCGCTTCCACAGAACATCAAGATCACGCAGTAGTACTGGTGAGTGGTAAATGTTGCTAACTTCACACAGCTATCCGATGATTGAAGCGTGGAGGATACAGCCGGCCCCAGCAGCTTTTAAAGCTGGTGTGTGAACATGTTTTAGTTTTTTAAATGAAGAAATGTATTAAAGACAGTAAGAAAGTATGCAGTCTGTAAAATCTGCAACAGTAGAGTAATACTCGAGCAACATGTCAAATTTGTGAGCACATGTGGCTAGATACCATGAGGACGTAGCATTAAAAGCTAATTTTAGCATAAAGTAAATTGATTCTGCTCAGCGGACAATTGAAGAGGGTGTTTTTGTTCAGCTGCAACAGTTTTCCAACAGTTAAATTAATAAATATCACAATATATTGCTTGTAGTATCACGATATATCATAATATATCGTATTGTTGCCCGTGTATCGTGATGCATATCATATTTCCAGATTCTTGCCAATACACACCCATATATTAAAACTATAAAACCTATGTGTTTGAGTCTCACAGTTGGGTTAAATGTCAGATCACAGAAATGCAGTAAAAAGCCAGTTTTATTTTGCTTTGTCGAGTGGATTTTTACTCTAAAGAAAAACCTTGACAGGTCACTAAACATGAGCATTTACTACTATATCAAGAGAAGCATGCAAAGAAGTCACAAAATACTAGTATTGAGCCCGTTCCCTTACTTTACAAACTGACCAAAAAGAGGAAAACCTGTTTTTAACAGAACTTTTATAAAGGGCCAGATGAAAATGATGGCAGATCCACACCCTTATCTGACTGACATATCTAACATTTGCATAACATTTACTAAAATATTCTTGCACCCATTCAAACCATAAGAATGCCATTCAGTTCAGAGAGTTCTTTGTATAGGCTGCTGTTCAGAAAAGAGTAGAATCTTAACACTGAAGTGAAAAAGCTTGAAAAGATTCTCAGAAAATAGGTCAGCAGGGAGGCTGGTTCTTACTACGATGCCTGTGTTGAACATGGATCTAGAAAAGTCTGAACAAAATTCACATGTTTGAAGAGTTTCATTCTTAATAATCAAGCACTGAACAAAACATCTCTAAGATTCAGCCTCAGGATGATTTAATGCATTGATCTTTTATCCATGTAGACATAGAATACATGCATCTGGATATATGACTGTCAACATGTCAAATAGTGATGCAAACAAAGTACAATTTATATAAAAAAAACATGATTTAAAAGTTATAAGTAAAGATAAATGTCTTATAAAGCATGCACAGTTTTTGACTTAAATAGAAACTAGTTATTTTACAGTTAAATGTGGGAATGTGCATTTAGATATTTGACATGGTGTGCAATTCATTTACAGTCCTCTTTTTGGGTTTGCATGTATTACTGTGTTTAAAATGTCTAAAATTGACAAAATACTTTACATATGAAAGAAATCTTTTTGAAGTTGTATCAGTGTTTGCTGTGACAACCACAAAAAGGTGTGTAAAATGACAGGATAAGCAATTTTTTTATTTTTAAAATGCACTCATCCAATGATGTCGTCTACAGAAATCTATTGCACAATAAGAAACTTGAGGTGTCATTGCAAAGAAATGTGTTCAATATAGGATGCAAACAAAACAGAAAAAACTGTAAAATGTGATGTTCAATAAATAATAGATGACGAAATTATTATAATGTAAAGCCAGGTTTTCAGTTACCTACATCTGCTACTTCAAAGTCAAGATTTCAAATAAATGAAGATGCTAATGCTCTTGTTATTTAGACAGCAGATTAATCTTCATTATGTCTAAATGTTTTAAAAGCTGACCATGGATTTTACTGTGTAATTTTCTCCTCCTTTTAACATCGTGTTTGTGACCTTTTAATCACCACCTTCATTAGACTGAAATCACGATGCTGAGTCATTAATTACTTGCAAATCTAATGCTAATACTTTCTTTTTCAGAGAGTTTTTTTTTTTTTTTTTGCATTTGGTGCTAATATTAGCTGAACAGAAGCCCTAACTACAACGTTGAATAGCTTATCCACTGCCTTCAGTTAGAATTTAACTCAAAGCAACAAACGGGCTCAGCGAAGCCTCGCAGCAGCGTGCAGATAAAATAAAAGCAGATGATATCCTGTAGCACTTTCCAAAGCATGACTAGTTGAGGTTGTGATGATGATGCAACGCGCACATTTAAAATGCCTTCATTTGTTGTCATTAAAATGTTATTGCCACAAGCAATCTTGGCTTTACAGTACAGATATGTTGAAAACTCCGTTTTATCAACTAATCACAGAAGGGCTGAGCAGTTTCTCTGTACCCCTGTAGCGTATAATCTTCACCTCGGGGTTGATTTAAATGTATTTATACATCCTCCAAAACAGCTTCTGCCACAGTCTGTGTTAATGTGAAGTCATTTTCTGCAGCAGTAATTCTGTAATAGACCTGTGGAGGTAAATCATGACACATAAATACTGCTGTGCTTCACAGAGATTCATAAACCTCTAAAGATTTTATGGATAGTCATTATTCACTTTCTGGGGAGCCTTATAAGTAAGTCGTGTCTTATATACACTGAAGAAATCTACACCGGGGTCATGACCTGTCTTTATATTAGTAGCCTCCTTATTGTAATTGGCCTTTGGAGCCCTCCTGTATAACCTGTTGTTTAATCGCTGCCAAAACACATCTATTATACCTCTTTGGGAAAAATATATTCATTGGCTTGACGAAAATTGTATCACCGCATCACGTAGCTTCTGGTTATTTTTCACATTTAGCTCGAAAGTATGAAAAACTGTGAACAAGTTCACAGAAATGCTTCAATTCTAAATCACCTGATGATCAAATATTGAAAGTGAATGTAAAAAAGGGTCCAGAGGCTCAGTAGGAGTTGGAATTCAGATTGTTCTTTTTCCCAAACCCACAAGAGTCAAATTAGTCTGATATCTAATAACCTTGAAGATGAATAATGATTCCCTGCTGGGACCGAAATGGGTATTTCTCACCCCGTCTCGACGCATTTGATATCAAAGGATTATAATCTGAACAGTGTAAGTGTACAAAAAAGAAATAGTCTTACTCTTTCATTTAAGTCCTGCTAACATTATTATCACTAATATTTAATACAACTCTGCAGAACAGATGTTCTGCATAAAGAATTAATTTACATTTAGTGCTGTAATTACTTGTTTTGCACTTCTATTTGCTCTAAAAAGACAAAAAGGGCATATACGGCAAGCCAAGAATATGACGTGATGATGCAAGATGAGGCATGCACGTGTGATTTTCTGAGTGGAAGTGACTTTACTCGCTTAGGGAACGTGTTTCCCAGGTACAGGTAAACACTGCTGTCATTACAACTTCTCCAGCCAGCCCTGTGAGTCTCACCTTTATGTGCAGTCTATTTAGGATATCCTGGCCTACAGCAGGCAATATGGTAATCTACCTATGACTCATTCTAAAGGAGATTATCGCAAATCCCCAGCAGAGGAAGGAGGAAACTCCTCATAATGCCTATCCGTCACCATTGCTTATTGCATGCTCAGACCTGGAGGGTTGTACCCTTCATTTCCTCCAAAGCCTGACTCCAAAACAAAATGATCTATTTCCCTAGTATGTCAGGGAAAAAAAAGGAAAGAAAATCTCCTCTTGAGGATGTGAATAAGTATGCACGTGCTCACAAAAAATAAAGAGGAATTGTGTTTTGTGAGCACACAGCAGAGCTGCTGGTGAAATAACAGCACATGACAAGCTTCCACCGTGTCATTATTTTTGTCGCTCAGTGAACTCTGACTTTCCACCGGCTGAATTAGATCAGATATACCCTGCAGCCTGCAAAGGGACAGATGGGGATTGTTTAGTATGGGGTGGACTGGTTGCAGGTTGGTTATTTCAGTAGAGCCACATTAGAGGGAGCTGTGCAATAGCGCTATCAAACATAGGCTGCACCATCTGCTGCTAGGGCCATTTCTTTGAAAAACAGCAAAAGTGTGAATCGAGGGTCTTTGATGCTTTTTAGCTTTGATGTTCTATTTTTTTCTTTCTTTCTTTCTTTCTTTCTTTCTTTCGTTTGGATGTAAACAAGATTCATCCTGGCAAGTTTCCTAGTTCTAGTCTGATTTCAGAGCGATAGAAGACGCTGTGAGAGCTGGTTAACTTGGGTTTTCCAACCTATAGGGGATAGGATGCACACAAAGGCTGGAGATGTAAATGTGAGCAGTCCCAATGAGAATAATAAAGTCTCTACACTAATCCTTCTTCTTTTTCTGTTGCGTTGCAGGATAATTTTGACCTTCTTAGGCCTCCTTCTATCTGCAGGCAAGAAGGCTTAACAGGTTCAACGCTCTCACATTTCCTTTCACTAAGTCACTGACCTGATGGGACTTTCTGGATACACATTTGTAAATGTATTTCTAATATCTACCCAATATTACTGCCATGCCAGAAGGAAATGTAAAAAATAAACAAAAAGACAAACAGCAATGACAAACACTGAACATTAACTGAAACAGCTGCAAACTTAGAAACATCAAAAATCAATTTGATTTAGATTGATTTTTTATTGTTTCTTTATCAGACATTTGTTGCTCATAAATGCTTAGTGTTGAATAAAACACGCAGCTATGGTCAAATCTGATAAGAAAATTACCAAATTAGAAGGAAATCAACATTTTTACCTAAAAAATGCTGTATCAAGATAGAAATTGATTTAAGGTTTAGATGTAAATACCTTTTTTTCTATGTCCAACTTTCACAAGAAGAATATCTCAGTTTCTCTACAAATCAGATCTGGCATCGACTGAGTCAAAATTATTTGCAAATCTTTTGCACATCTAAGCAAAACTGCAAGTTTATGCATCCCTTTCACAGAAACCGTAAATATAACTGATGCAACAACTCCTTGGTGGTTTGACTTCCTGTTTGAAAGGATGCCATATTCTAAACAAGATGCAGCTACATTAAGAGGATCCGTTTTCTTACTATACTCTCCAAAAGAAGAGAAGAGAGAGCTTATTTCATCAGTGTCAGGCTGTCAAAGCTGAGATCTACTTATGATGTCACTGCTTTACAGGAGCTCTGAACTTTTTTGATCGATGCTTAATTCATCAAAGTTTCCACATCAGCCAAATTTTGATTAACTGCACTTGAGCGTAATTCATAAATATGCTCTCCTCATGGCACCCGGAGGCCACTCACACTTCTTCTTCAGTCTTTGTCCTGCAGCCAAGCCACCTGTTTAGATTAAACACACCTAACTTATTTACATTTCAACACACAAACCGCTCATTATTTCCTCCTGACTGAAATTAGAGCCAAAATATGAGAAACTATCTGAGAGTTCTTCATTTTTTTTCCTGCATGACACAGCATTCTGAGCTCTCTGAGCCTAAATGTTAACAGGACAGCAACACGCGCTGTTTTCAAAGAAACAAATCATTTACAAAGAAAGATATAAAAAGATTTCACAGTGGCAGCATTTCAAAAGATTTATCAATTTAGTCTTTGCTTTTTTGAATAATGAAGTCACTGAAGATTATTCAGTGTTCTTGTGATAAAACATGAATTATCTGTCAGTCACAGGGACTTCCTGCTGTCACTCATACAGAATAAATTAACACAACACTTGATTTTCACACCAAATAAACTGTAACGCTTGTGAGAGATGATAATGGATGTTGCAATGACTTTGAAATGTGCTTTTGAACACATTAGTTACATAAACGGGTGTCTGGCTTGTCGTTTTACAGGCTTTTAACTCCGTGATACATCTGACAGAGGAGAATCAGGTTATGTAAAGATTTACATGTGTGTATTAAGCCTTCAGTTTTAAATATTGCGTCATTGCAAAAGAAAAGAATAAAATAAAACTAATGTTTTTCTTGACAGCATCCTGAGTGAAAGCCATTTAATAATTGATTAGGAAATGCTGTTCGTGCATGGCCACAAGATGGCGCCGGATACTCACCTGAGAGTTTATGAGGAGCTAAATGCAGTGATGAAGATGAGGAGTCTGCCTCAGTGGAAAAGAAAATGAAGATTACTACTATATGTGTAGATTAGAGACATGGCTGGTGTCTTAACATGTAAATAATTAGATGATGTGACCATTGATGCTGCAGGTTCTTAAAGGGACAGTTCAGGTTTTATGAAGTGTTTATCTGAAACATATTTCCAAACTGAAACATTCAAAGATCTTTCTGCAACAGGTTAGACGTTAGCTGTTAAAAAACACATCTCTTTAAGCTGCTTCATTCTTTCTGAATTCAAACATTTCTATTTTATGTTATAAATATTCTTAATCTCTTTGTTGCATGGTTAAATTGTGAAAATTCTTCAAATATTTGTTTTTTTATAAAAAGCTAAAAATGTATCAGTGACTGCCTAATTAGTCCACTTTTCTTTTAAAGTGATTACTTTTATATTTCTCTCTTCCATGTTGAAAACAACACATAACTTCTATTCCTGTAGAGCTGAGCCCAGGCAGCGAGTAGAAGTCCATCATCATCTTCTCATTTCCTGCAGCTATTTAAGACTTCGCCTCTCCAAAACAGGCGTCCGATGACCGCAGTCGGAGCTATCTGGGGACCTGCTTTCATACTAATTCAAGGATATTAGGATGTCTCTGAATGTTTTGTTTTGACATTTCTATGTCCTCATTGACTGCTGTGTGTGTATGTGTGTGTGTGTATGTGTGTGGATGTGTGTGTGCAGACTGAGCACCGTCTGACTTCCAGCCGTTCCTCTTCAGATGCTTTTGGGCTTCTATAACTATATATTGTACATCTTGAGTGCTTTATAATTTCTGTGTTGCACATTGTTATTTTGGAAATGAACTCAAAACCCAAAGTAAGGTTTAACTGACAGAAAGGCCTCACACACACACACACACACACACACACACACATGCTCTGGTTAACACACATGCTGTTGCACAGTCCTGTGTGACATGCCACCCAAAGGTTATATTCTATCCGAAATGTTAGGTGTGTTGTAAAATACCCGCTCCACACTGTCTGGCTCTGCTAATGAAGGGGTGTATGACTGGTTCCATGTTAGTACCATGTATGGACACAAGGTCGCTTCAGATCTTAGCCGTGCATTATGATAGACAAACTTTACTCCAGGAGATGAAATTTATATTTTTTTTGTCTTTTGAGGCATCTTGCCAAGAATCAAAATCAATTCTAGATCTTTTTTTTCTTCCTAATTAATGAAAAAAAGCACAAAATGAAGTCTTTCACAAGAAAAAATATATACTTTTGTGTGTTTTTGTGAGTCTGGCAGAGATGTACTTGGCCAAACTTGTCAGACTGTGAGCTTTCAGCACCCACAGTGTTAATGTATAATGTCAACGCAGTAGGGAGCCTTGTTAAAAAGCAATTAAGCCAAAATGATTTAAACATTGTGTGGTTTGGCCACTGGCAAGCCTCGAGGTACACGCTGTGTTGTTGTCGTCTTAAAACGAGTATTTCACTGTCTGCTCACACAGAAAACCGCTATTTGTGTGAGTGTAGCCCTAACCACACTTTCCCACACCCGCCAAACCATACCAAACCACAGACTTCAGAAATGTTTACCACACACACACACACACACACACACACACACACACACACACACACACACACACACACACACACACACAGGCAGAGTATTCACATGAAGAGTAATTGAGGGGTTTGACTAGTTTTTGGTGCATTAAAACAGTAGCTGTTTTAAATGACAGGGGCTGAGACATACTTGCATTGATGTCTGCAAGGCTAGTAAAGATGGCTGATTACTCAAAGAGGACGTGGCATTCAGTAACTCTTATTATATTCCTCTTTATTTAGTGGAGTTTGACTGAATCACTCCGTTTAAGCTGTTCCTGACGGTAATACATTCTTAATCCGTGGCTTTCTTGCTCAGAACGCTCACTTCTTGAGTGATTTCAGGCACAAGCCTTTCGGCAAACAGTGTTATGCTTGGTCTTATTTCTGATGATCAAAACATTACTGCTGACAGTTCAGAGTCTTCGTCAGGCAAATCTGAGGTATTAAGTTGTTCGCCCTGTTTCCAAAGCAACAGCTCATCATGTATTCCATGTAATAATTTGTTGTTTTTTTGTATACGTCTCCCAGTAAGTCTACCAGAGTTACGTAAGCAGCATCAATTTGAGTTCTAGTGGTCGTTGTCTTAGACAAAGATTTCCACTATAGGCCATAGTCAGACAAATTTTAGCAGTTGGCAGATTGTTAGCTTACACTCTGTGTGCAAATGTGCTCATCGCAGCCAGACTGCTTGGATGTGGTTTGGAACATCTGTGTGGTCCACACTCCAGCCGAAGACAGACGGGAGAGAGACAGAAAGGGTGAGGAGCACAGGGGAAGGAGGGGTGGGGTGATGGGACCCCAGCATTGCTCAGAAAGACGTCCTCAGTTTTTCCAGCACTGCTGTCACCAAAGTGGTGTTGTTGCCTTTGAGCGGAGCCAGGGGACACTGTGCGGCACATGAGAAGTGTGTGTGTGTGTGTCTATAAGAAAAAGATGAAGAAGAGAAAGCAAGACTGCGACAAAGCAGCTGTGTGGGGAGCTGTCAGTCTCGCAGAAGACTTATGAAGCTGAAGGTTAGGCCTGGTAATCACTGAGCTGCTGGCGGGGGAGGGAAGAGGGGTGCTGAAAAGAGTTTTGGTCCAAAACTGCGGTCAACTACCCGAGCAGCAGCAGCAGCAGCAGCACCGCAGCCTAGCTCCCTGCCTGTATGCCTGTGGTGTTTATTTACGAGCCCGTTTAACCACGGCGCGGTCCCTGTGGTGGACTGACACAAGATGACAGCAGCCCAAATGTCTTGCCCTTTAAATTCAGCCTAATGGTCGCTTAGTGCTGTGGAGACACTGGGATAGGCGTCTGGGGTCTTTTCATAGGGGCCCTCTGAGTAACACATCAGCTAACACATCTACGGGCCACCATCCAGAGCCTTATTACTACCTGCTTCTGCTGCTGTGGCGCCACTGATTTAGCCATGGCTGCGTTTCAAGGGACATTGTCAGCTTGGGAATGGGCACTGTCCTTTAATTGTAGCTGATCTAGCAGGAATTATTGATGTAAATGTATCGTTAGAATCATCAGCTTCTGGTTGCTGAATGATTGAATTAAAACTCATCCTCACTCTCATTTTATTACTTGTTCGGTCAATGGTTTTTCAGTGTGTAAAGTGACCAAATCAACTCAAACAGACCTCTCTTAGTGTCAGACAGAGCAGATTGTTGGCAGTCGGTGACTGAAACGGTTGCCCTGGTAACCTAGATGATGGGGAAGCAGTTAAAAAAGTGCTGGTACTTTAAACAACTTTGCAGAAAGCAGCATTAGAAAAGTTTTTGTTTACTCTGTTGTTGGTTCTTTAACTTTGCCCTGATCAAGAGAAAAGACAGTAATACAAATAGATGTTGACAGATTACCCCTTTATTTTATTACTGAAAAGGTGGGAGCTTTGAAAATATGGACAAATAATCTGGTTCAGCATGCTAATATTATCAAAGATACTCACATTTCTATCCTAATGGGTGGACGTTCTGTATCGAAATGTATCTGCCAGTTTTAACCTTTAAAGGTATACTATGCAGTTTCGCTTGTTTTAGTTCCCCTGGTGTCCATTTTAAATCACTGCCGTAAAAACACACCATTGTTTCTGCTGTTGAAATGTCTCCTCAGCCTTCATAGCTTTCTACATGAGCGGTTCATCACTCATTCAAAGAAATCAGCTGTGTTCAAGCAGGGAGAGATCGAAAAAACAGCAGGAATCATGAGCTAAAACACTTCAGAGCTAGCAAAACGGCTAGCCACTTTGGATTAGCCTAACCCTCACGAGATACGTGGCTTTGTGAGACTTCCGGGGCACCGGACTGGCGACTGAGATCTTGCAATCACGGTATTCCGGATAAGCACCAGATGGGGCTGAGTGACTTTTAATTAACCCTGCAAAGGGTCCACTATCCATCATGTTTAGATGTTTCTCAGCTCCATCACACCTGATTTGAATCAGTGAGTGATTAACTGGCTTCTGTAGAACTTGAGGAATCCTGAATACATCATTTAAAAAAATATTCAGGTGTGTTGGCTCAAGATAAATGCTAAAACTTGTAGGACAGTACTCTCCCACCACTCAGATTCATGTCCTCTTTCACTGCATCCCTAAATCTTCTCTTTGGTCTTCATAGGTTTCCTGATCAGCAGTTCCCACCTGAGCATCTTTTTACCAGTATATTCAATATTCCTCTTCTACATGTCCAAACCATCTCTGATCTGATCTCCTAAACATCTAACATGCTGTCCCTCTGATGGACTCATTCCTGGACTCATCTCCTAAAGAGAATCTTAAGATTGGATTACAATGACTCTTTATTATGTTCTAACCTGAATCAACATTCTTCCAAGGGTCCGGTTTGGTCGTGCTGGAAGACTTCACAGGACTCTTTAATAATAAATTCAAAGACTTCCTGATGTCTCCTTCTAAATGACACTACTTTTAATCCACTGTCCAGAAATGTCTTTAGTAATATGATTAATGCATTTTCTTCCACAGTAGTATGAATGTTTGATCCAGCTTCAGTATTATTTCATATATTTACTTTGCTAAAAGGTTAAATCAATTAAGTACTGTGACTTTAAAGACCTGGGTCACGTGTTTGTTAAAACCCTCTCCGATTGGCCCACGTCCACACACGACCCATGTCAACTGTCTTTCCCACTCCGGAAGTAGTCAGTCCTCATCCAGCCTCAGATGAGTCCAGAGCTCCCTGTCAACTTGCTACACAGTGGTGCTTCTCGGTGCCGGCCGCCCTGTACGGGTAATGAGCCCCGTTATCGGTCGATGAACACTTCTTACCCCTGAGACCCAGACAACATCCGTCTGTCTCTCTCTCTCAACCAAAATGGGGAAGAAAGCCACAGCTATGCTGAACCAGACATGGCCTTGCTGACGTCGTATCCACAGGACGTCTTCCACCGACCCAGGCGGGTCAACCACCTACCAGGGCTCCAGATCGATCGCGGGGGAATCTTCCGCTTCCTCGTCAAACTCCACCTGCCGGATGCGATCCCGGAACGCCGAACAGTAAGCGGTCCATGGTCTGGTAAAACCGAGGCTACTTTGATAAAGCGAAACCCACACTATAGTCTGCAACATCAAAGTAACTCCTCCACTTCATCCCTAGTAGCTAACCCTTTAAGTTAACTCCCTAGTCTTAAAACCATCATGAGACTCAGGTCGTTAAACTCACAATAGTATCCACTCCAGAGCACTCCATAACATGCTAAAAATGCTAATGCAACTGCTACCCCATATGTCTGTGCTGCCGTCAGTCTGTTTATATAATAAATTCTGTAAAGTCTTTATTTCTGACTCAGCCTTGCATCTGTCAATATAAGGTACGTATCTACTCACTGTGAAATTTCCAGAACTTAGAGATCCCTGCATAAACCCTTAGGTTAGTGACGGTGTCTGAGCCTAGCTTAGAATAAAACCGACAAAACTAATCTAATAACCGTGCAGAAGTGTGCAGCTACAAACTTAATAAGTTTATAACGCTACAACTGCGTCGTCCGTGGTTCGGAACTTGGTTCAGGGGTAGGGGGCACAGCCAGGAGCTGAGCAGGTCACGCACCCGCGGCGAACCCCTTGGTAGAGTTTGCAATGAACACCCCCACCCCACCCCCTGGACAGAAGACCAGGTTGTGTACGCTGATCTCCACAAAATCCATGTCGTAATCAGGTGTCGTGTTATCGCACGTGCAGCTGCTGCTGTCCTTTAATCAGCAGAGCACCAGACACACACCTGTGTCTCCTTCCTTACTGTCTAACCTAGCATACAATTCATCTTGCTTTGCACTTCTGCCTTCACCTTATGGCTCATGTCCCTGTGCTCCTTTCAGCTTCCAACTCTTCATCCTCCTGCTCTGCCTTTGTCCTCTTCATCCTACTCACCACCAGAGTCATCCTACACACCATCATCCTATGTTGTCTGGCTACGCTCTCACCTATCACTACTTTACAGTCACTGATCTCCTTCAGGCCTCATCTTCTACATCAGATGTAGTCCACCTGTGTGCTTCTACCTCCACTTAATAGAACACCCTATGCTTCTGTTTCTTCTGGAAAACGTATTCACTACAGCTAACTCCATCTGTTTTGCAAAGTCTGCCACAAATTGTCCTGCTTCCTGTCCTGGACATCAAACCTGCCCACCTCATCCTTATCACCTCTGTTTCTGTTTTGCATGTTTTATTTAGCAACTTTAAACATCAGATGTCCTTCCTGCCACAATCCTCTGCATTTATCCAGGCTTGGGACCAGCTCAAGGGTGACACTGGCTTGTGCCCCTTTAGGCTGCATTAATGTTGTTGTTGATGCCAGTTTCATAATTCCCCAGTTCAGAGCACAAAGCGTTAATCCCTTGCAATTTCATCTGAAGTAACTTTGTGGTAAGTTAATAGCATATCTGAGTGTTATTTGGAAAATTATATGCAATATGAGAGCAAACATACACTTCACATAAAAACGACCTGCATAAACACATCATTCAAAACTGCATACCGTTCTGTGTGGGCTTACCAGCCAATTGCAATTAGACGCTTTCTGGGAGGAAGAAAAGATTATCCTCCCAAACCTTATGTCTTGCTCAATTCATGTGAAAAAACGAGTTTATTTTGAATGAGATTCTGCCTGTCAATAATCCAGAGCAGATCTTAGTTTAAGTCATTTGGATCACACCTCATGGGATCACTGAGAGGAAACAGGCAGCGGGTTAAACAGTTAGCCACAAATCCCACGGGAATCCTTTTCTGCTGAAGTGTCTTCCCCTGAATCACCTGTTGCCCTTGTTCAATGTTTGTACACCAACCTTAACTTGTTGCTCAATGCACACACACACACACACACACACACACACACACACACACACACACACACACACACAAGCACACACACACAAGGGCTTTGAGCTTCATTCTGCATGTTTCGGTCCTGTGCAAACACAGATCAGACCATGCTCACTGGGCCGTGTCTCTGGTACTCATCACGCTGTTTGTACTGCAATTTCCTCCCCAGTCTTATCCGTGTTTTGTCCACCATCATTCCAGCAGGATTATGGGTTGCTTTCATCATGCAGGAACATCAACGTAGGTTGTGAGGAAAACGCAAAGACGACATGCTGTTTTGCTCCTCTCATCAAGCATAGTGTTATCATCACAAGATTGCTGCAGGCTGGAGCTAATTATTATTTTGTTGCAACTCTATAGTCCTCCTATCTAAATGCAGTATGTAAAACAAACACATTTTCATTCATTTCAATTTAGTCAAGTCAAAAAGCTTGCAGGTTTTGATATTTCTGCAAGGAAATGTGCACAATTTAAAGAAAATATGCAATTTATCAAGAGTTTTACCTAAATAATCGAACTCATAATTATAAAACATTTGGTCTTTGTTGAAAAAAAAAAAGATTTTAAATGTTAAATGTTTGTTCCTTTGAGAAAAGTGTCACATTTCTTTGCAAAACTCCGTTTTATTTTGGACATTGATCATATTGTCATCTGTTTATTTCTGTACTCCGTCTTTTTGAAAGTGCAGTATGAATCAATTAAGTTATACTTATGTGTAATACTTATGTGGTTCTATTTATAATCTTCTCCCTAAACTAGACTTGTGATGTCAATCCACTCAACTGCAAGATCTTAGAGTAAGTCATCAGAGTCGATTAAGGCTCTGTCTAGACACAATCTGTGGTTAGCGTTGTGTTTTCTCCTCATATTGGCGGAAGCTTTGGTGAGGTTAAGATTATCCACAGTCATAGGAGGCTTCGAGGCTTCGGCCACTAGTGGTTCTAATCTGCGGGGGGAGAGTTTAGCTGATTTAGTCTTTGAAGAGGTGCCCATCGTCTCCAGCGCTGATGAGCTGTTAGTCGTCAGCACTGCCCAGCCTCGCTGCTGTGGTTTAGACCTGCCGCCTCCCTTCTATCCAAGAGCCTCGTTCATCCCAAGACAAACAGGCTCAGCCATTACAATTAAGCTGAGCTATTAAAGGGACAAGCCGCTGGCGGATTAAGTGAGGAGAAATGAAGTGGCTCTTTGTGTCATTGCTTGAACATTTTGTTTGTTGTTCAAGCGTCTTAATTTTCTTATTACCTTACATGTGCAGATTTGTGCACAAAGTCACGCTCCTGGAAAAAACTGCTCTGCAACCATAAAACTCTATGACTGGTTTTAAGTTAAAATGGTCTCTCTTTGCTGCTTACGTTCCCTAGAGTAAATGACTACAGACCAGAGGAGACACAGAGGGCTAAGGACTCAGTTCTTAAGGGGTTTTGAGACTTGAAGGATTAAGATTACGGGGGAGGTTCTTTTAAATGACTGATGGTACAAAGTGTGAGAGGTAGCAAGGCAGGGCAAGGCAGGAGTCTGTGTGGCGGACCAGCAGCAGCTTTACTCTTCAATCAGTGCAATGAAAATTGCCACTCGTGTCAAAGTAGATGTATTTACTGAGAGGAGGACAAGAGGGAATAAGGAACAGAGGGAGACCACTTGAGAGGGAGAGTTATGCAACCTGATTGGTCCAGGTTCTCATTAAGCAAGACTGTTTCACAGGATGAAGTTATTATATGTGCAATGTGCAGACAAAAAAGTGAAAATTCTGAGAAATGGATTATTTGAAATATTAAATTCATGTTTACTGACATAAACACTGGGCTATAGTGTTGCCTTACAGCAAGAAGGTTGTAGGTTTGACTTCCAGCTGCAGCCTTTCTGTGTGAAGTTAGCATGTTCTCCTCAAGCGTGTGTACAGATCACAACATACCTGTTAGATTAACTGTTAGTCGCTTTGGATAAAAGTTCCTGCTAAGAAAAAAGAACATAATCACAATATTCAACATTAAAATGACTAAAAATGACACTTTCTCTATGAGGTTTTGTTTAGATGTTTTTGGAGAAGTGATCTGGGAAGTTTATTTCTTTTATTCCTAGAGGAATACACATACTGATGCAAAATTCTGAAGCCATAATTGATTTTTTACATGCATTCATCCTGTAATTGTGCACTGAATGTAACACATAAACAGTTCAAACTGAACACCTTTTTAAAAAAATGTAAACGCTGCAGATTTCTTGCTTGTCAATAACTGTCATAAACATCACATCCACAGAATAACTCCATTCTCTTTGTGTTAAACTGTTGCTAAAGGATCTGTTGGGGTGTATTTTCGGTTCACAACCTAAAATTTTGGTTTCCACAGAGAGCAAAATGCCACTCACATCCAAATGGGAATCATAACAACATTGCAGAGTGTATACAAAAGCTGAGAAAATAAACCACTTGTTGACTCACATGTGGAATTTGTGCAGCAGTCGAAATGCATCAAAGTGACGAGTGTGTTTCTGGAGCTCAACTGGTGCACAAGGTTGAATGAAATGAATCTTCTTGCTGGTCCTGCAGTTGGAAACATGGATGCTGAAAACCGAAACAGTAAAAGTGTTGTTTAGTCATGTGGTGATCTCAGTCTAAATTAATTTATCATACATACGGTTTTAACGAACAGCAGTAGTCATCCTTGTCACGGTGAAATAAAAGTTTGACCTTTGACCTTGTTTGGCTAAGGGGGACCTTTTGTGATTTGCTGTTTGAAAAATGTTTTCTTAATGAGTTTTCCCTCAAACTGAGAATTTCCGTCCATCGTCATTCTAAAGAGTATTATGATCCCCATAATTCAGAAACGTTTCATGTCAACAAGAAAGGCTGCGAGATTAAATTCTAAATCATTTTTTGCTTTTAAGGAAAGTGTATAATATCTTTTGTAGATCAAAATAAGAGACCAATGTCATGATGGCAATAATGTGTGAAGGCTGTTTGCCTTTAGGAATAAATGGAACCTTCTAAATTACCCAAAGGTTGTAAAAAATCTTATTTTTAATTCAAATAAAATGCCATTTTTTCATTTAACCCAGCTTTGATCAGCAGAGATTGACCAATTTATGTTTCTTCATCTTGCCTCTGTTCCTTCATCCAACAGAACCTTTTAGTTGATCTTAGCTTTCCAGGAATACCTTTATTAAAGTCATATCTTGACTTCCTTCAGGACAAACACAGCTGGACACCACATGCTTCATATCTGTGTTTACAGAAACCATTCAGAGACAAGTTGCTGTTCCTGTCAGCTTCACCACACAGGGTTCTTGACCACAGACACATATATCTATACAGTATATGTGAAGTAATATTGGCAATTTTAATGTTTTTGGACACTAGATGTAAATAGTACAGAGTGAGATCTGCAACTTTATTAAACATGCCACGTCAAATCGTTGATAGATTTGTGTTGGGGTTTTTTTACAAATCAGTCCTTTCTTTAAACAAGTTGCCTTGAAACTCAGAAATAACCATGAATGCATCAGTGTAAAGATTCACTGTGTTCATAAATTTTGTCTAAATTAATTAGATGACATTTTATCTTTTAGAAAAACAGTTATGATTTGTTTGACTTTGGTTGTCTGTATTTAGTTCTTCCATTTCTGTAGCAACTTAACTTGCTCTGAGCTTTAATCCTCATAAACAAATCACAGATTTACATAATCAAGATCTTAATAATAAAAACTGTTTTAGATTGATAATAGTTATTTTTAGAAGTACCTTAAAGGCACACTATGTAACTTTTTCATATTTTTAAATATTTTCCTTGAGCTAATATGACTCTTTAGGTTAATGAAAAGTCACTCAGCCCCATCTACTGCTTGGATTCAGAATACCACGTTTGCAACTTCTGAGTCTTTGGTTCGGTGCCCTGAAGTCTCACAAAGTCATGTATCTCATGAGGGTTAGGCCCAATGTGGCTAGCTGTTATGCTAGCTCCAAGGTGTTTTTAACTCATGATTCCTGATTTTTTTCCATCTCTGCTTGAACACAGAGGATTTCTTTGACTGAGTGATGAACCGCTCCAGTAGAAAGCAGTGAAGGCTGAGGAGACATTTCAACAGTTAGATTTGGGTGTTTCTGTGCAAAGACAATGCTAACGTTTTTACGACAGCACAGTGTGCCTTTAATGGCTCCTAACACGTGGAATCACAGCTAAAACAGTTTTGAAAAATTATATTAACAAATCACTTTTTCCTGCATGTGCAGCACCTTAAGATCTTTTTAAAGTTGTAATTTGGTCTAAAGCAGTGGAATTACTGAAAATGAAGCCCATTTGGTTTAATCATGATTTAAAGATCTCTACAAAATCTCAGAAACACAAACATCCAAACCTGTAGAAGATTTTCCTCTCAGTCAGGCTGGACATGAACATCATCCTCTCATAGACATATTCTATTCAGGAACAAAAACTAAGATCTTACAGTTTGCAGTTCAGTATAAATAAAGTGTATCATAAATTTAAACTTGTTTAACTGATTCAATACAAGGCTCTCAGATTAATTTGCTGATGGGAACTAATTTAATATACGCAGTGTTTTATTTGTTTTCCATTTAAATATATTCATGTAAATGTTCCAATATGCTTCTTTTTCTTTTATGAGGAACATTTGAACATTTATTGATTTTGCATTAACTATATTTGAAAAAGAACCAAAGATTAAGCATAGAGGTTTGTTAAAAGTAGAAGAGAAGATAAGACCAGTCGGTGAAATCTGGCTTCGTGCGTCGACCCAGTGCTGGTGGCTCAGGCGACAACAGCACGACTGGCTGTCTGTCAAAGTTTCCACGAGCTGGTTGAAGTCTGTAGCGCAGACCTGGTTGTAATTACTATAACGGAGACAGTAAATCATGACTCCGCATGAGACTAATTTGTGGTGGGAAAAAAAGACCTGGTCCTTTAATTCTTTATGGAGTTGCAGTTAACTATAAAAGACACATACAACATATGCAGAAGAACATTTCATTGGCAGCAAGACAAAGTGGAGAAGCCACGAAAAAAAAGTACAACTGCTGTGTGTTCAGGGTGAGTAAATGGGTGGAAAATGAAGGCAATGTGGGTAACTTGTAAAGGTGTTGAGCCAATATGAGATGGAAAAACCAGCTTCAGTTTGACTAAATACAACAATTTTCTCAATTTTATTAGACGGATAAAAATAAATAATAATAAATCTCTCATGGCTGTTTAAAGTGGAACCAATATTTGCTTTGAAGAATCTTAAAAGCTCTTTTACATGAGTTATAGGCAATCTGATCATTAAATCTTAGGTCGAAATACCTCAGATGGCTTAAAATACACTCAGTTGTTCATGTTTCGATCTGAGATTGAGACTAAAATAACCAGATGCAGCAAGTTTTATTTATGCATTTAATTAGACAATCTCTGAATTTGCTGAGCAACTGACCAGAAGCCAAAATAATGCTGTAGTGTTGTTTTTTTTATTTATGCATCTTCAGCAGTTCAAATGTGTGAAATGGGATATTTAAAATAGCATTTTGTTCACAAAATGTCACAGAAAAGTGCCCAGCAGGAGATTCAAACATGACATCATCACTTTTTATTATCTAATTGACTGAAGGGCTGTCTTCTGATAATGTTTCAGGAAAAAAAAAAATTCAGAGATGTGAACAGTTTTCTAAATTCACCAGAATATTATTAGATGAATTCTGACAAACACACCATCCTGTTTTGTTGCATAACCTGTGAGAAATAAGGAAAATAAAAGAGAAACATCGTTTGTGATGTTGCAGAAATCTGTGTCAGTGCGCATCAAAGACAGGCAGACTAAAGCTTTTGAACTCTGCACTTCTTTTAAAATTCAGAACTGGTTTCTGAAGAAGGAAAATATTTAGAGACGCACTGCTTTGGATCGCTCCCGTCAGCTGAGGAAGAGAGGGAGTCTCCACACATCCTATTGAGCAGCACTTGATTCCAGCTGGAGATTTTTATCGCTCTCACATCAATCTTTTCTTATGTACGACTTTACATCCCGGACCAGAAAATCCTTGATGGAAATTCAACTTTTAAAAATGTATTTATGTTTTATGTTGGGGAACCTCTGCTTGATGCTCCTTTGAACCCCACTCCCACCCCCCACCCCCACTGCCACTCAATGACAGGAAGACAGATGTTCAGATGAAATACTCCAGAGAATAAATGTCAAATACTTTGAATTTGAATACTTTTTCTAAATGTATTTACGTATTTCCACAGTGTGAATGTCTTTTTTTTTTACACTGATATTTGTTTACGAGTTAGGTATCATAAAACAAATTGATGTTTTAAGATGTTAGGACCGTTATGTGGGAGCAAATTAATCTTCTTTACTATTGACCTCTAATAAAATGCTAATAAACGCAAGTCAGTCAATAGCTAGTTGAATTTTACCTCCAAAAATGTTATTAGTCAGTTTGAAAATCTATTATTGTACTAATGCCCAAAAAATAAAATGTAAAAACTTTTGTGTTTAGTTCACAAATACTAGTCTATAAAGATAGACAGTGTGCTAAATATTATATTTAGTTTACCATTTTCACCCTCTTTTATCTTTAATTTGAGAACTAAAACCTTGACTAATTACGTTTCTTAGCTTTTACTGCCTGATTCATTTGCGTTAACTGGATGACGAATGCTAGAAAAATGCAGGGCAAATCAATTTGTGTTGTTGCTGCATGTTTACTGTCTCCTACGCAGATTTAAAAGAGTTTCAGCACTTCTAACTCTGGTTTTAAGCGGGAGAAGTTTCACTTTCCGTGAGCTGAATTCAGCACTGTAAGATGAGGCAGATGATACATTTCATCTCTCTGGGGCAGATCTGTATTTTTTTTGTTTTTGTTTATAAATTAAGTATACTGTTTTCTGCAGAAAACACAAAATGATTGCAATGGTTCAAATGAGCAGTTTTTCTGAGAGGAAAAGAAACACATGACGTAACTAATAGGCATTGTAAAGACTCCTTAATTTTTCAAGTACAACACAAACAATGTTTAGAGAAGTGTTCCGTCTGCCCCTTAATCTTTGCTGTTGATGTGTTTTTGTCTCTCCTGCCCTGCTTTTCAGTTTAACTCCTTTGAATTTACCTCTCTGGGTCAAATGATTCCCCGGCTTCACAGCAGTTCTGTGGTGGCTCCACTAATGGCGCTGTAATTTTGCATCTCTTTGAAGTTCTCCCCGACCGTTGTGTTACCTGAAGTCTGTGCTTCTCTGAGGTTTTGGGCTGGGGCAGGCTCACTACTCTCTGCAGCCTAATTAAATGTAATTGCTCCATTTTGTAGTGGTGCCCGTGTGGAGAGGGGAAGCCTTGTAATAAGAGAGATTGCGTGAAGGGTCCGAGGATCACAGACGCCAAAGAGGAGCCACGAGGAGACGATCGGAGACGCTTCCCCCTCTGTCGCCTCGTCTGTCCTGAGCAGACCTAGTCATTACCCCTCCACTATTCTCGCTCTGGCTCTTTCTCTCCTCTGCTGCTCTTTCAGCTACTATTCCAATTTCATCACTCCTCTTTCCATTTACAGTCATGGTCATGCAGAGTAAGAATGTTGTGTACAATATTCTGCTCAGCGTCTTGGTGTTTGACCCTCATCTTACTGTAAACATTTCCACCTGGGCATGAAACAGCGGGAAGATGAATCCTGACGGAGCACAGGAAGTGTCTGCTATGATCTCTATGGCATTCCCTTAGGTGGCGTCACAGTTGAGGGAGCAAAAGCAGGAATTTGTGGAATCCTCCAGGCACCTTAGAGACTCTGTGACTGAGTCAGACAGTAAAATAGGCTGTTTTTGCCCACTGACACTGACTGGTGGAGCGGTGGGAGAGACATTCTTTCCAGGAAAGACGAGAAGAAAAAAAGAGAAAAAGGAAATTACAGAGCAGGAGGGAGACAACATGACATAGAGTGAGAAGGAGCGCCAGCATGACAGTGACCCCGCCGGATGACAGGCTGACACAGGATGTGTGATGATGTGTGTGTTTGGTACAAAGGTGATGCAGAGATAAGCGTCGTTCCCTCTGTGTTGTCTTCTTTTTGGTGGAGGGGTGATCTAAGCTCCATACTCCTCCTGCATCAGGGCGTCCGTCGGGCCATTTGCCTCCCTCATCTTCCTCTGAGTCCTCCTCCTCCATTCGTCTTTCTACTCTGTGGTGCCAGTGCGTCTGCCACACGGCCCGTTAAGGCTAATGCGACGCAGACTCCATATCACATTTCAGCCTCACACGAGCTACCCCCACCGCCTCACTTCATCTCCCCCATCCGCTTCTTTCCTCTTCACATAGCTGACTAGGCTTGGCCCTGGGTGTTCACATTTGATCAGAGAACACAGATCAATAAAAGCCCAAGATCCCAAATCCTTCATTTGGCATTTTATGGTCCAGGAAAGTGTCCGCCAAATGATTTCTGTGCTTGTTAAAATAGCTGTGTGAGGCTAGAAATGGGCGGCGGTAGCCAAGCTTCTGCTCTGATGCAGAAGGAACAGTGTGTGTGTGTGAGTGTGTGTGTGCTTTCCTGACAGTGAGAGTTGGGGTCTCTCAAAGAGCGATGATAAAAGAAAAGAAGGGGAACATCAAAAGTGTGGTGGTGAATGAGTGTGGTGAGATCGCACACAGCGCCGGGCCTGCTGTCTCTCTCATGACCTCTTTGTCATGTGGCTTCCATGAGAACCGAACATCCAGCCGCAGTTGTTTCCACACAAAACCAAACTGCTTCGGTAATCCGAACGCTGTTCTGTTCACCGCCACAAAGCTAATTGTTTGGATGTATCTGCAAGGTTGCTTTTTTTATGTGACTCAGTATATTTCTTGGCCACTTTTATTTATACGTCAGAACAAATAATAGTCTCCATTTAATCCTCCTATGACGAATTTCTCACCTATTCTTGTAAACACAAGATGAAAGATTTCAAGAAACGCCTTGTTGGAACCTCAGAGTTGCGCACAATGTTCTCCTGCGCCATAAATCTGCCAACCTGATCAGGCTCCTGCTCTAAACGGGGGGCAGAACCAATTAACAAGGTCTCCACAGTAATTAGCTGTCTGCGTGTTGAATAACTCCACACTTTCAGTTCCCATTAGTGGCGCATCATAAAATGGCTCATAATTATACCATGAACTGTATATGTGCTTGATTCATAATTATACTATCTGTTTAATTATAGAGCCATGTTTCCTCTGCAGCCTGTTTCGACACATTTTGTGAACTCTTGGATCAGAGCTTTTGGTGCAGAAATGTTATCGAGTCAGGGATTGCAGTAGATCTTCTGGCGTTTTTTTTTTCTTTTCTTTAAAGGTTGAGTAAAAGTTGTTTTGGTAATAAAAAGTGGAAATCCGTCAATCCTCTGTCTACAGAGAGGAGATTTTACTGCTGTGCAATCAAATAGTTTCTCACTCATAAAGAGACCAACGGTATTCCTTTATATTCTATTCTTAGCAAACATATGTTTTGTTTTGCTCTTTTATTTTTTTTGTTTGAGTAGTGGATTGGGGGAGGGTGATTCAACTCAGGCTAAAAATCTTCACAACATGAATCTGCATAATTTCTAACCATGTGCACGCTCTATTATTAGTGCATTTTCTCTCCGGAGTCAAAGTGGAGTAGGTGCCTGGAATTAATGTCATTGTTTGAAGTGTAAAGCATCAGATGGTATTCATTTATAGACGTATGTATCAGATCCAGATGGAGCCATATTTTACTCAGCGTGATTCAAATATTCATCTCTTTGAATCTGCTTGCAATTACACCCTTCAGTGACTGTTCAGCAGCTTTGGGGGGGAAAAATCCGTCTTTTGCAGTCGGTGTGACAAAAGCAGCGTGAGCTGTTGACACCCATGAAAGACCACCCCTGATTTTGACTGTAAATGATATTACACGTCCGTCAGAGCTCAAGTCCTACATCAAAGCAAAGGAAACAATACAACTGCAACTGGTTTTTTTGCTCCGTGTGAGAAAATCGGGAGTGTTTTGAGTGCTGAGGAGCTAATCTCTTCTTTGGATACACAACAGGAGTGGTATTCTTCAGGACGTACACTGAAAGGAAACGCAGCCAATCACGTAGAATACAAAACAAAACAAGCAGAAGAAAGGGTGAATAAAACGTGCATCATGGGGAACTCCAAATGCTCTGCAACATTGGGAATCTCAAGTCCTTGCTACAATTTGCCCTCTGGTAACGAAACGTAATTTCAACTCTATTAAGATACATTAGTGTTCAGCTGTTGTTTTGTGAGAAAAGGGCCTCTTGTGTTGGGAGTGGGGTGTGGACACCAAATGTTAGTTTTATCTGCACATTTTGTCAGATAATTTATAATTTCTTTAATAAAGAGAGAAGCTATGAGCACAGCTGATTGTTTAATGAAAGAAAAGTCAAGCCATGTGTGAAATTAATTAAAACTGTGGTTTTATTTCATACCAGAGGAGAAGGAAGGCAAAGTTGTAGCCAAGTGCCTGAATGAGGACTGCCTGTGATACAAATCATGTCCTAACCACATAATGAGATGGTATAAGTGTGTTTCCTTGGGATGACATGACTGATCTAAATAACAGCAAATCCGTTGTGTATCTTTCTCATGAAGTTCAAACAGTTTTGCCTCTGGTCAGGTGATGGGTACATCACACACCCGCATTAAAGGATCTCTCCTCCTTTCTTTCACTTTCAGATACTTCCTGTGAGCAGCAGTTTGAGGAGATGTATCATCAGAGGTGGACCGCTGAATACAGGATGAACTTCCCACAGGTCAAAGGAACAACATCTAAATGAAATAAGTAAAATACATTACAGCCTCTTTCATTAGGCTGCAGTGCACTGTGGGACTTCCTGGGTTAATAACTAGGATGAGGTTTGCATTACTTTGTGTCTCAGCAGCAGGAGAGGAAGACAACCCTTTAATAGAGCAGCTTCAATTACACCACATCAGGAAAACGATGTCCTCTAAGATCCCATTAACAAAAATTATTTTCAAACTGTAGCGTGTGTGTGTGTGTGTGTTTATTGATGTACAAAGAACTTCATGTGTGCGCTTGGGTGAGTTGGTTTTCCGATTATAAATTTTTGCTCCTTCCACTCGACTGAATCTGCATCTTGTCAGAGTTTGTCCTTTAGTCAGGCCTGGAAAGACTGATGTGTTTAAAAGCTCCAACATTGCACTAACATCTGTTAAATTGCTGCAATTGATAATCATCAGCAACTACCAGCTAATTGCTGCATCTCATCACGGGCAATTAACAAAATACGGAACTTCTAAAACACCCTCCGGCTGTCTTTTTTTCCTTTTTTCCCCCCAAATTTGACTACTTCTTTCTCTCTTCCACCGTCAGCTGCTCAGACATATGTGGCTTCATGTCAGGGGATGCCTCTTTGAGTGAATGCCCTTTGAAGGAAGCTATTTTGCCAAATGCCAAAGCCATTGAGTTGCTTCATTTCCTGTCAGATAAGCAGCCACAAAGAGCTCTCTTTTTTTCCCCTCTACTCCCAAACTACTTCTAACATCTTAACATCCTCTCCTCTTCCTCCCCGCACCCCTCCTACTCCTCTTCTTAGTTGATAAACAGCGTTGTAATGTCAGGAAGGACGCACATTCCTCACGCTGAACTCACAGATCTCTGAAGATCATGGCTATAACTTCCATGAAATGCGTGTGACACATCAGAGAGAAGGAGGGAAGTACAAAGGAGACAATGCGATGAGATTAACAGTGATACACAACAAACTGAAGCTGTGTTCACATATAATCCTCAGACTATGTAACTGGGAATCATGACATTGTCAGGAGTTGCCCTTTTAAAGTGTAACAGGAACTGTGTGTGTCAGGTGTGTTTTCACTTCAGGAAATATTAGCAGTTTTGGCAAAACATCACACAGAGAAACCCGCTTGGGTCGTGTTCATAATTTGGTTGTTTGTTGATTTTTGGATTAGTCATAAGATCTTGGCATCTGCCCACACTGAGAACAGTTCCCAGATCTAATAGTCGCACTTTTTCATTAAAGATGCTTTAGTTTAATAAACTTACAAAACTTTACTTCCTTTAAAACAAGTTGTTTGAATTGTTTTAATGCTGATTCAGTCCCTGAACAAAATCTATTTGATGTTTTTCTACATGTCCTACTTTGCAGGATGCACTCAGATCAGTGCTTTATATGGGTAACAGGCAGTTATCTAAAAAAGATCATTTTTACGCATGTATTAACATAGAGCAAGAAGTATATCTGGGTAAGTGAGAGGGTTAAAAAAATGTTGTTTCCTCATTTTACTCCATTTATCCAGGTCTGGATCCAGGCTCTTGTTTTCCCAGTCACTCAACACAGATCCTCCAGTGGGATCCCACGGTGTTCCCAGACCAGCCAGAGATCCATCCCGCGTGTGTCGGTCCTACAGGGTCTCCTCAAGCTCCAAACAGCTCCCACAGGAACCAGCAGCTGGCTCCTCAGGACGTGGATCAGCAGCTCTACTCTGAGTTTTTATAAAAATATTAAAAAGAAAACGTTGACAATAAACTGTGCAGCATAATAAAGTCATAGAATAATGAATAAAACATACAAGTTGACAAATTAGTGTGAATATTTTTAAAACTATTAAAAATGCTTGGTTTTATCATGGATCTGTTCATGTAAATTGCTGTTGTTTTCCTTTTTTTTGTTAAAAAAAATGACGGTTTTGAGGTTCTTATTTCTCATACTTTTTGCACAACAAATTGTATTGCTCAACAGTTTAACCCAGGCATGTCCAAAGCGTGGCCCGGGGGCCAACTGTGGCCCTCAGAGTGATTTTGTGCGACCTTAGGCTGCATTTTAAGAATGACATAATTTAGTCGTCCTGCAGGATTTTGATTCAGAGAGATGCCTTCTGACCTTTTTGATTTTTACTAACATGAGACCCAACAAACAAAAAATACAAATAAATTTAATTATTTTTAAATGCAAACTTTTCCGTCCAATCAAAGTATTGGATTTTTGATTTAAGAGATATTGGGATAATTTAATTTATTTGTAAAAAGAACTACAATCTCTCACTAACTTTTACTAAAAAGCCGACTTGTGAGCTCTGTTCATAAAACGTGACTAAATCCAGCAACAGGACTGAAGACAGACCCACATCCTGGTCTTGTTTCTGAGAATGGAGGGAAATTTAGTTTCTAGACCAATCAGATCCAGTGAATTTGATGCTTTTTATTATTGAGTAAAATGTATAAGATCTCTGTATATGTTGTATTGATAGAGATTCTGTTCATTAAAATGTTTATAATCAATTTGTGAGCAGAACAAATCAATAAAATCATCTTTTGTTGATTCTTTTACGAAACGTTCTAACTTTTGTGGCCCTTGAGGACTTTGTACTTGGTGATTTGGGCCCTCATGTTGAAAAGTTTGGACACTCCTGGTTTAACCCTTTATAATAACAACAATAATAATATCACTTTTGTAAATTTAGTTTTTTTTTAAGTTATGTTATTTTTTTTAATGGCTGGTCTTACAGGGATGTAATAGGAGAAAACAGAGGCCATATTTTTCATATTTTGTCTTGTGACTGTAAATTAATCTAAAATTAAACTGTAAATTAAGCTGAAGTTTGAAAATAAATTATTGTAAATATTTATTGTGGGTACAACACCAAAATATTTGTAAATACAGATTGTTTTTTGTCTTTTACTGGATTGTAAACACCTGTGTGTGATGAGGACACGATGCTCACAAGGCCTGATAAGTGTAATGCCATCCATGTGTTTGCTCACAGACTGGTGATCTGTGTTATCTCACAGAAGCTTGTGGTTGTTGATCTCCATTTGAAGATCTTTCATCACTTTATTCTCTTTAATCTTGAAGCTGTGCTTTGGGTTCTTACTCATCTTCTTTTTTAAAACCTGAACGTTCCTGGAAACCGTCTCCAGATGCTCCAGCTGCTGTTGCTGACAAGAAGACAAGAAACTGTCCAGAAACAACGGCTCACTGAAGTGTTATTATTGCCTAAAGTCTGCTACTAGCATTGGCATTTTTGTGGCATCTTGTAAACAAAACAGAATGTGCTCATAATGTATCAAAATTGTTCAAAAGAAATATTTTGTGTCAGTTTCCTTTGTTGAGATTTACATAAAAGTCACTAAACTTTTTTCTGCAAACCATAGCACTAACTTTTTATTCCAATATTGATCAGCTTTGTAACTTTTATGGTTGTAGTCACATTTTCACTTTGTCACCACGAGCAAATCCGACCTAGCTGCTTTGCTGATGCTGCAGAAAATGCTGCTATATGAAGCACAAGAAAAAATAGCGTTACATACGAAGCCTTCCCAGTTTGGCTCCTATCAAAATGGCTGGGATGTTTGTGGCTTGTGATTAAGCTGCAGTGAAACCGCTCAGCCCAGGGAGAGTAAACCAAACATTTAAACCAAAAGCCAGATACAGGCAGTCTGGGCAACAACAGTGGCATATTAGTAATTACCCCAAGACGAAATGTCCGTCATTTGTGTGTAACCCACTTTCAGGCAACCCGACTTCTCAGCACATGGAATTATGTCTGGGAGGTTTGAGGGGTTTGGGGTAACATAAAGCAACCATTTGACAGTTCTGTTTCGAGGAATTAGGGTGACTTTTTGTTAAACCGCCTTATGCAATTCAGATTTTCAGCTTCAATGTGTTGCTTCACGCTGTTATATTTTTCTCATAGTTTGTTAGAAACAAACACCATTACATGCAAGTTCCTATGAAACCCTCTCTGACCAGTGGGACCTTGTCTAGAAAAAAAAACCCATCTGTCCAGCAAATGCTTCCATATGGACATAAAGAGCGGAGCACATTCTTGTGGAAATGAAAGCAGTTCCTTTAATCTAAGAGACATAATCAATAATTGATAAGGTTTGTAGCCAGAAGGCAAAGCAGTAGTTTGAAGATAACTGAGGACAAGATTAGTGATGAGACAAAATGAGGTGATGGGGTAATGTTGAATTAAAACATTATGCATGGAGGACTGGAATTACTTGCTTGGTAATCATGAGTTCCTATCAGCTTTTCAGATCACTTCCTGCAAGCTTAGCTCGGTCGTCTTCAAGTGATCATTGTTTTATCTGGGAAGAATGGTATTTAGAGTCAGCCAACATCACACAAATACCCAATTTAGCAAAAAACATGGGATGCAGTCCTCATCTAGCAAATATTTACCAACACCCAAAGAGAAGAAAAAAGCACCAGAGACAGCTAGCCTGGTTAATGACTGAGCATAGGAGAGTTGAAACATACATTTCAATAACAGGGGTGAGACTGAGGGCTCTTTACGCTATTCAAGCCCCGAGGGAATGTGCTGAGTTGGACCTTTGATGAGCAAGATAACCAAAGCAGAGGGCATTTTCAATCATTGTGTCAGCCTAAACTTCAGCAGAGATTCAAAAATAACACCAGGGATGAAGGGAGGTTTTAAGGCTTGGCTTTGATTCATGGTTTTATAGGCTTAAGGACCAAAATTATATTTGAGTGCCAGGAGAATTTGTTCATCTCTAGAGCTGTTTCTAATGATATGGAGTGACCCAAATGGGCACTACTGGTCTTATATTCCCTAAAAATAGAGACGCTTATTTGCTTTCCCACATTTGGGACGCAGAGTGGTAAACTGTGACACCAGGCAAGGAGTCTAATTTTCCCTCCCTTTGGCTGGACGTTTATTCTAACAAGTGTGCCACCTTTGGAGAATGATATAAAAATGTAGCATTTGGTTTCTTTACTGGTGATTTTTTCTATTTCCTTTAATTCAGATAATACACACCTATCCTCTGGTCTAACATGAGGCCTGCAGCTTGCTTAATGCAGCTGTGGCTCTTGCAAACAAATGCACATGGAGGTTGTGGTTTGTGACAGCGGAGGCGTCTGTGGACAGATGCCTCGATGTCCACAGTTTACCAAATCATGGGAAGACATGTCATGCATGATAAACCTAATTCTTTGTCTGGCAGGGTGTTGGGGTGTGCGCACTTGTGTGATTTATACCTTTCTCTGAAAGTCAGATGTGAGAGTGACAGTAATATGATGTTTCCCACCCACAACGAGGGAACACACACACACAACCAGCAACCTCAGCATAGCTGTTTGCTCCGGCTAGAAGGTCTTCCCAATTATTTTCTTGCCCACAACACAGACGATGAGCCGTGCTCTAGCATTAAAATCTGTGAGTGGAAGAAGGAGGATGAAGAAATGAGCAGATTTGAGTCAGCTTGTAACTTGCTGACATTTTGATTCTTAGATTTGCTTTTTAAATTCTCTTCTTTGATCTTGTTTATCAGAAGCGGCGTAAAAGAAGAAGGGAGAAATGAACTTGACTACTTTGCTCATTTACATTCACACGGAGCCTCCTTTTTGTCAGCTCACTTAGAGCGCTTTAGATGATGGTGTCAACATTTAGATACTGTACTAATGTGCTGCTGAGAAGTCCCTCAGAAGATTAGTACCTTTGATATGCCCCCCTGCGACTCACACTGTCCCCAGATTAGCCCCACCAGCAGGGGCAGGACAATCCAATCCATTTGCCCCCTAGAGAGATCAAAGCCCGTCCCTCCTTCACTCCATTCTCTCACCAAGGACTCCACCTTTGTAAAGTCCCTACACAAATGAGATAGAGGCTTTGTCTTTGGTGGGGTTAAAGACGGTGTTTTTGAAGGGATGGCAAACAAGCAGGGACATTAAAGAGCTCGAGTGTTGACTGAGAAGATTGACTGGGGGAGGCGAGGTGCCATGAAAGGAGGTGGCGATTGGCGAAAAGCTCTGATTAGAGCCTGATGACTGTTAATGAGACAATGGTTGAACCACCGGGGCCATTAATGTCTGAGAAGTCGCTACCCTGTTGAGTAAACTTTCCCCATTACACAACAGCTGGTGCTTTTGATTCTCCAGCACAAAAATGTTTGTTTCACAGAGATGCACTCCTCTGAGGCTCTTTTATAGCCTGAATCATGAACTCAGAGACATTTATTTCCTTTTCCCCATAAAAGCGATAGTCTGTCTCCTCTGAGCATTCTGAATTAGACACGGTCACCAGCATGTCTTACGGATGGCGTGCACTTATGTTGAAGCTTGCCAGATTTTCAAGTTATTTATTTTTTTAAAGAATATGGTTTCTGTGGTGGCCTTCTGTCAATCAGCTGTGCTAATTGGCTGTGATGTCATAAACCTGCCATCACTCTCCGTTAGATAAATGCATCCATTCTTTACTGAGCTCATGTGCTGTAGCTTTCAAAAACCCATCCCACAAGGCAAAACATTGTTTTTAACTTTATTGAAACTTTGTAAATAATAAGTAAATTACATGTATGAGACAGCTTTGCGCAATGTGGCTGTGGCTGAGGCAGACTTTACATAGCAGCTAGGAGGTGAGCCAGCCCTGGCCCTGGTCCTAGTCTCAGCCTCAGACTGCCAGCAGCAAGCTTCTGGACAAACCAAAATGAAGAGTAGGCATTTTTATCCCCTGGTGCATCTGTTTGCTCCCTGCTTGTCTGGCAGAGCAGGCAGACATAGCAAAACAAAACAATTGTGAAATTATTTGTTTGCACTGAAGTGGCCACAGGGTTATACAGTATGTCATGTGAAAAGGCTGAAGAGAGTGAGTGAGTGAGTTTCTCCACCTGAAGGATACAGGTGTGCTGTAATGCCAGCGTGATACACCAGTCTTTTCACCACTGATGTTTGTTTTTTAAAAGAAAGGGTGCAGCAACAGGAAAATGAGCATGTGCATCAGTCTGCCTCTTATGTCTGTTTGAACCCTTCAGTCTTACAGAATGTGAGAATTTACAACTAAAATAAATCAAATGTTTCTTTGTTGTTGTAAGTTTAGACTCCAAAATGATAACTTAGAGGGACGTGAGATCACAGCAGAGGCATTAAAGGGATAGTTCAGTCCATTTGAAGTGAAGTTCTATCAGTTATTTAGGACTCACTGATGACATCACTCAAAGTTAGCCTCCAGAACGGCAATTGACAATTTTGAATGAGACTGTTTGTTTCAACTGAGCTACTTCTGAATTGCTCTGCTGCTGTACGTACCGCTGCAGCACCATAATCATCTTAAACAGTCTCATACATTTTAGGTTTATAAATGACACTCTATAATGTATCAGTATAACTTTTATGAGCAATAGTTGTAAATACCAGAAAATTAGCCGCTAGCTTTTCACTGTTCGGGAGCAGAGGATGTCTTCCTGTTTCTAGAGGCTCCACTCACTTTGAGTGATGTCACTGGTGGGTTTGGTTCTTACTGTCGATAAATAGAACTTCATTTCATAATGATCGAAGTGCCCCTTTAACAGAAGATTAAACATTCAGATCTCTGAACAAACATTCCTTTAAGTTAAAGCTGAGGTTGGTTAGGGCGCTGTGAGCTGAGTTTTGATATTCTAAGCTGAAGTGAGATGCACCATTCTTTAAAATAAGTCCTGTTAACTGATTTATCAGAGTTGTGTTTATCTGAGATTTTGAGTAGTGACTTTAGATAACCAAAGAGACGCGGTTCAGCGGAGAAGCAAACAATGTGTTTCTATCCTTTAATAGTGATTTTTGTTCTTTGCTCAGGTGAGACAGCTCCACCATAGATTGCCAGCCATGCACTTATATGGCCAAATTTGGAATTTGAGATTATCTGGGCGTGCATGTTTTTGGACTGTGTAAAGAACCAGAATACCCAGAGAAAACTGTAAATGTTAGGGAGAACTCATACAGAAAGGACTGGACAGTTGAAACACTTTTATGCTCTGCAGCCCCAACTCAAAGCCAACATGTTATCTAGAAACAACATTATTTCCCAAAAAATGTTGAAAAGTAACATAGAAGTAAATTTTTCAGACTTCAATTTGAATGGGAACAACTCTTACTAATACACAGCTAATGAGTTTCTTTCAGGGTTAGCATGTTGCTAGATGTTTCATCAGAACAGAAGTCTAAGTAATTCCAATTTGGAATTTAAATTTTAAGATTAAGACAGTGTATTTCCTAAATCATGCCTGTTTTGATGGTTTAATGATGCTACAGCTGTTAGCTGCTGGTTTTGTTAGCATCAAGGCTAGCCATGGGGAACAAATCATGCACAAAAGTTAAAGTAAGTTGCATATAGACAATAGTAGAATAGAGCACTTATTAGAAAATAAATAAGAATAATGTTATGCAATATTAAACTGATCTAAGAGCATGTTGAAACTGAGTATGAGTGTTAATTTCATCCTCTGCACCAGAATATCTGATCCAAACTGGTCACTACTCTACTGATTATACTGTACATAAAACTATTGATTAATTAATGAGCCTAAAGGTTAGGTTGCTTTGAGGAGATGTTGCACAGAATAATTTCCACCTGCGTCTAATCCTGTTTTTTCTATTAAGAGAGAAGAACTCTAGACCAAGTGGAAAGCTTTGGTTCATCCGGCACAAGCTGCAGTCTGAATGCATGTCGACGGAGTCCCAGTGGTTTTGCACAAAAGAAGACTGGGACTCCATCATGTTTACGCTCCTCACTGTTAAATTCAATCTCCCTTCTGCACAATAGGATTTTCTGTGTGTAAAATATAATCCTACATATAATAAAGCCAGATATACTCCAGGGTTCTGCAGCTTCTTTTTTTTAAAAACAACTGTTTCTCACAATGTGAAGTTTTGGAAAAAAAGTTTTCAATGGACAAAATGTCAAAAAACAAACGTAATAAAACACAAAAACTAGACTGAAATATGTGCGGTATATTACATTGCAAAGCATGACAACTTTAAAAAGTATTCTACCAATATACTAAAATGGGACTGTGAATGCATTTCTAGCACTAGATGAAAATATAAGAATATTTGTATTTTTACTTGTTTTGCATTTTCATTCATAAGGTAATATAATAAAAGTGTTATTAATAAGATAATAATAATAATGTAAGGTAACTGTTTAATTAATTATTTGTTCATTCAGTTAAGTAAAGGGACATCACCGTGCTCTAATAAATGTTTACCAGAGCCTCAAAGGGTTAATAACAGAAGCTGGAGAGAGCATCCGAGCATCCTGGTCTTGAATTTCTTCTCCGGTTCCCAGATTTAGCCTCTTTGTGCTCCCAAAGACCACAACAAAACTTTTGATTACCAAACACTCCTGGGGAACCACAGAACAGCTAACTGATGAAACTCTACACCTACCAGCAAATCTAGTAAAAGTGTTTTTATCTTTTATATCTATGACATGAAGCAATGCCCGGGGATGAGTGTCAGACCTAAATCTGCAGGTTTTATGCTAATCCACTTAGCGGCTTCTGTTTTCCGACCGTGATGTTCTCTTCTCATCACTGGAAGCTTTGAACTGAGATGTAAACAAAAACAAATAAAACATTTAAGAGCGGTGCAGTGCAACAAACAGACACAAAGACACGAGAAACAAGAGAGAGGAGTCATCGCTGAGACGTAACACGAACCCCAATCAAATCACAACGCGTCATCACCTCATTCTGAGAATCCCTTGTTTGCCCCGCTGCGTTGACATCACCCCGGATTTAAAGAAGTGGAACAAACCTGTTCACCACCTGGATTCACACACTGTCACATTGTGCCGAATGAGTTGCCCTTTGTTTAATTATTATTTCCCAAGGACCGGGAGATTTACCCATATTGCTCAATCAGGCAGATTGTCATACCACAAAGATGAATGGTGAGCATTGTGTGTCTTCCTCATGGAGGGATTGCTGCCAGCAACCAGAAGTGTGACACCTCCCTGTGAAATGTTGTTTACATAAGAGCTTGGCTGATTTTTTTCTTTATTATCAGAATGCTTGTGCCAGCGCTTTCATCTGACAAAATAACATGCGTTGCGTCTGCGTGCTCTGCTTCATTTCTTCACTCTTTGATCTCTGATGGTTCACTTGTGAATTTGTTAACTCGGAGATGTCAGTCAAGAGTGTTTGGCACCAGTTCCAGAATAACAACAGCAGTTAAACATGTACTCAAACAGATCAAGTATTTATTAGAACTTTTAGATGGCGAGGGGAGATAATACATACCCATTAGCTGCTATTTAAAGCAGCTGTTTGCTTCATTTTTGCAAATAAAATATACAGAAGGAGCTCAAATAAAAAGTTTAAATAAAATATTAGGACATATGTTGTTGCAGGCATGTTTGTTGTTCAGATAGATAGTTGCCGGTGTTGTGACGCGTGTGTGGCAGCAAGAAAAATGCTGATTCATTCTTGTGGTATGACAACACCAAATGTTGACGGTTGCCACGGTGTTTGCAAGTGTGCTGTTCCTTGAAATGGTTCACACCCCCTCGTGTGCACCTATAAGAATGTGAAAATGCGAGCACACACGTGAAGTTGTGTTTGCAAATGTATAAAAGCTGTTAGGCGGCGTGTGGGGGCATGACTGGCGTCTCGGCACAGTTTTCGTCACTGTTGTTTTTCCAGAGTCCACGAAATGCATCATAGCTGTGTGTGTGTGTAAAGTAAGTGTGCACACACACATGCACGTACACGCAGTCTGGCCGTCCTTGAGTTGGGGCACATGCCTGTGGCCTGTGTGAGTCTGTGGCTGGTGTAATGATGACAGGCTCACAAACACTCACACAGATTCCAGGACCCCCACAGACATGACTTGGCCGGGCCTGTGTGGTAAATCGTGCTGCTGACAATGCTCCCATTACTCTCAATTACTCTAAAGAATGGAAATTAAAATGTTTAAATTGTTGTGTCTGTCCTCAGCAGCAGTGAAACAGTTATTCACGCTGCCCGGGTTAATAAAAATAGCAATACCGCAATGTGAAACTGCTCCATGAAAAGTCGGTAGTAAATGATGTCCATGATAGCTTTAATTATAATCACCCCAATTTTGACATGCACTTTTATTATAAGTACTCATTATGCAGGCAGAATAGCTCCTGGCACTGCAATCTCATATATTGTGGCCTACTATTTTGCCATCATTTCTCATGCATTGACAAGTAAACTTGAGGACGTTTTACAGCGTTTAAAAAAAGAAACATAAAGGTATTATAGGTATAAAGGAAGAATTACAGCCATTTTTTCATCCCTGGGCTTCAGTCATGTTCTAAACCTAAACCTTCAACAGACAAAATGTCCAAATATAAACAGAGAAATGCCTTTTTTTGTGTGTTCTTCTTTTGATCAGACAAAAGAGCCAGAAAAAAAAACAAGTACAGTAATTTCCTCACCATCTTCTAATCTAAACAGGTCTAATTACAGGCACCAAGGTGTATTTGAGAGGTTTTATAGCCTACATATTAGAGCACAACCATTGCACAACATGCCAGGAAGAGAGGTGAGCTGTGCATTTGCAGAGATTGCAAAGACTTGAGAGGCAAAATCCTCTTTTTGGGTTGCATCACAAAAAAGTGCAGCTCTGCGCCTCGTTTCATGAATCCTTGTGCAGATTGAGTAAGGTGAAGTAATTAGAGGCTTTAACTTGGGATAGCTAGCTATCTGCTGTGCTACACATAAATAAGTCATAATTAGAAACTAGCCCACAGCAAAGGTTTAAGTGGCAGGCGCTCTCTGGGACACTTATGCTTTGTTATTAGCACTTTGCAATTATCATTTGATATGTCCACATCCTGTCCTGTATTTAGTGTTAACCTGATGACACGGTCCTTATTTACCATCGCCTACATAATGTTAAAGACACAGTAATGACTTGTCAAAGTTGTGTTTGATTTAAAGCTTTTTGGTGTTTATTCTGATGGCTGTGACTCCCATGATTGTCCTAATTAAGTGAATTTAACATGATGCAAAAATGATGGAACAGAAAGTGTAAGGTTATCATGAGACATTTAATAAAACTTCACATTTTCTCTGTATATTTTTCTTATAAAACAATATATATAATATATATAACATATTTACAAAAAAAAAACATGCAGCACCATGTCTTTATTATACTGGCGTTGACTTAATTCATGGGGACAATAAGTGCCACCTGCAGGAGATTATTTACACTGCAGTAATTTACTGCAATAACTGTGGCTTGAAGTTCCATAAAAAGAGAAACAAAACAGCTCTGCCACAACTGACAACATGAATCGATTCTCCAAATACTTCTGAAATGTCACTTCCTTAACTTCCGATTCTTCATTTGTCGATGGGGAATTGGAGAAGTTCATCTCACACTGTTGCATCCCTCGGGGTGTATCACTTTTCCAGGATTTTTGTCTATCCTTCCGGGTGGAGGCGAATGTGTCAGCAACTTTGGCAGGAAAGAACGCTCTTAGGTGTTGGGTGTCTTGGTGTGTGTGTGTGTGTGTCAGCATCTTTGGTATACACAAGGCTGAGGAGTATTTGTCAGTGTCTGCAGTTGTCTGTCACTGATTTATCGACGTGGGACTGTGTGTGTGTGTGTGTTTCCATCTCTGTGTGTGCATCCATGTAGTGGTGTCAGCGTCTCTGACAGGTGTGTAGGTTCCGGCCAGCGGTCCTGCTGACACTGTGATCTCGCTCTCCTTTCTCCGGTCGGCACACCAGGCCCTCGCCACAGTCACAGCGCTGGAACAGCTCCAAGCCGTGGTTGCCTTTCCTGCGGTGGCGTGTGCACACCTGGCCCTCTGTCAGCACAGGTTTACAGATGCGAGACCAAAAGTGTCTGGCACAGCACAGACCCTCGGAGCAGTCTGTCGATCTGAGGCACGTGTCGCCCTCTTGGCCTGGAGAAATGACAGATGTTACAACTCTGAAAACAGGTTTCTGACTCTGTAAATTAAGAGTGATGATTCTTGACAGGAAACTTACCTTTGACAGTATTAGGCTGAAACCCATGAGCAGTAGGAGGCCTCTTGCCTTGATGCTCCATGGTGTTGTTGTGTTTGTGCCACCCAGTGACGGATGCATCTGTGTCATGTATGTCATTGGCATGACAGACACCTAAAGGGGTCAAATTGAGGAGAAAAAAAGCTTTAAATTGTCTGTTTTTGGCACATTTATAACAGAAAACACGTGGATAACGCAGAGAAATCAGCAAAATAATAAAAACCATAAATGTAAACTGAGTGATCTGTTCACCGTTGCTGCAGCGGTTTCCTGCACAGCACATGGAGTCCCTCAAGCAGCGCTTCCGGCTCTTACGGCACGGCAGGCACACACCTCGGGCGTCATTGCAGAACTCATCACCTCCGCAGTCTTCATTATCCGTGCACACGCCCGGCTGCTATAATGTGATAAAAGCAAAAGCAGCCTGTCACAAAAAATACCGCTGTTATAAAAGAGTGGAATCGTTACGCACAGAGTTGGACTTTTACGCACAAGCGACGTTAATTACCTGCAAGGTGTCCACGGGTAATTTGTGCCCCGCGCCGCCGGAGGCTGGGGTGCGCGGACTTGGGCTGACCGCCTCTACACCTTTGCCAGCCGAAGCACCGGGTAGGTTCTTGATTGAGTTGGAATTCATCAGGACTGCGCCCGCGTAAACGTCTCCAAAGCATCCAAACAGCGTGAGATACACAGCCATAAAGCGATGCGCCAAATGCATCTGCATAATTCTTCTATTTAATTCTGTTACGAACACAGAAAATAAAAAATCCTTCTCTGTTTTTTGGGGTTAAAAAGTCCAAACGGCCTCGGTTCTTGAATCCCAAAGTTTTCCAAAAAGTTTCAGCGCGTTGCTCGGATGTCTCCTGACTCCCAGTCCCGGGATGATCTCTTTATACATGCAGACCTGTTTGTCTTCCCGCCCCTCGCTGTGCACAACAAAGGCAGAGGGGTGGAATTTTAAACAGAGCCCCACTGTACGGAAATAGCCATCCCTGCACAGGACTGCATTTCACAGCGTTTGTGGAATGATAATGACCCGCAGCGTCTGTCTGAATACTCATCAACACGCACATTCTGCATTAAAGGCAACTTTAAAACAAGTTTTAATGGTCTCACATTCTCATCATGTGTGTCATTTCTGGTCCACCTCTTCTGTCCCACACTCTTCTGATCTTTATGGGTAACTATTATCTATACATTTTGTTATATTGCATTAAATATGTGTGCAAATACCATATAACACATTTCTCTCATTTTAAATAAAAAATCATGATGATTTAAGAACAAAATAGCTCTAAATGCATGTATTTAGAAGTATAGCTGCAAAATATTGGAAATTATATCCACAAATATACTTTTTTCTCTATTTTTCCTCTGTTTGTGTATTTGCTGATCGTGGGTTTATTCCACATCCAGGAGACTAAAGTGCCCTCCGACTGTTGGAGGAGACTGATGATTGCAAAGGTGGTAATTATTCACCAAAGTTTGCTGGATTACACCAGCGGCGGACATCAAATGTGCTGATATGCAGACCATTAAAGGGTGTGAATAGTTTGCTGAATTAACGGACTTCCGTGGTGAGGCCTTTCAGGGCTGACTGGCACTTAGAGATTAAAGGAGACTGTGATCTGACCCGCTCTTAGACCCCCTTTGGGCTCCAGCACTGCGACAGACAGTGAACCAGATATGTTTATTCAGATGATTTCCATTTGCAAATAAAATCTTCACAAATAGTTTAGAAGTTTTCATCATTTTAAAAACCAAACAGCATCATTGGTAATAAAATCTTTATTTTCCTTAGAAATAAACCCTGACAGGTGCTAAGGTTTTGGAGACACCCCCCCCCCCCCTTTAACTTTGCACTTGGACGTCATCTGCTGGTCACATTTGAGTGCGAGTCCGTCCATTTATGTGCGCGCGAGCGTGCAAGACGCTCCACAGACGTCTGACAAGCGCAGCAGCACTTTGCGCGTTTGAATTGCTGCATATCTTTTGAAGTGGAGCTTTTATCTCCACCTTACTAAATGTCAGTGCAGGTAAGGCGAACTCCTTTGATGCACTTTGATTCCCTTTGATCTCCTTCAAGTGTCACCCTGTTGTTATGACTGGAGCCATTTCCCGGTGCCCCCAAAAACAGATTTGTTGTGCGAACAACACGGAGACCATGAGATCATCTCCACTTACCTCTTAAGTGGATGACATTAACTCTAGGGCTGATTATTACATCTCAAGGCATTTTAAGCAGTTCACACAGAGTTGAGGAATTTTACTGGAGAAATGCAGACATGTTTTTTTTAAGCAGGAGCTCCCTCTTGTGGCAACACTCGCAAACTGCAGGTATCTTTGAAAAGAACTGAGACAAACACGACTCAAAATTATTGTTTTTACTCTATAATTTTAAAAATATTACACGTGGCACTCGGCAAAATGAATGTACAGCAGAAAAAGAACACACAAGGCAAACGTCTGGTAGCTTTTGCAGAAGGCAGTCGATAAAAACTCCAATCAGTGTTTTGGAAAGTGGTGGCAAACATAAGGCATTGTGACAAACAGGAACCTGCCAGTAACACAGTAAAACACAAAGTATATGTACAGAAGTAAGATTTCTTGTATTTTAGATCCTTTTATTTGAATGTGTAAGTCATCCTGACCAAATGAGAATTAGAATGTCAGATTAATGCTGTAACTGTCAAAACTGCAAATCATTCCTGCCCTCTCTAAATGCTCAGGGTTTTTTTTTTTTGTCTAAAACAGATGATAGGCAACCCTTTGGAGTTATGACTAATGATTACTGGTGTTTCACATCAGGCCATACGTGGTTTACTTCTTAATAGAACAGAAGACATGAAGAGATCAGCATGTCAGTGCAGTTTTTGTTAGATGTGCCTTACTTAAAAATGTATTGTCATGAAATAAAATAACAAAATCTGTATTTAATATGCAGGTTTTACGTGTTCAAATAACTTAATTCTCTTTTTTTGTTGGTGATTAATAAATTTATTAGTTAGAACAAAGAATGTAAAGCGCTCTTCTAATGGGACGCGAGTTTTTGAGGTGTACATGTGTTCATGCAGCATTGCAAAGGTCATTTAGTGTTGATTTTATATGCCATTGACTTAAGGCACTTACAATCCTTAAACTTTTTTAAACTTTTGAGTGTGTGAGGCGATGATTGATGGATGTAAATGTGATTGTTTTGCTGTTTGTCTCAAATATGAATCATAAAATCGTGATGTTGAGTCAAGCTTCTCTCATGATGGTGTGAATTTGGTCAATTTTTGTTCCGAAAATGAGAGAAAATCAAAATGAAAAGGATAAATTTAACACATTATTTGTCAAAACTCCCTAAAAGTACCACTTAGCACAATGTAACATGGTATCAAGATCTCCACTTGAGCTGAACAACACACACACAAGTCTCCAATTGTCTAAAGAATGACATCAAGTACGTTACAAAGTAATCGAGCACAGAAAAAAAAAACCTCACAATACAAAAACAATAACCAGTACTGTCATCTCAACACTGCTTATTCACCAACAGCACCAAAGACATTGAAACCATGTTCACAGTTATGTCAGAACTGTACAAGAGCAAACGGAGAACATCTGCTTCGTAGGGAGAGGCTTTAACTGGTTTTCAAACAAAAGCAAACAAGAACACGAGTGAACTGTCAGTCTGTGATTTCAAATCAAACATTTAACTTATACAAAAGCGTAAAATAACTTGTAATTTTATCAGTTAATGGTCTTTAGTGCATAATGACACACTGCTTCATGGAAATACTTGCTGACTTGTCATGTGTGTGATTTGTTAAACTTTAGTCAGGGCACTTAAATGTCGTTTTTCCACTGAATGCACCGTGTTTGTGCTTCTCAAGGTAGATAAATAGAGTAGTAAATATCTGATTTCATCCTAGCTGTGTTCATTAGTGACAACGTAGCTTTGAGTTATTCAAATACTACGCGTCATACATGGTGTAACGCTAAATAAGAAGGTCTTTGACATTCAGGTTAGTCTTGAGCACTTGCAAACTAGTGTGTACGTCTCTGGAAAGTTTCATAGATTGTTAGGAAGGAGCTGCATGTGAAAAGCCAGGCAGCGACTCTCTCGTCCCAAAGTTCAGCAAATATTTCACCAAATACCGTAAAGAAACAAATAAGGAAGAATATTACCCATCAGACCTTTCTCCATTTAAGCAACCTTCTACATTTTCATTTTTTATTGTCCTAAAATTGCAACTTAGACATTTAATTAAACCTATACATCCATGAAATATTTTTCCCTGTTACACAAGAAAAGCTGGCTCCATTATCAGCCTCCAATGTGTGTGTGTGTGTGTGTGTGTGTGTGTGTGTGTATCCCTGTACTATCTTTGCCTTTGCCTATAAACTTGAGTGTAAGACAACACTGAGGAAGTGCTACAGCAGTCCCATTATAAAATGCTTTGTCTTGAGCCACAGTGAAAAAAAAAGGCATATCGGTGACCCAGAGGGTTTGCCATCCATTTGTTTATCATCGTCTTCCCTTTCGTTCTAATGCAGTTTTTATTTTTCCTGCAAAGCTGATCCTCCGAGATGGCCTCCAAGTCATCAAAAGCCAAACAAAAGAAGAGTTTCTTTTGGTTTAAAGCAGAGACTTCAAAAGTCAACATCCCAGCCGGAGTTGTCGTCAGGAGGAGGGTCCTCGTTGTCCTCTGGGAAGCTGTCGAAGTTACTCGTGTCAACTGGTGATGTGACCTTAACAGAGAGGGAGAAAAAAACTCATATCAGCATTAATTCATTTAGAATTCATGAAATATTGTGGGAGGTTGTGAAAAAATTGTGCACTCACATTAGGGATAATGGGAGGCGTCAACGTCCCCTTCTTCAAGCCCTCCCAATTAAAGCCCTCAAACCATCTGAAAGGAAACCAGAGTCAGGTCATCAAAACTCAAACATTAACAGTCAGTTAAAACAAAACCTGATCAGTTTGCCTACTTGTGCTTTTGGATGTCTTTGACACCATTTTTCAAGTTTCCCAGTCTTTCACAAGGATTATCCCTAAAACAAACACAAACATTCAGATTCAGCCGACGCACCACTCACATGATTCGCTCACTCTTAAATGCTGGAGGCTCCAAAACTCACCTGCATAGCTTTTTGATTAGGTTGGCAGCGTTTTTGGTAATTTTCTTTGGAAATTCAATCATGTCAATGCCTCTCAGAATTATGTTGTAGGTTTTCATTGGATCAGGACCAGAGAATGGAGGACTGCACAAGAGAGGCTGAGGTGTTAGTCCATTAGGATGATTGTGTCATATTTAAATTTGCAGCATTTACAGGAACTTCTCAGTGCTTTACATGACAATGTATCTCACAGGATGCCCAATAAACATGATTTAAACGTGTCCAGACGTGTTTTACCTGCCAGTTAACAGCTCAAACATGAGGATCCCTAGAGACCAGTAGTCAGCTGAAATGTCGTGGCCCTTGTTCAGGATTATCTCTGGTGCTACATATTCCGGTGTCCCACAGAAAGTCCACGTCTTCTTCCCAAACCCAATCTTTTTAGCAAAGCCAAAGTCCACCTGAAGACAAAAATATGTATTTTTGTTGAATGTACTTGTAATAAATATGGTTTTAGTCACATTATTTGTTTTGAGAGGGGGATTCTTAGTGTTTTGTACGTGAGGAGAGAATAAAGCAGCAATAGACTCTGCATTTCCTGCAAAACCTAATTAAACTTTATGTTTCTTCATATCCTGGTTGTTCCTCTATTTAAATCTTGTGTGGAAAAATGTTTAAAATCAGTTTAGTGAGTCTCAGTTTGACCAGAGTGAGATTTCTCCCGTTTGTATCATTTACTCATCTCAAAAAAGGCAGGCAACCTCGTTAGGATGAATGGTGATTGCATATTGATTTCTTACCAGTTTGGCATAACCCCTGTGGTCCAATATAAGGTTCTCTGGTTTCAGGTCTCTGTAGATAATACCTTTGGAATGCAGATAAGCAAAAGCCTCCACCACACAAGCTGTGTAAAACCTGGTGGTTGAGTCCTCAAACGAGCCCCTGGAAACACAGCAGGACGACTGAACTGAACATGGGGATAAAAGGAATGGATGCAAAAATACGACGATGATGTTTTTCCTCAGATAGTAGGTTTGATCTGCCCGGGGGTTTAATGAAAGGCTTCTGAATAATTGAAGGTGCTAAATCTGTGTAATTAAAATGGGTTGTTTTAGACCTGGTGTCATAGAGCTTACCGGTCTCGAAGGATGGTCCACAGTTCTCCTCCTAAACACGCTTCCATCAACATGTAGAGGTATTTGCTGTCTTTGAAGGTTCTATATAGTCTAAAATAAATAAACAAATAAAGGTTACCTCATACAGCTATATGACATCTTAAGATCCACACATTTTCTACATATAAAACATCTAGAGAGGCAACAAATATGTGTGACTTTACTCAATTCACAGTCAAGGTTGGAAAAAATGCATTGTTTTTTCACTTTTTAAGCCCTAAAACTTCTTGTTGCCTCAGATTTTACCTTGCCTTTAAAGTCCTCTGGTTTTTTTACAAGTTCAGACAGTTCTTAATCGTATTACTGTAAGACAAGTTAGGCTACACACATACTGAGCCTAAATAAAGAAATCGGTAGCATTTAAAGGTCCCATATTCTGCAAAATTATCTTTCTATAGTTCTTCTAACAGTCGTATCAGTCCCAAAGACTGTGTCTGAGACCCAAAAGTGTTCAAATATTTTCATCGTTTTCACTTCCTAATTCTCATTTTTTAGAAATGTGTTTTGAGCTAATGCTAAAACGGGTGGTTTCTAAATCTTTCCCCTGCTGACGTCAAGAAGGGAAACAACCACTCCTCTCTAGAGGGCAGAGCCAATCACGAGCTCCTTTGTCTACCTGAGCCCACCCCGCCCTTTAAAAACCACGAGAGCACTCATCCTCACAAACGTTAGCAAACAGTCATGGTGAAGCTACGAGCAAAGCACGGCAGTTGCTTCGTAGATGGTTGATCAACGAGCACAAAAGTCTTTTTTACTCCCTTCATCTGAGACCCTGAAGACCCACCAACATCTCACAAATGTGCACAGAGAAGAGAGATGGGCGGGGCTTAGAGAAGCTCTGCTCCCCAACAGCAGCTGCACTTAAAGTAAGGGTCTATTAGACCAATGCAGAGCTTTGACCTGTTATTGAGATGTAAAATGAATGAGTCAGAGTGGATAGAAAGTGCAGAATATGGGACCTTTAAATGTCTTTGTTGAGTTCTTTAATATAAGAGCAAACTTTACAAATACAAGTCTTGCAATCATACTTAGAAACTCCTGGGTTGAAGTGAATAAAGCAAAGTATTTTTGTGACCTGTACCTAACGATAAAGTCAGAGTGGGCCTCCTGCATTATGAGCTTCTCCGATCGAATGTGCTCCTGCTGTCTCGTGTCAACGATATGTCGCTTCTTCAGGATCTTCATGGCAAAGGTCTTGTTCTCGTCGCTCTTGAGCTGAACCTGCAGCCAAAAAGTAAAAAATCTTAATAAGAACCCATGAACTTTCAAATTCAAAGAGTTTTACGTTGCAGCACAGTGTGCATCATTACCAGCTCAACGCGTCCAAAGCCACCAACCCCCAGAGTGTCGATGATGTTGAAGTCAGCTAGGTTGAGATTGAAGAAAAATGCATTCTCTGCCTCATACCTGCCAGGAAAAAGGGGAGAAAAAATAAGAAAACATAGGAAAAGGATTAGAGACAAGATGAAGGATGAAAGAATACTTAATCCACTTTCAGCAACCTTAGAAAAAAATATCCGTTTCTCCCTGAGCTCATTTGTTTGTACATCTTAGGAGGATTAAAATCACCGTAATCTATCAAGGATGTTATTGAGGATGTGGAGTGTATAAACACTAACACATGAACAGGAAGCGTTTGAATTGAGTCCTCTGGCAAATCACTCTGACCTCTGTTTGAACAGACTAACTGTCCCCATTCTTGACAGGAAGGAACAAAATGGACTATCTGTCACACAAGCTGCTCACTTCTCAGTTGGCTGTAAAGACATGCCTTGGCTCTGCCACTGAAAACCACAATATGCAACTGCTGCCCCGCACATGCTGCCTGCAGAGATTGTTTCCACGTGTCCACCTCTTATCCCCAGATGCCTCCTGTCTTTTCTGGTTATTTTTCGATCCACACAGAGATTCATCAGCTCAGTCTCTGGATCAGTAAGCTTAGAACAGACCTCAGACTGGACAGACTTTTTGGGGTCACTCAGACTTCAACATCTTTTTAGTTTTTACTACAGTGTAACAAATGCCTACTATAAAGTTTTACTAAGATAATTCAGAAAACATCCTTAAAGTGCAGGGGTTAGGTGAATTGAACCAGACGAAACATTTAGATTTTTTTAAAAATATTTTATGAGTCTGTGCACGTGTTGGTTGGTTACTGAGCACAGTGTTTCTCTGAAAACAAAGCAGGTTACCAGGACACTCACGTTTTATTTGTGTCTGTGCAGGTACTATTACTATCATGTGACCTTCTGAGGGGATCCTTTCATCTCTTCCCCCCACCATCCGTCATCTGAACTGACCCAGAAAAAACTCCAGGAGCAAGAAATGATTTCTGCTCGAGAAAAGTTAAAAAATGAACTGATAGTAAATAATAAATTTATTAGACTATCAACAAGGTCAAACTTAAGATCAAACTGGAAACTAAACTCACATTATTTATGTGTAAATAGTGTAAAGGAGGAGAATAAAGTTATGTTAATATTTTAATAATCATAAATCTGATCAAATTTTCACAGTGAGGAGTTTTAAAAGGTTTAATAGTAATATTACAGTTTGGCCAGAAGATGGCAGCATGTTCGCTTTATAGGGCAAAAAACTGCTCCAGGAAAAACTTTTAAGTTAAACCATAAAATTGACTTTTAAGAGGAATTTATTGGATAAATTGTCCACCTGGTTTTTGTTTCAGAACCTTAAATCTCACTGCGCTGAACTGTGATCAAAACTGTTGACCTATAACTAGATACATCAACATTCTTAGAATGAAGAACACAAGTTCAGATGCAAAGCACTAAATAGGTCTGTGCAATTAATAACGTTTGTATTTCAGTTTTAAATTTGACTCCAAATGATCACCACATCAATGTAATAATATATAGAAATACATTCCATTTTGCAAGCAGGCTCTTATTCTGTCATTCTTTAAGAATGAAAAACTTCCACCTCTTCCGAAGGATAAACTCACATGTCTCTTGTGATTATTTAAAAATGTTGAGCAAGTAAACATGGTAGAATGAGGCTTTAACTGCAAACACATTAAAAATGCCTCCAGTGTTTGACAATACACACTGTGTTGCATAACATGAAGCAATACTTTTCTATACGGAGCATCAATGCTCCAGAAAAAAAACACTTTTTAAAATCTTCACTGACTCCATGCTTTCTGACCTTCTCAGATTTATTTACAGCCCTGTCTGTTCATGTCTTGTTCAAGTGGCTGATTGATCAAGTAGAAATAGAAAGTTAATTTAGTGTCCGCAGTGTCTCAATGTCTCAAGCACATTCATTAGATTTCTCCTTAATAAGCTTAAACTTGGGTGTTTTAAAGAAAATCTATACAGATTTCAGTGTTATTAAAGTAAATTTGGTCTCATAATGAATTCTTTCACAGGTTTTAATCATCGTTAAACGGTGCAGCTCTGCCACCTGCTGATGTCAACTGGTGTCTGCAATCTCCTTAAAATGAATTTCCTGGATATTTTACTCTTTACGTCAGAAACCTGATGCAGCAAAAATCTTTGTGCTTTCAAGATTAAACCTTTTGGTGATCAAAGTATATGTTTATAAAATTATTCATTCAAATCTACATTTATATAAGGATATGTCGAGCACAGGCTGCATGGTGGCGCAGCTGGTTAGCACTGTTGCCTCGCAGCAAGGAGGTCGTGGGTTCGCGTCCCGGCTCTGCAGCCTCTCTGCGTGGAGTTTGCATGTTCTCCCCGTGCATGCGTGGGTTTTCTCCGGGTACTCCGGTTTCCTCCCACAGTCCAAAGACATGACTGTCAGGCTAATTGGGCTGGTAAATTGTCCTTAGGTGTGAGTGGGTGTGTGGTTGTTTGTCTCGTTCGTCTCTGTGTGGCCCTGCGATGGACTGGCGACCCGTCCAGGGTGTCCCCCGCCTCTCGCCCCTTGACCGCTGGAGATAGGCACCAGCTCCCCCGCGACCCTCTGTGGAGGACTAAGCGGTTTCAGAAAATGGATGGATGGATGGATGGATATGTCGAGCACAGCTTTGTGTGTTTTGGGCATCACTTGATGCTTTTATTTTGAAGAGCTGCCCTGCTGAAACCGATGTGTTTCTTTCTGAACAGGAACAATAAATGCAGCATGTAGTGATTGTGTTGAGCAATGGTGATTTCAACTAATAAAACTAGGAAGCATAACTCGTCTGAGCCCATGACGAAGACATGAGACTGTCAGAATCCAGAGTCTGAACCTGGCAGGTCGATCTGATTGGATCGGAACCACAGTGACTTTAAATAGACATTATATCCCTGACCTTTAATCAAAACTAAAACTCGAGGGCATTCAACGTTGTAAAGTAATCTGGGTTGCTTACCCAGATTTAAGGTCCGTTACATCATGACACTAAAACAACACGTTACTTATTAATGTTACCTGGGAAATCCATTACTTGGACTGCTGAATCCCCACAGATCAAGTAGCTCCCCAGTGGGCGATAATCCCTACCGCTGAACGGATGAGGTCATAAAAATGATGCAATCCTCACGGTGAGTGTGTGTGCACTTCTCATGTGTGTCCACGCTATTATTCTTGTTTATTTTGCTACCGATCTTCTCGCTCTAGCGTGACTTTTGGGCAAGAAGAAAGCACTCGTGACCTTAAAGCCGGTACTCTTTAAATGCCACTTTTATTTAAAAGTATCTCCTGCATCCTGAACTTCCACATCACACAAAAGACGTGGGACATACTGAGTCACACAGGGTCACACTTTCTCATTAATTTCCTGTCACACGGGGTATTTTTACTGGGTGGAACAGAATTAATAATTAAATGTGATTTGAAATGTCAGTTTGAAAGGACAATAAGAAGTTTCTCGTTTTTCATATAAACTATACAAGAGGTATATAATATATTTAAAGAATTTTACTGGACAATCAACAGCTGAGATGACATAAGAGAGCTCCACAAAGTTTAAATGACATCCAGATTCTCACATCACCTTCATGTAAAGCAGTTTATTTCGGATGTCAAAACAGTGAAATGAAATGTCGAACGTATCTGCTCTGTTTTGTATAACATAAAGCTTCTCCTGCCAAGAGAAGATCCAAAGCAATGTGTGCACGTAGGGAGGGAGTCATTACAGAGAAGACCTGACAACCTCAGAGAGCAGCTGGAGTTAGCTGTATCGTTACACTACTCCAGAAATGTGCCGATTCTCTGTGACCAATTAGAGATTGTTTCCATCGCTGTGGGATCTTGACTCAGGCATTCCTCGGGAAGAAACAAATGTGCTCTGCTGGGTAGGGAGAGCCGGAGTGACAACACGCAGCAGGGAAAGCTACCTTAATCAAGGTAGAGCCCGCTTTGATGTGACAGATCCGAGGGAGTTGAGGGAGCAAGTGGTTCTATTTTTAAGGTGAAGTTCTGACAATAATGCTACAAATTATGCAAAGGGAATGATGTCAGACTGATTTGCATTCAAATCAAAATTGCTTCCATGAAGACTGAGAGATGGGAAGAACGGGGTCAGGAATGCAGCTTTCTCAGGCATCTGCTGCACGACAAACCATGGTCCTGTTCAGGGGTGAACGCCACCGGACCCTTCATAAAAGAGCCGTTCTTGTTTCCCCGTTCAAAGTTTAGTCTTCTGATCTTTGTTGACTAAATGCCACACACTTAAAAAGAAAAACGTCACACAGAAATCTCGGCTGCTTGTCTCACATCTCCTTCTCTCTTGCTGAGTTCTTGTTTCTTCTCATCTTGACTGGCGCACAACTAGAGCTAATAAGACACTAGATGTCTGAATCAACCCCAAAATGATTACCTCACTGCCAGCATTCACTGTGCCTTTTTTTGTGTTTCCATAGCAACGATGGATACAGTAAATATTCATTCCTTCAAAGTTAGAAGCGTAAGCCTTAACCTCTGCGATCTAGTTCACCACTTGTGTATTATTTAATTATGCAACATTCTCAAAGGCAGCATGCATAAAAACGCTGACCTGCAGCATGTTTTTTAATAAATAAACTCCAGGTCATTTGCACACACAAAAAAAACAACACTTTTTAGAGAAAAACAGTGACTTACTTGGCTTTGGCATCGGCATCTTCATGACCTTTATTCGACACATCCTCCAAACCTCCAATCAAGTGCTTGAATGAACTGAAAAAAAGGAAATAAATGTTGAAATTGCTCCCAGTCACAAGCAAAGTAACTCGCTAATTTTCCAATACAGCATGCATTGAATTAATAAATCATTGTTCTAGAGAACAGAGCTGTTTGTACACTGCAGGTGATCTGTGTGCAGAGCAGAGGACGGCCATAAAAACACTGCTGCTTGCTATTAAATATTCATCAGACAAGCCTCTAGAAAAATCAGAGAAGAACATCGAGCCACTCCAAAGAGGTGAACAACACCTCGGTGATGGCACAAAACAAAAGTAGAGAGCTTTTTAATCTTTACAAAACAAAAACATTCTGCGCCGAGAGATAAGAAAGCCTCTGGATTTTATGTAAATCATTATTAGGCTAGAAGTCCCTGTGGCAATTCTGTTCAGTACTTAGTCAGATCAAGACAACAATGTTCTTTTAATGCCTTTATATGAAAACTGCAGCGCTGATTTAAAATTAATTTACAAACTCTAATTAGTGTTGAAAATGAGCAAAAGGAGAGAGAGAATCTGGTGGGATGTTTGCTGCATAATAAGCAAAATTCTCTCATTTAAATAAAATCCCACACACTTGAATTTGGGCTGCAACACACATTTTTTTTAATATCTCTACCACAAAACTCCACTTTCAGCTCATTTGTCCGTGAAGCAAATTCCAGAATCCTCCTAGCTGAGGCTCGTCGAGCTGTCAGCCACGAGACGCCATACATCTGGACTTCTCTCCTGTTGAGAGCATATCGCTCCTGTTCTTTCTGAGTGGAGCTTTTGTTTAAATGTTTGGCTGCTCGCGGTGCTGATTGCATGGAGTCGATTGCTCCCCACCGCTCGTTTTTATTACATCTCTCTTTCCCACAGCTTCTGTCGTCATCCTCGTCTTACCACTTAAGCTGCACAATCTCATTTGGAAGCATCCATGGATGCACAGAAAATGGATAAAAGCGTGCAGAACAGCAGAATATCCTGCACACAGACTGTTGTAATGTTTGACAGGAAGTGGTAATCACCTGCTGGATGATTCTCTTACTATCCCTCCCTGTTCTAACTCAGATCATGGGTCTGTTATCTAAAGCCAGACAGAGGCATTGGCTGAAATGACACTGATTGATGTGTTTATTGATATTGCAAACAATAAAGGGAATATATGACTGTAGATCAGCATTTTTGCGTCTTTTGTATAGTGCACTGGGATGACTTTAACAACGCAGCATAAAAAAGCCTAAATTAATTTATAAAATAAACTATCTTTCTTTATCTCTTCACCTCTGAGGTCTGCTCAAAAAGAGGTGCACACTCCACAGAGGAGGGATGTGAAGTGATGGAGTAGACTCCATCACACTTTCAAACCAGGCCTGACTTCTTTGGTTCTTGTAGGTCCACTCTGACTGAAGGCATCTTAAAGAAGATCATCTTTGTGACTGTACCATAAGCATCACGTGAAGAAAGTTTTAAACTGAACAGGAATATTTATGTAACAAGGATGAGAAATCTTTACTCCCTCTCTTTATTTTTTCACTTGCTCACTGTTTATTTTAGAATCTTTTTACTTTCAGGACTTCCAGTCAGGCTCCTTGTTTCAGCTGTGAAATGTTAAAGTCTTATTCTTCAACTCAGGCCCTCAGGTCATCTGACCAGAAGTTATCAGTGGAGCCTGAGACCCGACTTAAAACCCGTAGGAATCAATGTTTCAAGCTGCTGCACCTTGACTGTGGAATGACCTTCCTTTGCTTTTACATTGATTTTACTGTGTTGACTTTAAAAACAGCAGAGGAAGCATTCAGTGTTTCTATATGAATGTTTTATTTTATGTTTTGTATGCAACAGAGTGTGCATTTAATCATTTTATTTTTTTTAGGATGCTATATTAATGTTTTATTTATTAACTTACAGTAATTAAAGGTCCCATATTCTGCACTTTCTATCCACTCTGAATCATTTCTTTTACATCTCAATAACACGTCAAAGCTCTGCACTGGTCAAACTGACCCTTACCTGAAACTAAACTTTCCTTTCTAATGGGAGCAGAGCTTCTCTAAGCCCCGCCCATCTCTCCTCTCCATGCATTCACGAGATGTCGGCAGGTCTTCGGAGCTCAGATGAAGGGAGTAAAAAAATACTTTTGTGCTCATTGATGCAACCAACTGCCGTGCTTTGCTCGTAGCTTCACCATGACTGTTTGCTAACGTTTGTGAGAATGAGCGCTCCCGTGGTTTTTAAAGGGCGGGGTGGGCTCAGGTAGACAAAGGTGCTCCTGATTGGCTCTGTCCTCTAGAGAGGAGTGGTCGTTTCCCTTCTTGACGTCAGCAGGGGAAAAATTTTGAAACCACCCGTTTTAGCATTAGCTCAAAACACATTTGTGTGACTGTGTGTGAATGTTGGTGGTGGTCAGAGGGGCCGGTGGCGAAGAATGGTAGCCTCGCTTCTGTCAGACCGCCCCAGGGCAGCTGTGACTACAGATGTTAGACATAGTTTACCACCACCTGAGTGTGAATGATTAATGGAGCTTCTGTCAAAGCACTTAGGGTGTCCTGAAAGGCGCTATATAAATCCAACCCATTATTATTATTTATTTCCAAAAAATGAGAATCAGGAAGTGAAAAAGGTGAAAATATTTTCTCACTTTTGGTCACAGACACAATCTATGGGACTGATATGACCATTAAAAGATCTTTAAAAAGTGAATTTTGCAGAATATGGGACCTATAAAAAAATGCCACAAATCTTTATTAGAAACTCAGGCCTCCTTTAACGCTCAAGACTGAGATGCTCATAGATTACTTTCCTTAAATAGGAACCTGAAAGTTGTGTTTTATATATATAGTCCCACTACACACTAAGCATAAAAAATGATGAAGAGCATTCACTTAGATTCTGTTGTAAAAACACCTGGTTTAGCAGGTTTTGTTGCATAAATCTATCATTTATTCTAACTTTACTTAGAACATTTTTAATATTTTGCCATATTTCTTTAGTTTAGTTTAATTTTTGTTTCTGAGTCCATAAAATATTTGTGAGAATTACATAAGTCCAGAAAAAAGAGGCATGTAGATTTTAGGTTATGAATTCTTACAATTAACAGAATCTGTGTGCAGCTATTTATAGAAAGTTTGCATTAGAAATATGTAGCCAATATAATAAATAAAGTCAAAAAGTTAGCAACAATAGCATTTACTCCTCAACAGTATCTGTCAAAAATGAAGTTTTCATGCATATTTGTAGAAGGGGAGCAGTAAAAACGCTCAAAGTATTGGAGGTTATCCACAGAATTCCTCAGCACTAGAAGCAACAGGATTCAATGACTTGTTTTACAGCAGCTAAAGAAAGTAATCCATCCCTTTCTGTGTCCACATAAATCTTCTGTGAATACTAAAAAAAGCTTCTGAGCAACAGTGCAGAAAAGACTTTAGGCTTATTAATACTCACTCTCGATCTATGACTAGACAGGTGACTGCTTCTGCTGCAATGACGTTGGCTGTCCTGATGTCCTCCCTGGAGAAAATGAACATAAAAGAGCAAAATTAATCAGCTGAAACAAATCCTCAAATCACACACCGCAAGGCCATTATGACATCATATTTTAATTAATGTTAAATGCTTCATTAGAGGTGCAGTGATGGACACAGTTAAAGCTTCGTGTCTAATTCAACTCCTTTCTCGTTTAGTCAAGCTGGAACCCAATGAAAGCATCGTTTTAACAGGCAACACACATCCCTGTAGGACTGGCATTACTCTTTATTGTATTTGACTTCAAGTTCATCTTCCTCTGATGAGGAGTCGCCCCAGTCGCATGAATCTTCAGAGTCCGTTTCCCAAGAATCCATCCTTCACTGTGAGAAACGTTCAGCACATGGAGTCCCACAAGGATACGTCTTAACTTTAAGGAAGAACAGCGCTCCAACAAAAGACACCTCTGTGTAAATCTCCAGTCCGAGAGTTGTGGAATCAACGAAAAGGATGTAAAAAGCGAGGAAATCCTTCAGGGAATGTCCCATAAGCAGATCATTTTATATCCTTTTTAAAAGATGCTCAGGGTGGATTTCATATCCCAAACAGGTTTGGTTCTCGATTCAATAGGAGAACGGTCATTTCAACTCAAGTTCTAGGAGTAACTGACAATCCCCTTTGTGTCTGCTCTGAACTCAGACATATAACAACCTATTTCAACGAACTGAGGTGACAATTCCACCTCGTGCCAAATCAACTCCCTCTGCCTTCCCTCGTCCAAACACACACACACACACACACACACACACAAATATAAAACCCTCCCTCCTCCTCGTCTGCTCACAAATACACACAAAGACACCCTGCCTCGCTCTTTCTGCTAACCCCTTTTGAATAAAGGTCACAGCTGGTGCGAGAAACAAATTTTGTAATGTGAGGACTAGAGTGGAGGAGAGAGCAGAGTGGAGGTTGGCAGCCTTTGTCAGGGGTAAAGGATAAATCTACAGATGAACACTAAAGCCCTCCAGCTAGCGTGGCGCATACGGTGATAAATTCACCTCTGATAAGCCTCTATGACCTGCATCCATGCTCTCAACACAATACTGTGGCTGGTCTTACAGGCCTATTTATACACTCGTATTTATAACTAATCTTTTTTGTAAAAAAAAAAAAAAAAAGTGGTGAGAGGTGGGTAATTACTCAAGAAATAAGAGTTTTTATAAGATTGAATCATCCTTGAAAGACCTTAAGAGTTTCCTGTTAGTGTGTGTTTTTTGTTTTTTACACCTGTCCCCCGCTGCTCAACTGTAGCTACGGAAAACAGCTTCGGATTGCCATGGCACTGACACTGGCAATGTTTTATATGAAACCTAATCCCGAAACAATATCTGTCAGCGTGATTCATTTGTACACGACTGAGCCTAAGTCATCCTCGATGGCTCTGCACTTGTTAACTTCAGCGCAACATGAAATGCACTAGGAAACTGACAAACGCACTTACACAAGCCCTAACACACTAAAAGCAGCTGCACGTTGTTGCTGGAATGTCCTTTGGACTTACACAGAAGCTTGCGGTGTTGATTTCCAGTAGATGGTTGCAATGAACATGGTAATTGGACAGTGATCTGGTGTCCTGGGAAAAGGGTTATGAAAATAGTGTATGCCTGGAGGCTGAGAGAGAGGAATCAGCTCTGCAAGAAGGAAGAAGTTTCGCTTTAAACTAGAGCTTTTGATTTGTAATCACGCTGGTCCTTTTTTAATTGCAAACATGTTTTTTTTTTTTGCAGAAAAGGGAAAGAAAATGTTCAAGATGCAAGTTTTTTTATAGTTTTGGTTCATTTTCGCTTTTTAAAGTCTTCTTATGATGTATTTTTACCTGTTTCTGTAGATATTTGATAACTGAAACACTCTGAGATATTTGAGTTCTCTTTTTGTCAAACTGCATACTTTCAATGATTTTTCCTTTTTTGTTTGTTTTATAGCATTTTCCTTAGTTCTTTTATTATTATACACTTTATTCTTAATATTACTGTTGTTTATTTATTCTTTTTAAGTGAACTTGTGGATGTAATGCATGAAATTGTATTTTGCTTCATATTTCAGTTGCATGAATCTCCTTAATTTCAACATGTTGGAAATGGGCACTATAGTTAAAGTGAAAATTCAAAGTTTTAGGTGGGCAAACATCCTCCATTGGACGTTTATGATATAGGATAAAGCATCTTTTACACAAAAAGAAAAAAGGTACAATATGAAAACAGTTTCCCTTATTACTGCTCTTAAACAAATGCTACTGATAGGAACATTAAACATATAAAAAATATAAAGTCTTGTTAATCATAAAAGGCGGACATTAAAACTGCTTCTTCAGAATGTAAAATATTAAAGGCAGCTTGGAGCAAAAGGAATGAGCTCATTCTTTACAGCTGTGTTCAGACCATTAGGCTCTGCATTGTTTGGTGCTGCAGGTAATCCATATTGGAAGACTCCAGCAAAATATTTCATACACTGTGCCATGTCATCCATTAGTGGGCTCTACTAATGGATAATCTGTGAAAGTTAACAGACCAAGGTGCAAAAAGAAAGCTTTCTAACCCTGAAAACTGGAATAAATCACACCTTTAATAATATAATGCTTCAAAAAAATAAGATGAAATAAAAGTTAACAGAAGCCAACTGCAGCTGCAAGTACAGCAGCTGTTAGGTCCAAACTTTAGAGTTTTGATCAATAATAGAAAGGCCCTTCAATGTGCCAGCTAAATTTGAGTGCTTATTGCCACATCAAGCAGTTTTCTGATCTCTGCTTTTAATTGTTAATGAATGTGGGTTGATGTTTTTATAGCCAGATTGAGAACAGATCGACTTAATGATGCCATTATTGCAAACATTTCTCCTTTTCTTTCCAAATGCAACTGCACTTTGAAACAGCCCCTATAAAGGCTAAATGGCAGCATTAAAAGACTGAACAATAGGTCATTTGAGGCGAATGGGGTGGTCTATGGAGAAAACACACTCTCATCAAAGTGTGTTTAGAAGAACCTTAAAATAAAACACAACCAGTGTTCAAACGGATGATACAACACTCTTTAAAAATGATAATTCATTAATGAAAACTTTGCAATTTGCAGATTGAACTGTTATATAAAGATAACTATATTCTTTCTTTAACCCACTTTAATAAGTCCTACAAGACACATATTTTTGTCATGTCCTGCCCCTTTTGTGTTGTGTCTTGCCTGTCTGTTCCCCTGTGTTTTCCATGTTCCTCCTCCTGTGTCCTGCACTAATCCTTCACAGGTGTATCTCGTCTCGCTAATCACCCCCCCTCCGTCCCTATATATGCTGTTTAGTTCAGTCGGTTCCTCATGTTGTATCCCTAGCCTTGTGTGTCCTGTGTCTCCGGAGTTCAGCCAGCAATAAAGATGTTTTGTGTTTCACGTTGCCCGTTCCGGCCCTCTTTCTCCTGCATTTGGGTCCTGCATTACCCCACTCCTTGACATTTTTTGTTTTTAGTATCATCTGTATTGTCACTGTTTGCATACATTTGTAACAGGACATCATGCTGATTTGAAAATAAAGTTCCAAATTATTTATATTAAATAAGCAAAAGATGCATTAAGGCTTTGATTTCTGTCAGTGAGGAGGTTAATTTTAACAATACCTTGAGTGCATCAGCAGTATCATCTCTACAAATATACAGACTGACTCAGGATAAGAGTTCAGGGCACAGGCTGTCTGCATCACTGACAGAACTACTCTACAACTAAGTTCACACTTCTCCATGACGGGAGGAATGCAGGATGAGATGTGTTGTTGGCTACGTCCAAACAACACTTCACCGGTACATCGTTTTCTTAGAACATGCAGCTATTACAGTGTACTACATATATACTGTAGTGCTCATTTAGGGGAATGCATTGTCTCAAGAGACAACATGTAAACTGATACATATTTGCCTGACTCACACACACACACACACCAGCAAACCTTTACAGCGGGACAGGAGAGCAGACTTTGATTTGTAAATAGGTTTTCCTTACAGATCAAACGCAACATCTTCATATAGACAGAGCAGTGTGTGTGTGTGTGTGTGTGTGTGTGTGTGTGTGTGTGTGTGCACGCGGTGGGGGTTATTGAGTTTCATGAGCATAAACACACACAGTTAACTCCTATTTAGGAAGGCGACCCTGTAGACGTGCTCTCTGATCAAAGGCCTGCTGCCATCATCTCCAGCATTTAAATTTCCAAGACATGCTTCACTATCAAAGGTGCAGTTCAAGACACTCCAAGACAAAAGACATTTATGACAACAGAGGACAACAATGTCACAAGAAGGGCACTTCTTAAACAAAGGGAAAGATTGTCTGGATTTAATAAAGCCTGAGAGCCTTTTGAAGGTGCTTTGAAGAGACAAGGCAATACTTGAAATCTTTTTAATTTTATACTGAGGGGAGGAACGGGGGTGTATTAAAACTGCTGTGGCCTCGTAGGGTTGGTTGGTTTAGTGGAGATTTCTCTGGTTTCTTGTGTGTTTTGGTTCACCTGCTTTGCATTTTTGTTATTCCCTCTGTCAGCCCCCTTTAGATTGTTGTTTTTTCCTGCTCTGCCCTCACACCTGGGTTCTGCTGTTCATTCGTCATCACTGCCTCTGCATAGCTTCTGCACAGTTTATATCTTCTAGATTATCATGTTAGTATTTCCTCCTGTTTGTTTTGTGCTCTGGCTTCCTGTGTCTTTGCATCACCTGTCCTGCCATTTTTTTTTCCTGCTCTTACATTGCTAAATTTAAAAAAAATCTATAATGAGTTCTGCCAAAATGGTGCTTTTACTTTCTGACAAGCTCTTTATGAATCTCTCATTCATCAAGCTGCATATATATAAACCACATTAGCATAAAAAGATCACATTTCTAGTCAGAACAACGTGTTTCCATCAGTGCCACCAGATCCCCCTGCCTCGCATGTCCTACATGCATTTTAATGATCTTTTATATCCTAAAGTCATTAGCTTTAACATATGAGGGAAACCTAGCCATCTGCACAGCTCCAGCTGTTCCAGCATCGTTACATCCAGCAGCTCCAGTATTCCTTGTGAAAGTCAACATGATAGTGTTTTAACAGCACATAAGCTGGGATTTATTTTCCACATGACACCACTTAAGTTGTGGCTCAAGTCGCTTGTGTTTTAAAGAGATTAACGTTTGAAACCTGGTGGATGAAGAGTCTGAATCCAGCCGCCACAAGATGGCGACATCTCCAATGATTTTCTTGTTCACATTACTTGCTTGGGCCTGAGTATGTGACTATATGTACATATATACATATATGTTTACTTAGTTCCAAAGGTAATAAAATGCAAAGATTTGATTTTATGATGCATAAATTCAAACCTCTTTATGACTGGGTTACATGTTGCTGGCTCACACAAGTGTAGTGTGAGGAAATCTTGGCTTATGTCTGTGAACTCTGTGAATATTTCTGCAGAAACAAGCTGACATATTTCACACAAATGTTTACAAAAGGCTTACAAAGACAGAAAATTCATTATAGCATTCATTGTAACAGTCAAGGACAGCATGGAAACGTCTTCGCTGTTATGAGACTCCTAACCAACAAAGGAAGTCAGAAGGAAAAGAAGGGCTCAATATAAAATGAGTCCTCTGAACATCAAACACAAAACTTAAAAGTGACGTCGTTTTTGAAGTTTAGTATCTGTATGAATAAGATATTTGTAAAAACAGCCCAAACAGGACATCCTTCGGTGTCGTTATGAAGGTGTTGCATAAAAAAAAGGCAAGAAAAATAGTATTTGTATGCATAAATTAAAATCTTTTTTTTTCTTTTTTTTCTTGAAAAACTACAGCTAGATGCCATATATCTGCATTTCAGGGATTGTTGTACTGTTTTTAAAGACAGAGCTCTGATTATCTATTCATGCTCAAATATTCTCAGTGATATTTGATCAAAACCTACTTTAATATTTCTTGAAAAGCTGAGAAAATGAAGCGATTAAAAAGAACATTTCAATTTCTGCTGATTTAAACCTAAGAAAATGCATTAACTGAAAGGAAACAAGACGAAAACGAGCTGCTTTAAAGGCTTTACCTTTGTTTTTATCTTAAAACAAAAAGATCAAGCATTCACTGGACTGGATGACTGCAGCACTGTCACTCTAACAATTAAAATCATAAAGTTAGTTAAATGAATGTAGCTTTGACCTGCCTTAAAGGGGCATTTTGATCATTTTATCTAAGGTCCATACCCACCAGTGACATCCCTCAAAGCGAGCAGCATCAAGAAAAAATCCTCTGACTGGAGAAATAGTCAGATCAGGAGAGACACTGCTGTTGAATTGTGACAAACTAGCAGCTAATTTCCAAGTATTTAATATAACTCTTTCTCAAAAAAAATCATACAGATGCATCAGAATGCTAGGTAACCGTTTGTAGTCCTCTAGATTTTGCATGAGATCTTTTGTTAAGCTTATGACGTTTATGCAGCTGCAGCATCACATACATAGCATAGTAATATGGACATTGTCTGGTTGAAACATATTAAACAAACTGGTTAGTATAAGATGCAGTCAATGTAAAGTTGCAAAACATTAAGAAACCCTTTAACTCTGCAGCTAAATTTGACAGATTCCTGTTTATAAACTGCAGTCAGGCTAAGAAAACTACCTGTTTTCCTCTAAGACTTGTACATCTCAGGATCAGGCAGGAAAAATCCTGACCCCTGACCCCCTGATATGAGTTCATACAACTACTTTATGTCTCTATAGAACCATGAACAGAAGAAGCGCACAAGAACCAGCCTTTTCCCTTGTTTTCCTCTTAAATCAATGACCATTCTTATCTACAGTATTACACCTAATTAACAGTCTTCATTAGCTTCTTCCTCGTTAAATATTGCATAACATATGGCCAGTATTGAATATTGTATGGATTTTATTTTATCAAAGAGATCCACAGCCTGAGCCAAATTCCTTTGTGTGTAAAACTGATTCAGATTCTGAGGGAAAGGATGTGTGAACGAGTGAAAATTAGCTCTGATACAAAGGAAAACAGGAGATTTAAATTGAAAGAGGCAAGGTTATTAGGATCAATCTTACCCTTGTAGCGCTTTCTCTCCAAACCAGTCTCCTTTTCCGAGGCTGCGGAGGTACATGGGCTCTCCATTGGGAGAGTCTTCCCTGGTCACATTAACCTGCCAAAATAGGGGCACTGGGTGAGAAGAGCTGAAGATGATGGAGGGGAAACTGAAGATGGAACGATGAGTGACAGGGAAAAGGGAGATATTTGACTTCATTATGATTCAGGGATGACAGCAGGGGTGTGACAAATATCTCCATGCATAGTCTGTTACAAACAGGTAATTGTACTTATTGTGCAGAACCCGAGAGGCACTGCTGACTACTTCATTAACCAGATGACATGTAAGTGATGGCTCTCTGCTGTGCCCAGAGACTATACAAATCAAAGGGATGGTACTTGAGTAGGTTTAAAGAATGTGGATGGAAGTGATATATTTGTCTAATGACGGTTTCCATCTTCATCTATTAGATGTTGCAAAGTATTCAGCACCGGCATATGGGAATAACGTGTTCACTTGAGCGACAAAGTAATTATCCATGATTGTGTAATCGCAAGGAAGCAGAGAAAAAAGCAAGGAGAGGAAGCAGAAGAGGTATAAAGTGCAAGGCAAAGGGAGAGCATGACTGGCAAAAAGTTCTTTAGATAAAAGAAAAACACAGAAAACACTGGTAAGAGAATTTGTGTGTGTTCATGTGTGTGTCCAGATCATTTATTAGTGAATCTGTGTGCAGTGCACTGTGTAACGAGGTGCGCTGCATCTGTTTCAGGTCAAAGGAGCAAAAGGACTGAAAACACAGTGTCTTATATTTTCACAGGGCGACATAAAACTGAACTGAAACGCTGTGAATTTTTGTCAGCTGCCTGAATTCAAAAGAGCGTCCTTGGCTGCTAAAGTATTCTAATTTCTCACATTGGGTATTGTTGATAATAACTTCAATTTTGTAAAGGTTCAATAGAGATTTGTGTGATGATGAGAAATGACAAATGTGCAGACCAAAGCACAACCTGTGAGGTGTAAGATGGACAAGATGCAACAAACTGCAGGAGGAAAATAATGAAGCTGAGAAAAGAAACGAGGAGGAGGACTTTCAGGCATCACGAGTATGTGAAAGGCCCCCAACAGCATTACGACTGTGCTCGGTGTGAAAGCCAGTGTTGATTACTGAAAGGGGAAATCAAAGTGACTTCGTCCCCCTTTCTAGATACTCCAATGCTGCCGGAGGGGATGATGAAAGAGGCGGCACTTTGCCTATCAGACCATCTCGGGATGATTGATGGCAGCAAACTTCCACCCTAAAAACATCCCACCCCTTTGCATCAAGGATTGGCATCATTTGCCGTGTCTGCCACAATGCCCAGCCTTATGATGGGGTTATTTTGAGGGCGGTGGGGGCGCAGCCCGGCGGGTCTTTCCTCACCTTTCCTTTACTGATAATGAAGAAGGTGTCTCCTCTGGCCCCCTGTCTGATGATGTACTCTCCAGCTTCATAATGTGTCTGTCAGGAGAGAAGAAAACACCGGTGAAGACCAGAGAGGAGAGGACTTATTCAGGCTCTTTGTAGTTGATTTGTCACATTTCTCATCTTGATAACACTCTGAAAAGGAAGGAATGCTTGAATATGTGCAGCAAAATAAATAGATTTATTAGATTTTTAATCAAATTATTTATGATAGACCATAAAGCAGCAAGCTGTTTTGCTGCCTTCTATTAATTTGCACGCTTCAATACACTTTGCAACCTTGACTTTGACGAGACAAAAAATGTGAACTGTAAATTGTAGCTCTAATACTATCAATACACAATATCCACCCACCAGTCCGTTTTCTATACTTTTGATAATTCTACTAAAAGGATGTGGGTGACATAATATGCTTTAAAAAAGCATTTACTCAAGGGTCAGCTTTTTGCAGGATAAAGTGAAGAAATGGGTGAGATGAGACATTTTTTTAATAAATGTGAAAAACACCTTGGAGAAAACTGGATATGAAGTTGTATTTTGACTGGAGCACAGGGAGCACAGGGTGCCTTCCAGGAGGCTGACTGAAGAGCCCGTTTCAGGGTCAGTTTGGCATCATAATTCATAAAAAGCTGCACCTCAGAGAAGAGTCCTGAGTGAAATACTGAGCTGAAAAGCTCCTGTTAGATCAAACAGTAGATTACCACAGTGTTTTATTATCAGACCAGGAAAGATGCTTTTACACCGTGTTGGTATTGTCTGCTGTGCATTATTAAAAACACAAGTTCAAGTGCTGTCATATGTTTAAATCAGGGCTTTTTCTGAAACAAACTTCCAAGGTCAGAGAAGATCACACTAATCAAATTAATTTACAGATTAATCAAAAATGAGTTACAAACTCAAAGCCTACATTATTAGTAAACACTGATGACATTACCCATCATGTGACTCATTACAGTGAAAGCAGAGAATCATAAACAATGAAAACTTTAATCTTAAAGGTCCCATATTCTGCACTTTCTATCCACTCTGAAACAATTCTTTTACATCTCAATGACATAAAAGCTCTGCATTGGTCAAACTGACCCTTACTTTAAAGAGCAAACTGCAGGTTTTTTTTTAATTCAGATAAAATTCTGTCCAAAAATACTATTTGAAATGTTTATTGAGGGTATTTTGTTTTACAATACATTTTTTAAACCATCTTTATAGTCAAAAGTGTCCCTTTTAAGCAAAGCTTCTAAAAACACTTTAAAAAAATCTCGATTTGTGAAGTCATGATGGGGAGTTATAAGCTAGGTGGCGCTGCAGTGTTGTCAGATGTGTGATAATTACTGTATTTGTAGAATAATTTAGCACTATGTATGATCAATAATTCCATAAATACAATAATTTGAGCCCTTTGTTGTGTGGAGTCTGCATAAGAGATGCTTGTTTTAATCACTGTGTTAGATTCTTAAAGCTAAAACTACTTTAAAGACTATAATTTTGCACAATGTTTGATACACTGATATGGGTCTATGGTTCTAGGTCATCATGTCAGGCTGTGACTTAGTAGTGTACGATCATTTTTCTTAAAATACGATAATTTTAAGATCCTGGTACGATACTTTCATATTTCCAATCTGGCAACACTGCGGTGCTGCAGTTTGGGGGTTTCGGCTCACAGTGGCAAGTAGTCAGAGAGGTTGTGTAATTGAGTCATTTTGTGTTCATTTTTCTTAAAAATGCTAAATTATTGTGTTTGTGGAGGCTGTACAACCACCAGCCTGTCAGGACTCGTGATTGGCTCTGTCCTCTAGAGAGGAGTGGTCTTTTCCCTTCTTGACGTCAGCAGGGGAAAGATTTTAAATCCACTCGTTTTAGCATTAGCTCAAAACACATTTCCCAAAATTGAGAATAAGGAAGTGAAAACGGTGAAAATATGTTAACACTTTTGGGTCTCAGACACAGTGTTTGGGACTGATATGACTGTTAGAAGACCTTTTAGAAAGTGAATTTTGCATAGTATAGGTCCTTTAAAGGCACACTAGGCAGTTTTGACTTGTTTTAGCACCCCCTAGTGTCCATTTTAAGTCACTGCTGTAAAAAATGAACTGTTGAGCCCTCCCTTCACTGTGCGCTTGTGTTTTCAATCATCAGATAAAGGTTTTCTTTGTTTCTTTGGAGGCTCCACCATGATGAACACGGTACAAAAGATCTCTTAGCTCATATCTATGACGTCTGTGTCATCAGCTCGTCTGTTCTGAGCAGGTTCTGAGGTGGAAACATGGATTGCCGTAAAGCGTTTCTGCTTCTCACGAGATACATGACTTTGTGAGACTCCAGGGCACCAGACTCAGAAGTTGCAAACGTGGTATTCTGGACACAAGCAGCAGATGGGGCTGAGTGACTTTTCATTAACCCTGTAAAGAGTCATATTAGCACATACTGGCTCAATGAAAATATTTTAAAATATGAAAAAGTTATTTAGTGTGCCTTTAAAGAAATGAAAACCATAACTATTTCAAAACAAATACTACACACTACACATCAGATATTTTATCACTTGATTTAATCTCTGCTTTTGATGCCTAAATATTTTTTGTGTTTGGCTACAACAAAAGTTAAAAATGAACAATTAGATTTTGCACCAGTAGAAATTGGTGAATCTAATATGACACATTAGGCTTTAACTGTAGTCCTAATTAGATTTTATACACAGTTCTTACTTCAGCAGATTAAATTGTTTTGCTTACAGAAACACAACACTTGATGCCTTATCCACTAAAAGTTTTTTTCTAGGCAGCGCTTCACCCTAGAGCCATCAGAATTTCTAATTAATCCTTTGTTGTGTTCTGCTTCTTTGAGGTTCAGTTGTTACCCCTCAGGACTTTTAACCGAGGGCCAGTGAAACAAAAGTTTCTTTATTTTTGTCACAATGATGGATGACCTTGTTTTCATAATTTTTGTGGGACAAAAAGAAAAAGTTTTGCACAGTCTTGTAAAAATGACTATCGCTGAGCCTGGAGTATGAAGTAAACTTGCCGGGGGAAACTCTGAGTCTCAGAATACTAAAAAAGCACCAGGAGTGAGGAGCAAACACACGACAGCAGCACGGGGAAGGTTTTCATTTCAAATCAAAGAGATGCACATTCACAAAGTCTCACAATGAATGTATAATTCTGTCCCTTTCATTTGAATTAAAATGTGCATAAATGATAGGAGAAACTGAGAAATAAATACCATCCTAATGTGTGAATATTAACACATAGCATAGAGTTGTATTATAAATTCATGTATCGTCATTGTAGTGGTAATAAGTGGTCGTTTTGCCACATATAGTGTATATAAACGCTACGTTTATTACTCACCTTCTACTAGTTCACGTACGGCCACCGAGGAATTAAACGGGAGTCTGTGTGCTCCGGAAACCTGGGTTTGAACAGCTGTTGTGATAAAAGCAGGTAATTCTAGGTCCTGTTTAATCGCAGTGAGTAGTTATGTACCTGTTATTTGACGAATGGAAGCTGAGTCAGGAATAAATATATTCAATATTTATTATAAAAGCTGACGAACATTTGTAAACAGATTAGCATTCGAGGTAGCAAGTTGATAGGCATTCACTAAATGATAGATGTTATTAAATTGATCTTCTGAGTTTAGAACTTGAGTCTCGTGTGATATTAAGACTAAGGAGTTAGCTTAAGGGTTTAGTTATCAGGGATAAGTTGGAGAGGTTACTTGGATGAGCGACCTAGTGTTATAGGGTTAGCTTTATCAAGTAGCCTGCTTTACCAGTTCATGGAGGATTACTGGACCTTGTTCCTGGATCGTTCCGGCAGATGGAGGTCGACGAGAAAGCGGATCTCCCTCTCGGTCGATCTGGGCCTGACAGGTGTGTTGGAACCCGCCTGGGCAAGCGGAGGCGTCCGTGGATACAAGTTAGTGGAACCCATGGCTCGTGAGCTGGTAGCGGGCTGCCTTACCCATTCTGGTTGGATTAGAGAGGCAGCTGATGGTGCCTGCTCTCAGGGGTAAGCAGCTTCTTCGACTGCAACGGGGCTGGACCCGTTACCGGTGGCAGTCGGCATCGATAACCCACGGTGTAGCGAGTTGACCGTGGGAAGTGTTGTCTTCTCTGAGGCGAGAGAAGAACTGAGTTCTTCTCGGTGAGGCAAACAGCTGAGAGCTGTCAGTGTACGTGGACCAATCAGGGGACTCTAACAAGACACGTGACTCAGGCTCTAAAGGCAGACGTCACCTCCTGTGTGAGGTGGTGGACACAGACTACTTATTTATCTTTAGCAAAGTAGAAATAAGTAGTAATACTGATTTAACCTTTTAGCAAAGTATCAATAATACTGAAGCTGGATCAAACATTCACAATGCTGTAAGAGAAAGTGCATTAATCATTTAAGACATTTCTGTAACAGATTAAAGTGTCATTTTTAGGAGGAGACACCTAAAGTCTTTATTATTATTATTATTAAAGTCCGGTGAATTCTTCCGATACGACCGTGACCTTGGAGGAATGTTGATTCAGGTTAAGACATAATAAAAGAGTCATTATAATCCGTGTTATTGGGAAGAAGATGGATTATTATTTTAGATGATCACGTAGGTCAGAGATCAGAGGTCAAAGCGTATATTGATCACGCTACATCATTCATTACTAATAAATGTCAGCATTTAAAGTTGTTTAGTCATTTTAAAACATGCATAGATTACATCTTTAATTAAACCAAGTGTATTATGATGTGTAAAAACCTAAGGGCCAGAATAATAAGTTAATGCATTCATCAGGAGGACAGTTTAATATTTTAAAGGATTTTGTTGATTTGGAACAATTTTTTTACACAGATGTTTTTTCAACCTAAATAGTAAAAATGTTTCAGTGCAGTGGGTTTAAAGTGTCAATATCGACAGCGTTAAAGGTAAAAATGACCAACGGTTATTAATAATGTTTTTCTGAAGAACACACAAAATAAAGAAAGGTGAGTGACTATCTAGAAAAAAATCTCTAATGCTACAATAACAGAATTAATGTTATTTTTCCTCTTCTTAGTTTAATCCTCATCTAACAACTATTTTCCATTTAGGAGAACAGGATGCTTTTGTCTCCAGGCAGGTGTTGTTCATTAGACTCAATCATTCATATAAATAACTTTGCCTTTTTTTTTAATTATATTGACTTTTTATTACACCATATTTATAAAATAAAATAAAGGTAGTCCAGAGACTAAAATAGTACCTGTAATTCCTTTGTGTTACTTTTTATTTTCACTTGCAGTCGATGTGATAATTGAGGTCACTAGGCATAATTAGTATCACTACTGAGTGAGTTTTAAGGGTGTTTTTCTCACAATGCTAGTTGTTACCATTCACTTACAGTGTTTTATGCTAAGCTAAAGCTAAAGGAGTACTGCTGGATCAGGATAATGTCTGGGCTGGTTACAAATTGTTTTTGCCCACTGATCTAACTATAAGGAATGTGGCAACAGACAAAAAAAATCACTTTTGGGTGGAGTATCCCTTTAACACATGAAATGACTGAATAGTTTCTGTTCATTTTGAGGGAGAACACCACTCAAACATAGGTTAGAATCTTGAGTGGGTTAATATCTTTATGAGTAGAAACTAATAGAAAGACAAAAGAAGGAAACATAGAAATAGTCCTGAAGGTGTTGAAAGCAGGTTACTATAGTAACATTTAAGTCCTAATGGATACCAAACTACAACGTATAACGGTGTGACTCAGCTTTCTCAGCTTGGCTGGTTAAAAGCTTCTTGATGCAGTGTGCTGAATTCCTGAACAGGTTTGGGAGGAAAAAATTACCTGTCAGTTAGAAAGTGGGTAATTTAATCACACTCATACTAAAGAGCAATGATTGTTCTGTTAGTCCACTTGTAGACATTTTTTTTCCACCACAGAAGATTCTCCTTAACCAAGCAAACGTAACTGGAACATGCTTTTATTTCCCATCTAGTTCAGTCCGTGCCACAGACAGAGTATTTTCTGTAGTTTGTGCTTCAGATGGCATCAAGGCTCATACCTCCTCAAGGACGTCAGCGAGCTTGCTCTGGATGTCTTCCTGCAGACCATGAAATGTGGGGACACTGCAGGAGAAAGAAAAATGGTTTTAAACAGACTGGTAGTGCAGGTTCAAATATATACTGACAATATCTTTATGTTTATGATATAAATCGATCTAATGATAAGAATCTCCTAAGAGAGTGACAGATTTATTTAATCTCTGACACCCAGAACTGGTTTTTAAGCTTTTGTAAAAGAGTGGTGCCATCACATCAGGATTTACAGACCTTACAGCTAACAGAGTAAAGGCTCTGATTCTGGAGGATATTCATTCACTCCACTGTAAGTATAGTATTCTACAAGTAGCATGCTCTCAAACAAAGACTATTATTATTATTATTATTATTATTATTATTATTATTATTATTATTATTATTATTATTATTATTTAGGACTTGGTGCCCTTGAAACTTTGTCCAAAGAGCAGACAGTTTGATGTAAAAGAAGAATAACTTATAAAAGGATTTTGTCCAGGGACCTGCAGGTAACCGTGGTAACTGTTGGTGTCAAAGCTCAGAAATATGCAATCAAAAAGAAACTGGATAAATATAGTTTATGATGGTATGCCAGGAAAGGTGTTCAAAAGACATTTAAAGAACATTTCTACACTATCAGAAGGTAAAAATCAAAACCTTTTCAATCAATCATCAAAAGTTTGCTTTTGTATTTGTTTTGTTTTTTTATGTTTTACCAACTTTACAAGATAGTGATTATTAGCTCACCATCACATAAAAAGGAAGTACATGTAAAAGAAAAATAGAGGTGTAAATAAGTAACAACAGGGTGATTTTAAAAATCTGAAAAATGTGCAAAGATTTGTGCAAAATGCTCATTTTTGCAACAAACAATACTAGCTTTCATGACCAGTGTCTTTAAAGGATTGTTATTTATATTCACATGATATTATTCATATGTTCTGTATCAAATGTTTTCTTGCCAAAATACAGTAAATAAACCAATTTTTTCCTTTTTATTTTATTTTAATGGAGCGACACTTCCTACTAATTTTGAACACGATCTTGAAGAATAACTTAATGATCCTTATAAAAGTAGAAATTAGCTGCTTTTATACTCTTTCACTCATTTTCAACCCATACTTGACCCTTTTTCAGATGAATCACTTTGTGTTTGCTTTGCCACTTAAAACCAAGCTTTGAGTCATTCAAGCATTTTTTTAAAAAGCACCACACAAATTGTTTTCAGTGCATAACAGAAGGTTTATCAAGAACCAATTTGTGAACTGTATCTTTAGGCACTTTGTTACAAGAACAACATTAACTTCAGAGCACTTGTTTAAAGAGTTTAAGTGTGAAACCTTTAATGTTTTGCTTGAATAATAAAAGAAAATGATTTTCACTCAGATGTAATCTGCTCACTTATAGTGTGCATCCTTTAAAACAAGACGAATCTGACCTGTGAGGTGAAGTGAGCAACAGAAGTATTTTTAGAGCCTACATACTGTATTACACTATTACAGTACGCATGTATAAATAATTCAGAACCAACGTGACAACATGTGTAGTTAAAGTGCACGGCCTCCAATGTGATGATTGAATACATCAATATGAGGCTGTAATGTTTGTTCCGGTGCTTCCAGGCAGCGTGAATGAATACAATCTGCCTGTTATCAAGCGGACTAAATAAAACTGGTCTAATGTTTATCAAGGGGGAGAGAAAATAACCCGTGTTGTTGAACAAAGGGCTTATCTTCCCGTATCATCTCCCCCTCTGAGTTTCTCCACCCCCCTCCTCTCATTTTCCATGTTTTATTACAGTAATCTGAACCATCTTGTCTCGGCCTCCAGACCCAGACCCGCCACTTTGCTGATCCTCGTGTTGTTTTCTCAACAGAGGCACTAAATTACTTGCAAGGTCATTTACAAGCGACCCCACTCTGCATGGATTATATAGTTTCAAATCCCAGAGCTGCAAAGCTGTTGAGACAACCAAACTGCTTCCATTGGTGGAAATTTCTGATTCAGCAACTTAACTGTGTTCTAGCTGAATTGTTGATCCATTGATCTACACTTTATGGTCATTTCTTTAAATGGTAAATGCATTTTGCTTTTCTAAGTTGAGCTTTATCATCCATTCATACACCCATTCACATGCTGATGGCAGTAAGCTACACTGTAGCCACAGAAGAGGAGCAGCCATTCACAGGTGCCACCAGACCCCCCCGACCACCACCTGCAGGCAAAGTGGATGAAGTGCCTTGCTCAAGGAGACTAAAGCCTGGGTTCCACAAGAGAACTTGCACCGCATCTTTGGCGAGTCTTCTAGTCTCTCCTGAAGCGGAGCGCCATTGCACTTAGCTTGCAAAATCACGCGATAGTCACAATATTATGCGGGAACTGAGAACAGGAAGTGTGAAGCGCATCTTTTCATATGTATTTGGTCAAAACTATCGTTGTGTTTTGTGGGATTATCTTTTAATTCTTCAACAACGGGTCAGTGAGTTATTTATTGGAATTGTCTGTTTCTAATATCTCAGTTACATAAATATTCCACTCATCGTCCATGTACTGGCGGTTGTTTTGTTTGCCGTACTAGCAGCGGTTCAGTGTATTGTCGTAATTTCTGCATCATAAAGTACTCCACAATGTTGTGACACACAACAATGATGCACCTCAGCTCAGAAATAGAACTTTTTTAGTGCGGTGGCGTGGACCAGAGCATCTGGGATTTGATGTGGCAGTCCTCAAGGGACTACTTTATTTGATTACAATGGTTTCGATTCAAAATCACAGCTCAGGTGCAGCGCTGATGTTTTATGTGGGACCCAGGCTTAATGGCACTGTCACATCTGGCTCGGCCCAGTCCTGTCTTGGTTGGGTCAGCCCGCCCGTGCACAGCCAGGTTGTGTTCACACAGCCTTCTCATGAACTCAGAAATGACCAAGAACATGGGTGGTCTCCACCACAAGAGTGGTGCTAAAAAGTGGCGTGGAGAAATCTGTGATGTCATTCATGAGCGCCACATGTTAGTAAACAAAGCACTCATGAGCACGGTCAGTTGAGACGAGTGGGATAAGAAGATTAAAACAACGGAGAACCTCGTGGTGCTCATATGTTTTGTACTCCGATTGTGGCTTGTTTTGGGGAACCAATCAGAGGCTTGTACTGTAGGTAGGAGTGAGACTTCAGCTGGCCAATCAGTCTGTACTGGGTGTGTTGGGTCAGCTCAGCTCCAAGCTGACCGCCGGGGAACAGGTCCGAAAAAATGGTGGGCCGGCACAGAAAACACACAGATAACCCAGATGTGAAAAAAATGAACCCTACCAGGACTTGACCGGGTCGACCCAGATGTGAACGTGTCAAAAGTGACCCAGCTGGAGCTGCAATTGAACAAACATCCACTCTAAAAAACAAAACCTATACTTTTTAAAACTTATTTGGGTCAATAAGGGTTAAAAAATATTGTGAAAATAAAAGTTTCATTATTATTATTCTAATAATAATGTAAGGTAATAATGTTTAACTGTGGATTCAAACATCCCCATAGTTTTTAGATTTTTTTTTTAGTTTTGCTATTTTTTAAAAGATACTGTATACCAAGTGGTTGGTCTGCCGGTTGAAGGTACATAATAACAAATACAGCATCAAACATAATATTTTATGAATTTATCTTGAAACTCCTAGAAAAAATATGCAAAAAAAGAAAAATAGTAGTACCTTTAAGCAAATTAGGGGTCAGTATTGAAGGCAGGGGCTTGAGAACCACCATTCCTAAAAATGTCAGTAATAGAAGAATACATCCTCTAACCCAGGTTAGCTTGTCCATTAAACACCACCCCTACATTTTATACTGCAATGCATTTGAGTGATCAAAAATACAAGCTAGCAAGTGGCAAAAGCTCTTCTCAAGCGCACTCAGCTGCTGTTTGTAATACAATGTGGGATCAGACTTTCCTGAGTGTTCCTCCTCCACAACTTGCAAGTGCAAATATGTAATTTCACAGCAGTTAAAGAGTGGGTACAGGCTCACAAGAAGCACTGTGTCTTTGTTCTACACTTAAACCTAAGCCCCTTTTATTAGATCTTCTTCCGAGGAGCACAACGGGAATATAATTATGTGCTTATTAACAAATGCTGCCATTAATCTCTGATTTCCCCCTAGACGCCCCTTTATAAACCAAACACACGGAGTACATCCATTAAATATTTACTTATCTCTTGGACTGTTATGTAAGGTCTGCGGGGAAGCGAGAACTGACATATACTTTAGACCTATTTTCTTATGCAATCAGTAAAGAAACTGCAAATGCTTTGACTCTATTTTTAGTCTCAATGTATAAATACATTGACTTCTTCCATATACATGAAATATTAACATGTTGGAAACATGCTTTTGATGCTGTTGATCTTAAAGTTGTGCTTTACAGTGAATGTACACTAACAACACAGAATGAGACGGAGGGACTGGGACTAATCTTCCCCTCAGCAGCAAAGAGAGATAATACGATGGTGTTTTAATTCAAATGGCTTTAGTCTAAAAAAAGTCACTCTAGAAATGTGGAATCTGAGATTGCATCCTGTTTTATTTTATGGAAATTGGGTTTTCTGTCTTTAAAGTGGATATTCCTTTAGTATTTATTTGAAATAAGGTTGCTTGAAGTGCATAAGAGTACTCCTTGGGGTACACGGGGTGAGCTCAGTTTGAAAAAGCATGATTTTCTAACTAGGCTGCCATGATAAGGATGCACAGAGAAGCAAACCCTTTTATCAAAAACTATAAAAAATCTACAGTAAAAAAGTTTTGGTACCTATTTGAACCTTTCCTGGGGACTAAAGGGTACAATATTGCTCCCAAGTACTACAATGTACATACCGTATATGAAACTGCCAAGAGTTTTCTTTGAGGTTTGAGTTAAAATGCCTCCTTCTCTTAGTCACAGCTGCTTTCTGCTCAGACGTAGCTGTAAAAACTCCTTCATTGCTTCTGTAAACTAACAAACCTCTGACTGCTGATAACTGCCAGTAAAAAAATCATTACAGCTACACATTAGTGATAATAGCTCTTTCAGGATTACTCAATAAATCCTGTTTTAAACTCTAAAATACAGCCATCTCTTTGCCCACATTGAAAATTTGTCAATCTAAAGTTAATTTTGGTGTAGGAAAAAGAATGCTTTTGTCGGGATTTGTGTTTTTATGATCAGGAAAATGTAATGTAGTGGAATCAACTTCTAAGTCATGACAAAGTTGCATGTAACAGAAGAAAGGTGTTGCATGCTCTATAAACGGCCTGGAGACCAATATGGATGAGACCTGAAGAGACATAGTGGGTTACAGAGATTTCTACTGTAATTGCATGTGTTCCTCTGTCTGTCTTTTGATGCTTTTTCTTTTATCTTATACTTCATGCAGAGCAAAAAAGGATCCGGAAGCCTTTTAAATGATAATTGGGTTCGTCTATAAAAGAAGTGCTTATTGCTTCGTTCACTTTTACACAGACAAGAACATTAGAGTTCAACACCAAGGATGAATGATGCCGTCTGTGACTCGTGCTTTCAAATTTATTGCTAAAAAATATGTATTTCATAACCTTCTGAGGAGCAGCCGTTCATTCTGTTAATTTATTCATTGCATTTCAGATCAAAGACCTATTCAAGCCATTTGTCTGGCGCTGTGAGACAATAGGATTCCGGTTCCTCACCTTTTTAGAAACTCCATATACTCCGTGTGCTTAATGAGCCCCGTCCTCATCATGATGGTCTGGAAACACTGTCGGTCAATGGCCCACAGCTTCACGTTTGTTAACGCTGGAAAGAAGACCACACAAAAGCACCGTCATGAAAAACAACTTGCGTCCCCAGGGAATCCGGAAAACACAGCAGCACGTGCAGTTTGTGTGTATTACATGCCTGTGAACCTGAAATGCATCTTTTAAATATTAGAATAATTGCTCAAAGGTTACAGTGGAGAAACTCATTAACCTTTAAGTTTAGTTGTAAATTACGGTAGATCTTTATCTTTTTGTTTTCTTTTGCTTTTAATTTGTCCTGGAAAGAAAAGCTATTCTAGACTTTATTTTTTGCTCTGGAGCTGAGAGTTAATTGGTGTTATTGGGATCTACTGCATGGCTGGGTTTGCTTCAACTAATGCCACAACATTTTAATTGGTTCAGGGTCAGGGATGTGACCAGACTAGACCACTTAATATTAGTTTAAGCCCTTGGGTTGCTGAAATGTGTGTTGTCTAGGAGTAATTATCAAAATGTGTGACAAAGGGGAGGGTGTGTGGTTACAAATTGTTCAGACTGAAACATTTCTGCACTAACGTTGAATCAACTGTTTTCACAAAAGGCCTAATAGTCTAAACAAAAAGTGGTCTTTTTTAATAAAATTACACTTAGCATATAATTAGTAATTTTGAGTGTCTCGTGCTTTTATTCTCTCTGCTGCATTTAACACATTCATATTTTATTTAAACGATGTGCTGACATTAGTTGCTCAATGCCTATTTGACACCAACTTGACAAAAATGTACATTTTTACACCACTCTTTGCAAACTAATATTCAACGTCTCGTCCATTTTGTCACTTTCTCCTTGGCTGTTGATTGACGCAGGCACTGCTCTTTCAAAATTCCCTTTTATTTTGCTGTTTTTCGGCGCTTTAAGCCTCAGCAGCTCTTTGCTTGGGAATCCTCTGTAGTCAGTTCTGATCAAAATATGTTTCACTTCAACAGATCGCTGCTGTGAAGAGCAGAGTCTGTAGAAAAAAGCAGGCTATGTGTGTTTTCATCAGAGCAATAGACCTCTAACCCACAGCTGAATGTCATTTTTATTTCCTAATTCAATCCTATTTCACAGAAGAGATAAGGTTGTTGAGGCAGAAAGTTAACAATAAAACATAAAAAAGCATCATTTGTGGAGCGGATTCATTTTGTTAAATGACATCCAGAGCTCGATACCTCATTTTGTTGATTATATTTATTATAACACTATGATATAAGTATCATCTACTTCGAGAAAAGCCTCTTATTTCAACTTCAATACATCAATTGTGCAGTTGCTCAATAAAGGGTGAGAAATAAAGTGAAAGGAATCTACAATCTGATCCACAGAGAAACACAGAACATCTCTGGGGTGTCGGCTGGGCGTGTGTGGTATTATTGGAAAAAGAAGAGAAAGAAAATCAGGTAAGTGACAGGCTGCTTGATATTTTGTCTGTGTTGTTGCTTTTCATGCTATCTCATCCTCTCAGTGTGAAACTTCTTAGAGATTTAAAGATAAAAATCAAGTTTTTTCTGATAACCTCAGGGGGTTTATTGATCACAGAGGAATTATTTTGCTATTGATGGCTGCAACAGTGGAGTCCAGGTGATGGAGTCATGTTAGGAGAAGCACTTCTAGTAATATCGCTTATACTTCTGAACCAAAAAGGTGAGCTTTTAAAATTTCTCTCTCTATTTAAAGTTATATTTTTTAGTATTTTCCCCACAAGAATCCATGCTTGCATTCAAATACAGTAATTATGCTCTAAAAGTCTCAAAAATCTTATTCTCTGAAAGCCATAGATTTGGCGGCAGTTTAAAATCAGGCCAAACCACTGGAGAGATGCTCTCATTACACAGAATGACACTGTTTTAACAAAGAAACTTCTTGGAACAGAAAACCTAAAATAAATAAAAAGACAAATCTTAGAGTAATAATACAAACACATGTGTTTTTATCAGTAAAAAATACACACATTCTGTTCTGCAGCCGCCGGCTCTGTGGTTTATAACAGAGTCTAAACACACATTTTCCACCATAAAGCATTTCTTTTTTCTTTAGGCCTTACAAAGGTGCTATTAGTTTCAATCATATCTGGATCTAGTTACGTCTTTTCTAATCAAAACGGTTATTTGTGTTGAGCCGACGTGGAAAATGGGGGCAAATTAATCCAACAGAGACTGCAGCCCTGGCAAATCCTGTATATAGAAATAGGTCTAAGGAGAGAAATTATTTGACCCAGAAGCAACAAGAGTGGGAGGTCGGACATTATTGGACGGTATGTGGTGTGTGCAATGGTGTGCTTTGGAGGAAAGTGGGAGTATAGGGCACTGGGAAATAAGATATGTAAGAAGCCTGAAGCGCACTGCAGCAGGTGAATGTATTACTCTGAGACTTGGCTAAATTGCGGAGAGACTCAGGGAGCTGGTTGTGTTGTGTTGAGGGCGCGGATAAATATGTTAATGCTTGTGGATTACTGACCATTAATTTAGCAGCTTTCTGTAGGGTTTAACCTGAGAAATATGCTCATGTTTCATGTAAATCCTTTAAATAGATTGCAACAATGTTAGTTTCAGTGATTTCAGAGGCTTCCCAGACATTAGCTGTATATATATGACCCATCAAACCCACAGGTGAGTAATATATAATATAAAAAGTACCCAGGGGGTACCCAGTGAGCAATATACAATTTCAACACTGAGCTTGGTGAATTCCTGGATATGTTTGGTTAAATTGAAACCCCTTTTAGCCTAAATTAATTATGCATTATACAAACAACAACAAAGGATTTCCTTTAAAGGCACACTATGTAACTTTTTCATATTTTTAAATCTTTTTCTTGAGCCAGTATGTGCTAATATGACCCTTTACAGGGTTAATGACTCAGCCCCATCTGCTGCTTGTGTCCAGAATACTATGTTTGCAACTTCTGAGTCTCTGGTGTGGTGTCCTGAAGTCTCATAAAGTAACGTAACTTGCGAGGATTAGGCTAACCCAATGTGGCTGACTGACATGCTAGCTCCAGAGTGTTTTTAGCTCATGCTTTCTGCTTTATTTCCATCTCTTCCTGCTTGAACACAGTTGAGTTCTTTGAATGAGTGACGAACCGCTGCAGTAGAAAGCAATGAAGGCTGAGGAGACATTTTAACAGTTAGATTTAGGTGTTTCTGAGCAGAGACAGTGACCTAAAACGAACACTAGGGGATGCTAAAAAAAAAAAAAAAAAAAGCCAAAACTACACAGTGTGTCTTTGAAGGTTGAAAAACAACCTTAATTAAAACTTGTTGCATCCTGTCAAAACCCACACACACCTTTCTGTTGTGTATAACTAACTATAAATATTTGCATTATTTGTGCTTATATTCATTTGAAATTTACATTTAACTTCTCAAAAACATCACATTCCCCTTTCCATTGCAACCAGCATGACTCATGGATATATATGTACATATAGTATATAATAAATTCTCCCTTTTCCCTAGATGAAGTGATTGTAATCTGTGACTTTTCAAATTTTTTCCCAGTGGATTAACAGTTTTCATTGTTAAAACTGCTAAAACTACTAAATCCTCAGCCAAGCTACAGAGAAACTAGAAGGTAAACAAGATGAAGGATGCAGGAAAAAGGCACAGCTGTGAAGAAAATACTCAGTCCTTCATTTGGATCAGTCATATCTCTTTCTAACTGAATTTCAGCCTGGAGAATTATGCAAATGCTCCATGTGTGTTCATTCTAGTAACGTAATTACTGCTTAAATCATATAAACAGAGGATTAGGGCATGTGTTTTTTTTTTCTTTCTACGCAGGCTGTGACTCTTTATATTTAGACAATTTAAGGTTAGAAAACATTAAAAACGTCAATGTGATACTAAAGTCACGACCACTATCATTGCATTTTCCTTCCAAGGATACTATTTTTGTTGGTAAGAATTTAAAATCTTGGTCACGTGGAGGACACAAGAAGAATTGTGGGTGATCAGGAAGTGAAAGTCATGACCTCTACAAACAGAAACAAATTAAGATCTGAAAGAGGATCAGAGAGATACATCACCCTTTAGCTAATCTGTCAACTACACCAAGTTTTGGGCTAACAGAGAATCTCCTTGTTAGAGCAAATATACCATTGAATTCCTGTCAGGGATGTATGTATTTCTCTCATTTTTCATAGATGAAACCAACAAAAGGAGTTTGGCTCCTTTGAAGGAAAAAAATACAGAAACAAGGGGGTGGCTGACGACTTTTATGAAATACTGTTTTAGACAGAAAATGTGCCAAAATGAGTTTTCCCTCTTCCTTTCCTTCTACAACTGTCAGATGATCTGCTTTTATCATCTGCCTGCTGCACCCAGTTTGACTGTGGGGGTGAACAAATCAAGCGGCAGAGAAAATGTGCTGAAAGCTGTTATGAACATGTTGCATTTGGACATGCATGACTGTAAATGATCATTTTGGTACTTGTACATGATTGACCTCAGTTTCATCCAGCTCTGGGAGAAGAAACAGCATCTAAAAACTAATTAGTGAGGGCACACGCCGTATGAAATTGCAGTTGTATTGTTTTGACTTGAAGGCATTCGTTTTTTTTTTTAAATCATTATTGGAAAATGTTTTCTGAGTTTAAACTGAATTTCTTACCCTTAATTTGTGTCATTGCAAAAGGAGAATAGAAAAAGCAGTTTCTTTTCCCTGAGTTTTGATACAAACTCACAATCGCATCCAAAACCACAAAGTGGCGTGAACTCTGAGTTTTGTTTGGTGAAAGTCTCATGGGAGAAGCGCTGTCAGGGCTAGAGGGGTGGAACAGAGTAATCTCCTTTCCCCCTAAGTCATTAATAACATCAGCCAAGTCTGATTATATCTACATGAGCTCTTTAGAGCGTGAGAAAGCAGGACAGGTCATTTACAAATGTATCAAAAAGTCTCAAAATAAAAAAGGAACATGAAACGGATCGTCATTAATTTTCCTCAAATTGTCATTTTAAATTCTCACTCTCTCCAGATCTGGAAGCACGCAGGGCGATGTTTTTGAGGATTGTATGTCTGAAGTGTAGACTGGTGGTGTGATCTGGTGACACCTTTCATATTTCAGTAAATGTCAATACAGAGAAGAAGCTGCCTTTATCAGGAGTAATCTTCAGCTGTCAATTCTGCCAATATAGTCCCTGTCTGGAGTCCATCTTTGGAGCAGCTGCATGCGAAATATTGAACTGATCCTCATTCCACCTGTTGTCCAATAAAAATGTTCTTATGCATTATTTTTTACATAAAAATATTAAATTGTTATAATAAAAAACACAATCAGATGTAGGTTACAAGAAACTGACAACTTGATATGCATCATGATACAGCGGCAACAATACGATATATCGCGATATATCATGAAACTACAAGCAACACGATATATTGCAATACTTGTGAATTTAACTGTTGGAAAACTGTTGCAGCTGAACAGAAAACTTAGAATCTTCAGTTATCCACGAGCAGGATCGATTCGATTTATGCTAAAATGAGCCTTTAACGCTACGTCGTCATGGTATCTAACCACAAGTCTCACAAATTTGCCGTGTCATCCGAGTATTTGACTCTGCCATTGCAGAACTTTCAGACTCCTGTCACCGTCTTTACTACATTTCTTTGTTTTGAAACCAAAATGTGTCCGTACATCAATACAATCACGAGATCTCGATGTTCCGTGGAAGTGGAGGACGAATGACTGCATTGGAGATGCAACACAAAAATGAACCTCTGTTCATGTCTGCATGTAAATTGTTATTAAGAAATAGATATTGTGCTTTAAGAATATCTATATAATATTGTGACATGAAATATCGCGACATATCAGTGCATTGATTTTTCTCTTACACCCCTAGTTATAAATCTAAAAGTCTAAATCTCAGATGCTACTGTTGCCATAAAACTTCCAGCCAGATGTTGCTTTAATGTGGAATTACTTTTCTTTAAACTCCCAAAGTGATTCCCATAAGATTTGTATTTTTGTCATTTTAAGCACATTTTAATTGGAAGTTCAAGTAAACAAAGACTGAATTTTAATATGTTTGAGTTAGCAATAAATAATCCTGAAAGGTCAATCTAAAAGTTGTGCACTGACAGAGCAGGTATGAAGTGATTCAGAGTTAAGAGGAGAACAATCTCATCTCATATTTCAGATTATTATTGTGCTGTCAAAAGAGAACTTCACCAAACCCTCAGAGGGAGTTTTTGAGAAATAACTTCACAAGCTGAGCTGAGCTGAGCTGTGTTGTCTTTGTGAACAGTGAGTCATCGCAGACACTTTCACAACAGAGGCCGTATCCATTTGTTTTAAAACCGTCATTTAAAGGTCACTCTTTTGGCACAACAGGAGTGAAAGTCTATCAGTCATTTAAGCAGCTCTGCAACTGCATGCTCAAGCTACACACTCACAAAACATGCTTCCAAAATGACATCATGGCTTTACTGTATGGTGTCTGCAGTGATGGACATGTTCACATTATTGTGCATGTCAAAATGCAAATATTTGTTCTTTTTCTGTAGATACAAAATGCAGCTGCAACAGAAGCATCGTGGGTACTGCAGGTGTTACAAAGCAAAAATAAATGTGTAAAATTTACTTTTTTCACACTTGTGTTCACCGAAAACTGAAAACAAAAAGGGTAACGAAACTAACGGCACTAAAATAGCTCAAGGGGGACCTCAGCGTTCATGTTCTAAATAAAATCATCCAGATGTTGATTTCCTCTCATTTTAGACAGACACAGAACAAGGATGCAAATGGATCTGAATACGACTAGAAGGAGGAGCTGACTCTTTTTCCCTGATGGTTACGCTGAAGCAAGGTTAGGTTTGTCTAAAGAATAAAGTTTTTTGACTTGAATGTGTGTGCTGCTTGTGTGTGTCAGACATGCTGCGATTGTGTGTATCGTCATTGCTGCATGCGTGTGTCAGAGGTGCTGTGCACACGTGTCACTGGTGCTTAGCGTGTGTGTCACCAGTGCCGCACGCGTGTGTCGGAGGTGCTGCAAGTGTGTGTGTGTGTTGGTGCGGCACGGGTGTTGGAGCTGCTGCGCGCGCGTGTCACCAGTGCTGATCGTGTGTGTCTCCAGTGCTGCACGCACGTGTGTCACCGGTGTTGAGCGTATGTGTCACCGGTTCTGTGCACATGTGTTGGAGGTCCTGTCATCTGCGTCTACTAGCTTCAGAGGTCATGTGAGCACACATTCACTGCGCCGCAACAGGATGTGAAGCTCATCAGATCGCAGGCTGCACCGTCACGACTGCGAAAGCGCCAGTCTGCAAAGTCGCATTCAGGCAGTAGGTTCTGGTACGCATGCATGATAACTGGTGTGCAGGCATACTGGCAGACCAGTTGTGTGCACCCCTGACAATGAACTGTTAATCCACCAGAAAAATTCTGACATTCCTGCTGGGACTCCCCCAGGCTATAACGGGTAAAAGGCTACTGCTGCTTTCTGTGCTGCAAATAGCTATCAGTTGTTCAAATAATTCAAACTGTGGAATGCAAAGGGGATGTTGATGTAGAGGTTTATAAAATAGCATTTGCATGAACTGGAATATTTGAGACTGGAGTTGTTAGTAGTAGAAAACCCACCATTATCCAGTTTTACTGTCAGCTATCCCTAACAGGTTTCTGGTTTCTGTGAGAAAGATCAATTAAAGTTTAAACACGTCTCAACTATTATGGCCATGAAAGGTTAATGTCTATTATATTTATTGTATGTGGTCAAAGGCAAATGTCACAAAAATCCATTCTATTGACAAGAAGGGTATAAATAATAACCTCATGTTGGTGAAAAAGTGAAGTTATTAGAATGAATCCCCCTCCTCTCAACTCTAATATCACAATGCAAAACAAGCTGAGTAAATTAGCTTCAATTCACACTAAAAATACATTTTCTGAATGATATTTAGCAAAGGGGCAAACATTTTAAAGGTATAGTCAAATCAGATGAGCCATAATAATGATAACTGGATTCTGCTGACATGTAACTAATGAAGGATGAGCACTATTTATTTAGCAGCCTTGAATCTCTAAGGAACCGCAGAAACCTGCAAAGATGTAAATCTATTTGTTATGATGGCTGAAAAAAGATGTGATGAAGCAAGTCGAAGAATAATTTATGCATGTGATTTCAAGTCCTTCCACCTATTTATTACAGAATTACCAAACTGCAAAAACTTCAATAATATTGGCATGGCAAAACTGAACGCATTAGTCTGCAAATAGATGAAGATTATGGGGAGAATAGAATGTCATTAATAGGTCATAAGAAAAGATCAACTGTGTAAGAAAGAAAATTAAAGCTAAATATTTGCTGGATATTTTCCATTAAAACAGAATCCATCTTTTCTTTTCTGCACAGATTTTGTTATTTCTTTATTTTAAAAGGTGAAAATTCATTGAGAGATCAAATCTGAAGAAGCCTTGATGTTTGATGTGAACACGGTGATGCTGGCAGCTCTGATAACGTCTACTGTCGACTGTTTTCCTTTCCACTCTCTTCCGTATCTGAACACTGATCAATGAATTACCTGTTCTGTATAAACTGCCCTCTTATTGGTTGAGACATAAACTTTAATTATTCGTTGACTCAACCAACCAGGAACTGTTTGCTGCAGGAAATCAGTTTGAACAAGTTGATAAATTTCAGTCTGCCAGGCTGGAGAAAATCAAATGGAGGAAATTAAGTGTTTGCTATTCGTCAGCTGGTTGGTTATTTTTAGGTCGTTGTCCAGGTTGCACCAGGTTGCACCAGGTGAACCTTTCAGAAACACTTCAAACTCCACACAATGACATGTTGAATTTATTTTATGTAATAGTTCACAGCACTTTAGTAAATTATCACAAGTTTGATGTCTTTTGTTTTCTCAAAAATACATAAAACAAAATGAGAAATTACTTCTATCATTTAAACAGATGACTTCCTTCCTGCTGAGGAAAAAACATCAGATCTCTGCACTAAAAACACAAACTAAGGAATCCAGAGATAATTTCCCCCCACTGTTTTGCCACAGTGGGATAAATGCATGCTTGTGACTGTGTGTGAGCCACTTCCTGAACACCAGAAGTGAAACATATTTATGTGTGAATGCAATTTATGTTTATTTTTTTGATGAAACTTCAATTATTCCGACAAGAAGCCTCTTTACACAGCAAGACACTGATGTTCTGCTCAGTTTCTGTAATATCCACAAAGCAACTATTTATTATAAGAGACTAATTATAGAAAACATTAGCTAAAGCAATAGGAGGCCCTGAGATGATGAATGTTTTTGGATCCCGATGGGGAAAACATTCCGATGTTTCAGCTATGATTATATTACACTTCAGGAATCGACTTAAACCATTATGTTTAGTTGTTGATCTTGAAGTCACGATTAATAAAATAAAATAAAACAACCACAAAGATCAAACCGTAGATCATTTAAATGCATACCAGCATTTTAAACTGAGAGATGTTCATATTTTTACTAACATATAGGCTGGTTTTAAATAGGAATCCGAACTTGTTTCAACAGATCTCAGATGGGGGCGTATTTACCAATGTGTTCCATCACCTTTTGTTTCAGCAACACTTTTTCATTTTGGGAACTGAGAAGAACAACTGCTGTTTTTTATCCTCCCTCACCATAACATTTCAGTAAATTGTTTGCTATTTTTCAGGTATAAATTAGGGATGTCCTGATCAGGGGGGTTTTGCCCTGGAGTCTGAGTCATTTGATTTTGAGCATCTACCAATACAGAGTCCTGATCTAATACTTCTATAATCAGGGGTGCACATAATTTTTCATCGAGGTTCTCAAGGGAGAACTTGGCACTGATGCTCGGTATGCAGACCCTGGTCATAAGAGGGAGGGGTGGGGTGCAGTGTGCATGCATTGCTCCAGGCATCGGCGTAGCAGCGGTGTGACAGACCCCCTCCTCCTGGTTTCAGAGCTTCTGGAACGTGGAGCTGGTTGTTCCCGTTGTTTGAGAGCCTTTGACAGTTCTGTATCTAAAGCCTGTAGCTTCCCCAGTGTGAGCGTTTCTTCGCCACTCCCCACAGTTGGATGTGAGGCTTGTCAGCTCGCAGGATGTGCGGTCGGTGCAGAGAGGGCGCCGGTGTGCAGAGTTCAGGTGGAGGAGTCTGATGCACACGAGTGTACAGACTGGCGGACCAGTTATGTGCAGCCCTGTCTGTAATACATAAAAAATGAATAAAGAAGAGCGAAGAAACAGATCCGCGTTCTGCTTCAAGCTGCTTCCATATTCTACTTGTCCGGCGTTTAACCAACAGCATCTCTGTAACAAAGTGATGTCATGTTGCACGCGTTGCTGTCTCTGTGTGGAGTCAAATGGTGTAACTCTGTGTCACCACATAACTATAGGTGTTTTTTTAGAAATAATGAGAATATATGTGCACATATATCTGAGTCTGAAATCATGTGATCGAGCCTGATTTCCGATCACATGATCGGATCGGGACATAGTATAAATTACAGAGCATCCCAATTTTATTAAAAATGGGGGATTGTTTGTTTTCATGAATTCACATCTACTGATTTAATAATTTCAATAAATGCTGGGAATATTAAACATGCCACGCATCTCTTTCATTTACTTTACACTTTATCTCATGAACTCTTTTTATCTACAAAAAACTATATGTCAATCATATTTGTATTTTTAAAATTTGTTTTTTAGACCATAAAATGTGTTTTTCAAATGATGATTTCATTCATTAAGGGAATAAACCTATCCTAACCAACTTGGCCCTACGTGAAAATGTACAGTAACTTCTCCTTTTGGTAAATCATAAACTGTGATTAATCAGAATATATGTAACATTAAGCTCAGTTTCATCAGCCTCATTCAGGCCTGATTACTGCTAGACCTGTAGAAATCAAGTTCAACAGAATCAGTCTGACAACATGACGTAGGCTAAAGGATCTCAAAAAGCAACATATCAACTGTTCTGTCCAGAACACAAGAACACAGAACAACATCTAAGGCCCTGCAGGCTTCATTTGGTTAAGGTCAGAGTTCAACAAGAAGAAAAAGGGCTAAAAATGTATCCATGAGAGCTGAACCGAAACCCTACAAAGACGTGTCTCACATTTTTAAACTCATGCAAATTAGAGCAAGTAATATAGTGTTCCAATGCACTAGCATGACTTTTTGAGCAAGAGTTGTTTTAAATATCAGAAAATTTGTAATTTACGTGTCACTGTTCTGCAGCAGCGTGTCTCCTGATATGTACTGCTTCAGTCAGAGAACTACTCTAGAGACTCTGCTCGCTTTGAGTGATGTGACTGGTGGGTAAAGCTCTTACTGTAGGTAATAACTGATAGAACACCACTCCATGATGATCAAACTATCCCTTTAAACAGGTCGATCATGTAGGAAAACCTGTAAAAAAGATGTGGGACAAAACTCCTCCACAGTGACGTGGGAGACTCTATCAGTATCAAGAATGTTTGATAGCATTTACTTCATCACACTGGATCAGGTTGCTCCTCTTAACAAATGAAATCATCATTTGAAAACTGCATCTCAGTTTATCTTTGTCTGATACTGAAATTTGTTTGTGATCTGAAACATCTGTGTCAAAAAAACAAAGCAAAATAAACAGAAGAAATCTGTGTGGTGCAAATACTTTACAACACTATGTTTACTCAACGAGACACAGAATTATTACTGATAGATGTAAAAACTTTAACTATTTTGTCTTCCAATTAAAGCATCTAGACACACAGAAAAGAATCAAAACCAAATGTAAAACATATATTTCCTCTGCATGTGCTACACATTTTGTAATCAGTTCTTCATACGTTTTAAATAGAAACTCTACATTTCTTTTTAAATTGACTTAGTGCTACAATTAGGCAACAAATGGATGGACTTTAAGCGTTTTCAATCACTACACCACAATCAGCCAATATTCAGACATGGTTCAATAATTCTATTAATCCTAATTTAAATTTGTGACAGTAAGCTCAACATTACAGCTCATTATTTGAATTCAAAGTTTTGTACATTCTGAGAAACCGCTTTTGTACAAATTCTTTTTATCCATTCATGTTTTGATTTGACACGTCACTAAATCTGTCACATAACCCAGAGTGTGTGTGTGTGTGTGTGTGTGTGTGTGTGTGTGTGTGTGTGTGTGTGTGTGTGTGTGTGTGTGTGTGTGTGTGTGTGTGTGTGTGTTAGAGAAGCTTTTTGACTTCCTGTAAGAAGTAAAAAAGGAACACGTTTCAAGACCTTTGTGATTACAGATGGCTTACATTCAGAAAAAATAAAAAAAACTAAGATAAAAATCCTCATATTTTCAGCAGGTCGGTCTATTGAGTCTTTTAGTGACTAAATTCTGTTCAGTCTGACGTGACATAATAACAGAACACAGACCCAGCAGATGTTACTTCCACAGAGAGCTTGCTGACGTACATACAGTAGTTGGACAGATTTTCACGTTATTTTAATCTTCCTTTACTCCGATGACTTCCTGGACACTGTTTTTTAAGAGATATTCATCTGAAAATCCTCCAAGAAACAGGATGCAGACAGGAAGTGGTCGTTGTGGACAGGTTTAGTTAAAGTCATGCATTACATCATTTATCTATTCTGTGGTGTGTTTTTTTTTTCTTTTTTGAACAATTTTGTATGTTTGGGGTAACTATGTGCCTTTGATGAACGTTACATCCATTTTGTGTTTAATTTATGAATCTCTTTGTTGTTATTTTTGCTTTTTTCACAGTAATTTGGTGCCTTTTTGTATTCATTTCTCATCTCTTTGTTGCCTCTTTTTGCTGTAATGTCATGTTTCTTTGTGCACTCTTTGTTGTTATTTAGTGGGTCTCTGAAGTCATTTAGTAGCTTTTTATAGCTGTTTGATTGACTTTTCAATTTTTCCAAAGCTGGATCTCCTGACCTCCTGGGACAATGAGGCCAGATAAGCAGAGAAATATCTATATCTTCAAAAACAAGCGAGCAAAAAAGCTAACTTCACTTACAAAACCTTCCCTGAAGGGACACATTCCTGTGCATATGATCTCATTAGCCTTTCCAATTTGTCCCATGACATGAGCATAAAAAGCAGTTGCACCTGAAGGCCTGTTTTTATAACCAGCTGTATAAAGTTGCCATCTCACGCTGACGCTCTGGGTGTTTTTAACCTTTCAAGTCTTCTCCAGCCCCAGTAGAGCATCTAGCTCTGGGCTCACACCTGCGTTCCAACTTACAACCAGGACAACAACAGCAGGGACCCTCAGTCAGCTGCACGGAAAAGAAAAATCCCACAAATAGAAGTCACAACATCAAGTTGTTGAAACAGGCATCAGACAAAAATGCAGAAAGTTACCAGAGCGGTGACTTCAAACATCTGGGTGGGGGCTACTCCACTACCCTCACCGTGTTACCACATTGCTTCTTTCTGCATGTCGGCAACAGTGTTACCATGGCAGCCATGGAAACAGAGCAGATTTCTTCCCCACTCGCTCCCACTGGAATTCTATCTGCCAAAGCTTTTCTTTCTGTCTTCACTCTGCTCCGCTTTTTTTTTTTCTTTGTGGAAATCTACTGAAATCCTCTCTCCCGAGGCAATATCACTTTTCTAAATCCCTGCATACATTGGCCATGTGTTTTCAAAAAAATCCCCACGCTTCAAATTTTACTGCAAATATTTGGGGGAATATTGTTCTAATCATGGCAGTCAAAATAAACGAGACGCCACTTTGTAGTTTGAGCAGTCATTTGTAGTTCCTGTTGCTCTCTTTGGTCCAGCTTCAGTCAGGCTATCTCCATTTCTCAGCCGCCGTCTAATTGCTTGTTAGTCTGCCTGCATAAACTGCGCGGTCCATTTACAGTTTCTCTCATTTTTGCATTTGCATGATTATCTTTTAATGTGTCTGTATGTCAGTCCTTCATTTCAGTGATCATGGTTGAAGCTCTAATTAGGGTCAGCTTTCTAAAATTGAAAAAAGACGCTGCACCACCTTTGCTTCTTGTTAAACTTGCCTACCTGATTAGCATCAGCTTTTTGCAGCCTGGTCTTGGATGATGAAGCCACCATTTCTTTGGTTTACAACAACAAACATGTCCTCTCTAACACCTGGAGCAGCTTGGAGTCCAACGCATCACATGGATATCTTCTAAAAGTCTTCATGTTTTTGACTTTTCTCTAAAGTCACCTGTGAACTCAGAACATCATTCAACCTTTGCAGCAAATCTGCTCCTCCTTCACTTTCCAATTTCAGATACTAGAATGTGACATGACTTGGACCGATAGCATGTTTTGAATTTCCTCTCTCAGTCTGCACCTCTACTGTTGTATTTACTACACTTACAGAAATACCTGTTGGAATATAGGCCACAAACGTATACGTCACCGGATCAGTTTTTGCATTTAATCATCAAGGTGGAGCCATTTGCTTTGGCGCTAAATGTCGCTAGCATAGTTATTAGAAGTCTTTAATAATTAAGTTCATTAAAAATCATGAGGTTGTGCGCAGCTGTTTTTAATGTTTTATCTTTCAGTTCAGTTTGCAGGACACTTTATTTGATGTTGAGGCTGAAAGAGCTGTTCAAAAAGCACAGTCAGAAACGTAATGGCTTTTAATGCCAGCATGCATTGACCAGTTTAATCCATTTAAATTTAATCACAATGACAACACATTCCATAAAGTGTGGCTGCAAACTACTTCATAATAAAGCTGTGGATCACTTGTGAAAAAAGCTTAACGCATTTGATTTTCTGGATTCTGACAATGTTGAATAAATAGGAAATATTTCCTGAAGAGAATAAAGAAATATTCTCCAAAATGCATCAACAAGAAAAGACAGAAATATCCAGTGCAGTCTCATTGTGGCAGGCAGCGTGTTTTATTATTTAAACAGAACAAAAGCTGTTCTTCTCTAACTTCAGCAGTTGTCGTGTTTAACTTAGAGCCTGGTTTTCCAAGACGTCAGACCTGCAACTTCTCTTTATTCTGCCAAACAAACCTCACTCACTGCGGACAGGGCGATGCTTGACACGGAGCAGACACTGTCCACTACACACACTAACACATCGTCACACACTCACAAGCACATTTCCCTCTCTCAGGCTGATTAGAAAGACAACTGTTTGCTCACTCACAGCGGAAGGAAGAATTGTTTTACAGCTAAGCTATCATTCTGTCACAAGGAGCGCTCTGAGAAGTCTCCAGAACAAAGCTGTCGCGTCAGATTTTGCCTGCAACACCATGATACGGTGTGCTGTTTTTAGTTTTTATAACATGAAATACACAAAAGACTTCACAAATCTCATAAAAAAGAGAATTAAAACATATAAAATATAAAACATATGGTTCATATACTTTTAGTAGTTATAACAGTGCTGTAAAGGCAAATGAGTGTTAAAAACTGAAGAGTAAAATATGATTAAGCTGCTAGAAAGTAACAAAAATATTAAAACTATGTCAGAAAATCATAATAAGAGGTCCTTTAAAACCAAATACAGAAAATATGTGAACTAACACATCCTGTGCAGACAAACTAGAACTGGACTGATGAGTTTTATTTTCTTGTGCCAGGTGTTTTTACTCTTGAATATTTTTATCTGACTTTGTGAATCTAAACAAATCCAGCTGAAAGGTGCTAAAAGCATTGATCAACACATCAGTATTAGCCAGGGTGAAAACTGTCCTCCACAGTATTATTGACTCGTTACTTAAAATTCATGAAATGTCCAGAAAAATGACAAGATTGATAATTTGTGTGTTGGTGTGTAACCGATCGTTAATCTGCTTTCTGATCATTATTATTCTGTGGCGTCTGTAGGAGTAGATTTAAAGCAGGATCTGTAAATCCACAAAGAAGTTTTTATTTATTTTGTTTCTTAAAGAGCATATTTTAAGTTAGACACTCCCTTAAACAAATGTTTAGAGAAATATAATAGAAACTTTTTCTGAATAAAAATTTACACAAATTCAGGTTATTTAGGCTCTTGGATTCGTTTTTGTGAGAATTGTCCATTTTTTCACCAAACCGGAAGTGACGACAGTTCAGGGAGACCGTTCGTTCTCTATATAGAAAACTGATCCACTATTCACTACTTGTGACGAGCAAAACAAACCCCCAGAGTGCCGTTATTTTATTATTTTATTACTATAGTGAGAAGTTATTTTGTTAAGATAAAAAAAAAAAAAGATAAAAACAATCAGTCCTGTAAGGCTGTACCCTGTCGGTCCAGCTGTAGACCGTGAACCACCTCCTCACTTGGGTCTGGGTAAAATACCAGCGTTTAGCACCAGGTTTGATCATCAGAGCTCCAAACATTGAGCTGCGTTCAGGTGGATTGTTAAGAAATGAAAGAGTTTATAAAAAGTTTCACAGGATGCAGCTAAACGGTTCGAGGCTGACCGAAACAGTGTCGGGTCAGGCTGGAAACCCCGCTGGGAATCCCCTCTTGGGAGCGAACGGGAAGCCCCTCTGGAGAGCCTCACGGCATGGATTTACTGTACCCCGCCAGCCAGGTGAGGGTCAGACACCTGAAGGAAATGCTCTCATGAAATCGCTGATCGGTACCGAACTACGACCCACCACGAACCGTACCAAACCTGGCATGGAAACGAGACTCAAGTCTCCCCGTTAGCTCCTGTTAGCTGCTGCATGCTAACAGCGGTTAGCTCTTGTTAGCTGCTGCGTGCTAACAGCGGTTCCGGTGAATGGATCGAAGTAACGGCGCCTGTTTAGAGTCACACTGAATGTTTTTCGTCGGTATGTGGGACTCCATCACATCCAGTCCTGGACTAGATCAGGACCACCGGGGTTTTTCGTCTCCAAACAGAAGTCACCGTACCGGTAAGGAAGCCGTCCCGTTGTTGACTCAGTGTCCTGACAGACTGGCGATTGGCATTCATAAACATAATAATTTAGCATTTTTTATTAAAATGAATTCACACCGACTTGATTAAAGAGNGCTCTAACCTAAAACTAACAACTCATGGCCGACAGCGAGCAGGCAGCTGGCAGACTAGAGCGGTGCCAGTCTGAGATGTTAAAGTAGTTTAGCTTTAAAAAATCTAACACAATGATTAAAACAAGCATCTGTTACACAAACTCCACACAACAAAGGGCTCAAATGATCATATCTATGTGATTATTGATCGTACAGAGTGTTAAATTATCCTACAAATACTTTATTTATCTACATCTGACAACACTGTAAGCAGCGCCACCTAGCTAGGAGCTCCCTTAGCTGACGTCACAGGTCCACATATGAAAAAAAAAGCGTTTTTAGAAGCTTTGCAAAAAGGGGCACTTTTGACTAGAAAAATGGTTTAAAAAAATGTATTGTAAAACAAAATACCCTCAATAAACATTTCAAATAGTATTTTTGGACAGAGTTTTATCAGAATTAAAAAAAAAAAAGAACTTAATATATGCTCTTTAAGTTTCCACTCAAACTTTCTTCATAACTAATAGCTTTCCACTGATGTTAGGTTCTGATTTATGCTCCAGTATTAAACATCCTCCTTCACTGTTACCCTGATTCACTTTCAGCAGAGTGCAACATTCATAGCATTCATTTGCTAACACTAGTATTTATTAGAGCTGCAGCTCCACTGATTCTTAAACCCAAAAACATATTATATGTTTTTTTTTCTATTTGTTGTCTTTTCCAGGTCTCTTTTATAGGTATCATTTTCCTATCTAGTGTCTCACTGGGCAGAGATTGTTGGAAGGCAGATTGTAAAAACAGTTTCCAAGTGAATTTTCAAAACGTATCAAAAAGTTTTCAGTTTTCTGACATGAAACACAAGTTCTCACTGTTTTATACCAGAAAGAAATGTTTTAAATCACAAAATTTATAAGACACGTTTTTCTTTTTTCTCCTCTTTTTTCTTTTTACTTTGTTTTTTTACTTTTTTTACTTTTTCCTTTTTCCAATTTTTTTCTTTTTTCTAATATTTTTCTTTTTTCCTTTTTCCCATTTTTTAGTTTTCATTTTTCAAATTTTTCTTTTTCTTCTTTTTTCCTTTTTCCCATTTTTCTTTTTTTCTCTTTTTTCTTTTGTCTCTTTTTACTTTTTCTCTTTTTTCCTTCTTCTTTTTTCTTTTTTTTCCTATTTTTTGCAGTTTAAACTTATGCAAAAGTGTCAGCCTGATTCCAAATTAAAATTTGTGTATTTTCTTGCGATCTGTGTCTCCAACAGTGAGTCCTGGCTTTCAGGCTTCAGTCTGTCATGAACTTTTTGACCTGTATGATTACATATGCAACTTATACAACATCACTTTACATTTATCTTCTCTTACTGTGACAAAGCTTTGTTGGGCATACAGTACATATATGAGAACTTTCTCCTTCTTTTCAAAAGCCTACACTATTTCTCATGTTGAAAAAACCTCAAAAGGTGAATAGCCAAACTGAGCTCAGTCTCATTGTGGAAAAATAATTGCAATTTGAACAAGTGTGCAGGCCTTAAACTCCTGACAGTGAAGTATTTTGATATCTCTATTCATGAATCACCTGTTCATGGTTTAGAGTTACACAGACCAACAAGCATACTTGTAAAAATGGAGCACTTGGTCCTAAAGGACACATTCACTCATAGCTTTCATTAGAGGGAAATAAAAATCAGTCTTTATAATGAGAGTCCACGTTAGTTGGGACTGGAGAGAGTCAAAGGATAAATGTCAAATACCTGAGTTCATTATGAGGAAGGAAAATGTCAATTTCAAATGAATATCTGACTCTGAGCGCATGATGTACAAATAAGGCCAGGGTGGCATAAATATGCATCTATTACATTTATGCTTCAGGTGTGTACAGTACATCAGTCGTTCCTCAACCCTTTTAGGTTGATGTACCTCATTACTCCCATTAGATGAGAATGAATCCATTATGAACGTCAAGGTTTTCATCAAGGACAACAAAATGGATGTTATTTAACACTGTGATTACACCAGAGAGCATTTGGTTGAATATCTTTTGATATTCAGATTTGATTAGAATTTGATGAAAGGGAACACGAAGCCTTACTGATGGGTTGTTTTATTATTTGTTTTGCTGTAAAACCACAAGTGAAATAACAACAACTTGCAGTTTTACTTTAGTGCTTGTTTTCTATTATTTACATGTATCCAAACATATTTCTGAGTAAATAATAGCTGCGAGCTGTCACTGAGTCATTCCATGTTCCCTCTAGCAAAAAGCAGAAGTATTCACTGGGGTGCACAGAGCTCTCACTGGGAAAATGTAATGAAGTATGAAAATGGGACAGGGAAATCTGAGACCTGATTGTTACATTAGCTGAAACTGTTCCAAATGTTTATTAGTTTGTGCAAAAAAATGGTCTCAAAATAGTAAAGATATCCCAAGTCTTTCTATTAAGTTTCCTTGAATCAGAATGTGCATGAATTCTGAGGCTTTGAGGGGGGGTTGGTGACCAAATTGCAAATAAAATGAGGGTTAATCGTGAATAACTAGAGGCATAATTAAGACAACATGTAACTAAATTGTGACTGCTGTGCAATGCTGCAATTTACTTGCAACTGAATCATATTTCCTACATGACCTTAGCCATATATATCTAGAAAACCTTGTTCCAAAGGTGTGACTCCAACTGAAAATCTGCACATTTTCTCACAATTCTGCGTCCAACTAGTCACCAAGAGTCACAGCCCAGATTAGTCTACCATATCTGCTTCCAAGAATATCTGAATTTTCTATGTATCAAAAAATAAAATCCCAAATCTGCACAAAAGCATGAGAAGACATCTGCTGTCAGTGTAAAAATTGTCATCTTTTGTTGTGAAGCTACAATTGAACCTGTATGTGCTGCACAGAACCGTCTATGTAAGTGTGAATAAGAGAGTGAGCGAAAGCAGACGTGAACTGGGCTATGTGTGTGTGTGTGTGTGTGTGTGTGTGTGTGTGTGTGTGTGTGTGTGTGTGTGTGTGTGTGTGTGTGTGTGTGTGTGTGTGTCCAGTGCTGGGAAATACCCACCATTAAACTAAAGGTTTATTTCATCTGAATCTCTCTTTAAATGCTCGGAGGTGCCTGGTAATCCTCAGAATGATTTACGACTCCGGTCTTGTTTAAAAAATAATTTAAAATAAACTCAAATAAAATGCTGGCGATAAAATCCTCAGTGAGATCTGAGTTTTACGACTAAGTCTGGCTTTTTCCATCTTCGTCATAAAGATGGAGAATGCAGAACTGATAATATTGACTGGTAGTGACATCACTTTCTTAAAGATGTCTGGTCCAAAAACAGCCCAAGGATTCCCGGCAGACACGTATACACACTACCGCTGAACAAACAGTGTGTTCCTTTGTGTGTGTGCGCGCCATGTTCTGGAGTTATATTTATAGACACCAGTAGTGCAGTGCAGGTTATACCAATGAATTTTCAGTCAGTATGGAGCATACGCACTTATATAAATCCCCTGTGATGTGTTTCATGCAGCAGTGTGTCACAAGTCGCTTGCTTTGAGGATGCTTTGTCACAACGTATTGCCGTTTTCTTTTTCTTTTTTGATAGCAGCACTCACTTGCTGATGTATTACTAGCATGATGTTTTGCTTCAGCGTGTCGACACTACGGGGATATTTATGTGCATGTGAATGCAGCGACTGACAGTCGGCTTGTGACATGATTACCAAATGTATTCTCTCGTCAGAATGCAGTAAAGCTGATCAGAAAATGCTGATGTGTCAGAAGTCTTTCTTTGACATCACTGTGATTAAATGACACCATAAATTTACAAAGGTTTAATGGTTACTTTAAAGATAAATGGCCTTGGAGGAGAAAAGATTAGGAATGAAATTTTCTTTTTTTTGATGGATGTATTTCTAAAAATGCTCTGAGCTGGAAAGTTTCACTTGCCTTTTTGCTAAATTTATTTTTATAAACATTCACAGAAAATTCTTTATTTGAAAATACTTACTGGTTTTAAATCTTAATCTGTGACTGAAATGTCAGGTTTTGGTGCAAATCAGTGATTCATTGCACAGATACTTGTGACATTACTCATAATCTATAAATAAATGGTATATTGTTCTGTTATTGCCATACATAGTGATGAAAATCTGCACTTTCCTTACATGTAATGTAAACATGATTCTTATTTCCTAAAGCTGAGCTGCAGAAGTGATGTGTAGCTGCAGAAAATGATGCAACAAGCTCTTGACCAACGTCAGTTTCTGACATGTTTGGAATGAGGATGTGCTGCACGTGTGTGTATAACACAAATCATAGGATAAGTCTCCATAAGATAACCTGAATTACAATAACAACAGCTTTTACAGAGATATTTCTTCCTGACAGTATAAGTGGAGAAATAAAATAGATCATTTTATAGTTGCACAGCTTTACTGCGCTGACTGGTATTTTATATTCTGTCCAGGTTCTCAACATTCTGTGCTGTTTTGATCCTATAAAACTATTTTCTTCCACCAAAAGGCAACTGCTCCTCTCCTCTTGTTTCCAGACAAAATAAAACAATTTTTGTCTCCAGCCCCTTGACGTGGCATTCTCATTTTGCTGTCACTGCTGGACTGTTATCATCTTCGTCTCTGACTCCTACCTTCTTTCACTTTCTTCTTCTCCCCGAGTGTTGTCATGCGGAAATATTACGATATGGATTTGATGGCATGAGAACTTTTTTCTGTAGAGTCTCAGGAAAATCTCTGGCGGCATGTAAAATCTAACCTGATTTGCCGAATCTGCCGAGCCAAAGCCCGATTGAGGCCAGTTAAGTGTCTGGAAACTCAACATAACATATTGATTAGAGGAGATCACTGGAGGCGCTGCACTGCCTGGGAGGTAGATGCTTGAGCAACTTATTTAAAAGATTTTCTTTTGTTTTAAAGAAACTGAAAAGAAAGAGAGGATGGAAAAAGATGTTAATCCTTTAAGGAAATGTAACTCATGCAGATAAAACAAATTCACACTTGTTGACTGCTCTGGCATTTTTTGAAAACACATTTTCTGCAATGATTTATTGCACTTCATTACTTTTAACAGCCTTGTTGGGATGTGTTTAATTAGCAAAGGCCTTCAAAAATATTTATATCATCACATTTCAGGCTTTTTTTAATACTTGAACACTTTCTTTTAATTTTTTTGGGAGTTTCTTTAGATGTTAAGTGATGGATGAAGGACACTCAACACAATTTAAGAGATTAACTTTTCCAGGTCAGCATAAACAGATTCCTCATTTATATTCTAAAGCTGCGAATTAGCCATGCATATGACTTAGGAGATCAGGGTATCTAATTGAAATTACCTAAGGATACATCCTCCTACTGAGGTGCACTCACAGATCAAATTAAAGAGCTTGATTGGAGGCTGAACCTCTACGCTCACTATTTGCTGCCTGATATCCATTAGAGACTTTCACCTCCAATAGCCAGGGTGGCAGCTGAATTCCTCGACACGTTCATGTGCAACGACATGCGTTAAAGTAAAGACAGTCATCCAAAGAGACAGCACCAGTGACCCTGTTAAACTGTAAACACACTCCTGCTCGTGTAGACAATTACATCATTTTTTTCCAAGCATGAGTTTTTATTACAGCACAGTAGGAAGCATGGACTGAAGGCTGGTAGACGGGTATAATAATACACACAAACAGACACTCTGTCGCCAGTGGGAAGAGGAATATTTTATCCCAGTAGAGTTGGCTCATCTCCCTATGGGCACTTGTTGCCATAGTAACTGGAGCCGGTTGTTTGGTCAGTTTGCCGAGTTCATGGAACTCGAGAGGGGTCAACGCAGGCCGTGCAACTTCGCAGCCATGAAATCGTCCACCGCGCTTCCTCCACACTTCAGCTCACCTTCGAGCCCCGGGGAACCGCTGCCCTTCATGCATTCATTTATATCACATATTGATTTCCATACAAGACCGGGAAACGTAAACCAGCCCGCGACATATTCAGATCTCTAGCACGGCAGATTTTGTTCCAACTCGCTCCAACTCTGACATGGATTCACTAATTGAAACTGCATTCAAGCACAAAAAAACAAAGTCGACCAGGCAGTGCATCGTCACATCCCACCTTTTGTTTAGCTACTATTCCACCCAAACACACATTCTGGGCTACTTCCCATTTCCTGCCTCACCAAAACACACACATTTCACCATGACACACACTATCTTACGAGCTTTCAAATGTGTGTAATCTACCATCTGCCCTGTCCTTTCTGTGCTCTTTACTCTATCGGGCCGACGATTCAAATTGCATGTCTGATGGACCACCTACTCACCCACTGAGCATCCCTCGGAACTAGAGCTTTGACACGAGCGAGAACCGAGGCGGTAAACCTTGACGTTTGGCTCACAAGGGGTCTCGCGAGACACTTTACTAAGAAGTGCTGTGAAAACTCGCATTGGTGATTGGCAGTGTGTTAGATTAGATTAGATCCTACTGTGACAGTGTGATCCTGAAAGACCCCTGATCTTTCACACCAAGGCAAATAGATTTGTGTGTGTGTGTGTGTGTGTGTGTGTGTGTGTGTGTGTGTGTGTGTGTGTGTGTGTGTGTGTGTGTGTGTGTGTGTGTGTGTGTGTGTGTTTGAACTCACTCTTGACAGTAGCAGTCCTGGTGCAATTGTAGAGAATAGCCAGCTCTCCAAACACCTTCCCAGGTCCCATGGTGCACAGCTTCAGGCCCTCCTTTGTCACCTCCACCTTCCCATCTGAAACATGCATAGAAATGCAGACAGGCCCTTCGTTACACCATTCAGTTTTTAATTTTTTTGGTTCATTACCTAACTGTGAAAATGTGTCACTACATTCAGTTTGTGCAGAAAAACCAAGTCTCAGTGAGGCGGTGAACTGGATGATGAGCTTCTCAGGGCTCTTGTTTCCTAGGGCACCTACCGTTGGTAATCTTCACTCAACAGGTTAGAAAAAGATGATTACCTTTCTTTTTTTAAGAGCGTATCCAAGAGCTATCAGCCTGCTGGCCAGACAGGTAATACAGAAAAGATCCACTCAAAGATAAGTGTTTTATAACATGCTGCCACAGTGTGATGTATTGAAAATATTAAAAATATGTTGAGAATTTTTGCAGGTCTGAGGCATTGTGACATAATACTGTAAATCATCAATACTAAAAAAAAAAATTCTTAGATTCAAACCCTCAAGTTGCTTTAAATTTAAGGTTGTGTCTTTGTTGCTAAAAGATGAAAAACAACATTTTGGTCCTTTTTTAACAAATTATGACAAAAAAAAGTTCAAGAGAAATACCTTACAACCCTAATTATCTGTCAATTTACAAAAACAAAAGTCGATTTTTTTAAAGATTTGTTTGAAATGTATAATTTCTCAGAATAAAATCCAGTTCAGTTTATTTTGTATTACCCATGCTCTTCTGGTAGCTTAAACATAGAAACTCAGTGCCTTAATATATCAGAGCAGAGTCAGAGATACTCCTCCCGTTGCGTAGTTAACTTGATGGAATTCATGGTAGGACAGCACATCCAGCTTATGAAACTGAGTGGACAGGTGAAGAGATGACAGACTAATAAATCATTTTTAAAAGACATAGAGAGAGCTGGAGAATAACAATAACAATGGAAACAACACAAGCAGAGCAAAACGCTGCTAATTTTAAACAACAAACAAATATGACAAAATATATAAACCTTCAGTTATGAATTCTTGCTGATTTATATATATATGTTTATAAATGAATATTTATCTGTGTGTATTTATCTATATCTGTAGGTGCTTTTTACACTGTCATTTGTTAAATTAAACACAACTTATACAAAACATTGTCAAATGATTATTTGAAGATTTATTTGACATAATTTGTGCTCCAGGTCGTTAATTAACTAGTATTTTTAAGTTGCTTTGGTTCTTTCTGTTTGCAGCTCCTCAGCCAAATCAGAATATCTAACTATGCATCTTTCTCATATTTTCCACCACTTTTTATAAATCTTATCAGTGTTGTTTGAATATTTTTTGACATCATATGACTGAATAATTTATTAAACTGTCCTTTTAAAAAACTTACCTTTAGCTAAATGTATAAACTTCCAGCTTTTTAGAAGCCAATTCAAGTAGAAATGATGAGTTTCAGGAAGACAAGTTTGCTCATTTTGTGGTCGTAGAACTTCTCACATTCACAGCAGCCATTACTGCTGGTTGTTGTCACCTATCAGAGGAGTGAAGGTGATGTGTGGACACACTGGTGCTTATTGTTCTTATTTAGGATTACATTTAAGATTGTTTTAAAAAAACCTCATGCATCATCTAGTTCCTATTTATCATCTGGTTTTACACCTCTTCAGGAGACTCAGAGGCTTGTTATAACTCTACTGAACCCAACAGGAGAACTTAACCTGACTACAAATAGCATCCAACTCTTTGGCTTCCGAGTCTCCAAGAGAAATTTTGCACGTGCCATACGTCTTCTGGACAACACACTTTATCTTTGGATACATGTATAATTCAACATTTAGTCATGAGTCCATTTACCTCTACAGATAAGATCATCCAGCGTACATCCCAGTATATTTTCCTACATTCACAGACTCATATAAAACAACCTAGCCCACTCAGATAAAACTCTGATTTACCTGAGTTTTGTCTTTTTCTTAACTCCACCAGAAAGTGATTTTTTTGTCTGTTGCCATATTCCTCATAGTTAGATAAGTGGGCGAAAACAATTTGTAACCAGCCCAGCCGTTTTCCAGTACTCCTTTAGCATTAGCTTAGCGTAAAACACTGTAAGTGAATGGTAACAACTAGCATTGTGAGAAAAAAGTCCTTCAAAATCACTCAATAGTGATGCTAGTGACACTAATTTCACTTTCTGGTGGAGCATCCCTTTAAGTTTCTGCTACTTAACACATATTTTCTTCACACGAGTTAAATATGAGACTTTTTAACTCACCATGTCACTTGGAATTGCAATCTACTTTGCATGATTTGCAAAATTTCTAATATAAAGCTTGATCTCTGAGGGGAGAATTTTCTACAGTTTCAACAATAAAGCAATAGGCATATTGCAGCAAATATGGACTATAAATTCATCTGATAATTAGTGTGCATTAAGGCTCCTTTTACTTTTAGTACAAAGGAAAACATGCATGCTTCTAACACTGTGGAGACAGTGCACATGCAGTCCAACATCCATCTTAAAGCAAGTCAGTATATTTTTATCTCACACTGTAAGAGGTTCATTACTCCTGTGACTCGTTCGATGGTTGTTGTCGCTGCGTTTAGACGAGCTTCATCAAGGCTGTATGTTTTCCTGGAAGCTCAGGATTCCAGCAGGACTATAACTCTGATTCACAGAGCAAAAACCCAAGGAAAACAGTTAAAGTTTGCCCAAGGCATCTGATGAAATACGGCACAGTGATGAGAGTGGGTGGGCTACCCACAGGAAAATGGTCTGACATGTTATCTTGTTAAAATACCGTGACCTCTCTTTGACAAAGAGACTCGGAAAAAAACACACCGAATTTCGGGAATCATTCCCTCCTCGACGTTTTGGTTATTTCCATTGTGCTGGAACATTTTCTTATATTTTTTTATGCTGTAGTCAACAACATATTATCCATCACCACTCAGCATGAGATCACGCACTGAAAAAAGCTCTTTAAGTGTGTCACCGTTGTGCCTTCCAGCAGTTCTCACTGTCCCTGTTAATGCTCACTTTTTTCTACCAAAGACTTCCAGTAACAGAGACAGCTGGAGAGGAGGAAAAAAGCCTCATAGATATTTATACCAGTGCAGCACTTCAGCAACTCTTATTGTGATGAGTTTAGTGCTGAAACATTACTGAGACAATGTTTTGTAATAAAACCAAGTTTGCTCCATTTTTCTAAAATTAGATTCAGAATTTTATGGTATGAATTGAAGTGTGTTTACTATGAAGTAAATTAATAAAGAGCATTTACCCTCAGGCGTTACTTTAATTTACTACCCTGTTGAGTAATTAGAGGACAAATAGGTCCACTTCTAAAAGCTGCAATAAAAACATTTCTGATTCATATTTTTTCTGCTTCATTTGCATGAATCTGTTAAACAACTTCAGCCCTGAGCAAGACTACCAAACATTCAATCATATTGAGGATTTTAACCCTTTAAATGCCAGTCTGTTTACCTAATGTTTGTTTTTAACAAACAAATTATACTAAATGTTAAATTTCCCATAAAACAACTTTTTGATGACTGGGATGTTTCTGTCAAATCAGACTTAAGATATGTAAAAACAATCTAAAATATGAACTTGGTAAACAGTTTTTTCTTCAGTAATCTGTATTCACAACTGCTATAAAAACAGTTCTAATTATAATGTTTTTCTAGATTTTTGGTTGAATCTTTTTATCAACTTCAGTCCTGATCAAAACAATCAAATATTAAATGATCTGCATTGTAACCTTTTAAGATGCTACATTTTAAATGAAAAATACCCAAATAGTCATTTATCATAAAGTATAAATCACCATGAAGCACTAAATGTTTTTGTTTTCACCACTTTGAAGTTCAGTGGGAATGGGGAGCCATGTTGTTGTTTACTTGTTTTACTCGCCTATAGGTTTATGTCGATTTCAATTAAACAATTAGAAGATCTGATGAAAGGATCAATATCAATGCCATTGTTGATTCTGCTTATTGATCAGATTCCTTATCAATTCTTTAGTAGTTAAGTGGCAATAAAAGTTCTACAGTCTTCTGCACCACAAGCAAGCATGGTGTGATTTGTGTGTTTTAATTTTTTTTTCAAGTACTAGGATAAATTAAGTTATTGCTGAATAAAACAAGAACTACAGAGAGGTCGGATTGTTGATTAAATGTTAAAAGGGCTTGCCATAGCACCGAAAGCATCAGAGCGACGAGGGCAGATCCAGGACAAACCCGGGTCACCCGGTCCTGCTTCTGGACTCAAACTTCTGCAGAGCCTTTAGCCTCCTGAGTCGTCTCAAAGACTGCAGAGTGTGATTTGTGTAAAACGGAGTGGGGGACTCTGCGTTTGTTGTGACTTCATCTGTAAACGCTGCAGCGGGTTGGTGCAGTTCCGTCAGGACCTCACCTGGTTAAGCCCCTCCGCTGCTCGCACTGCGCTTGTCCGACAAAAACCAGGTTATTGTTCTGTCGGACCAGAGAGAGGTGTATAAAAGTCTAATTTCTCTGTGGGAAAGATTACTGACCAGCAAATTTTGGGGAAAACGGAAACAAGAGAATCGTTAAGAAGAATTGTTAAAGTTAGAGGTGAACAATTCTGATGGAATTGGTTGGCTGGAACCGGTTCTAAGCCAGAACCGGTTCTCGATTCCCACCCCTACTTGTGTCTCCACTGTTTTTCTTTTCACCGTCATAAACTTCTCCATCTCTACTCCTCCATCAGCGCTCTCACTCTGTACACTGGGGGGGGCACTCGTTTTTGTCTACTTCTGCTGGGTTAAAAGGGAAGCCTATTGATCAGATTGAACGCTGCTTCCACCTAGTGACTGAGGGTGGTTTAGCATTCCATTATGAAGAAAATGTGCTAAAAAATAATGAATTCTCCTTCATCCCACACCCCCCCTGTAAAGCCCCCGAGCGCCCCACTAATTGGGAACCACTGGTTAGCCTAACCCTCGCGAGATATGTGACTTTGTGAGACTTCAGGGCACTGGACCAAAGACTCAGAAGTTTTAAACGTGGTATTCTGGATCCAAGCAGCAGATGAGGCTGAGTGACTTTTCATTAACCTGTAAAGGGTCAGATTAACACAGACTGGATCAAGGAAAAGATATAAAAATATTTAAAAGTTACATAGTGTGCCTTTAAGAGAGAAGTACATTTTTTAACTAGCGCTACACAAAAGCTAAACATGCATCAAAGTTATTATTTTGGACAACCTTTAACATAATCATGACTGATTTCTTGAAAACATGTCCCCATTTTTATGTTTTGGTAAATAACTATTTTTGCGCGGGGGTGGAGGGGTGTTAAGAATAATCAAACGGACAAGTTCAAACCCTGATAATAATTTAATATTTAATTATTTTGATCAGGGGTGATGTTTATCAACAGTTTCAACCCCAAGAAGTAGGAAGAAAAGGGGCAAAGAAAAAAATAAAATCTGAAATGTTTTATAGCATGTTTTTTTGGGAAGTGGACATTTTTGTCCTCTATGAGGTAGTAAATTTATACAAGGTGTTCCAGTTCTCAATAAGCTTAATTTCTAACACAAACAAAGAACAATGACTCTTATCGTACATTATGTTCTCATCCTCTCAGAACAAGCTGAAGTTATTCACGTCATAGGTTTAATTAATCTCTTCCTGTGTACCCAAGGATGTCTCAAGGGAAAAGGAAACTCCACTTTTGTTTCCGAGTAAAATAACTAATTTTAGCTACAATAAGTCTTGCTTAGTTAGTCTGATCTTACAAAAAAAAAGATTTAAAAAATACAGGTGTCCTATAAATTGCTAGGACAACACAAGCACTAAGCTAAGATAGAGAACATAATTAATAATTTCCTGTGTAAACTCAGAGCCAATAAATGAATTCCATGAGAGGTGAGTGGTGACATATTGCGCTTCCCTTGGAACGCTCGCTGACTGTTGGCTGCGAGGGAATTACCAGAAATAGTTTTAACAAAAATATCCAGCTATAGAAATTCCACAAAAAGATCTGTTTTTGGAAACCGCTGCTCAGAAGTTCACACGCGTGCGCCTCCGAACACGCACACAGAAAACACCGTGTCCAGCTCATTTCCTGTTTTTGTGTCTCTAATAATATCAGCTTTATCACACTCCTCTGTTATTCAGCACAACTCAAAAAATTCACTTGAAATTCAGCAGCAATGTCTGAAATTCAAATGACAACACATGCAAAGGAACATTCTCGCGTTAAAAACAGAAAATGAGCAGCACATTTACAGTCATCAGCCGTGTAACAACGGGGTGTGATGTCAAAAAAAAGTGAAATGTTTATTTCTATTAGAATTTCCTTGCTGTGTGTGTAGCACGGCACATCTTCCTCCCCGGAGGCTGTGTAGCTGGATTAATGGTTGATCATTTGAATGCACGTTGCAGCGCGCCTCACACAGCAGACCTCGGAGCAGACTTCCTTTGGCTCAAGATCAGATGTGATTCTGGCTGCGTTTCAAATTAAAAGGCTTTTGGAGTTACTTTATTTCACACTAGAGCTGAAGACGTTGCAGGGAGAAGATGATAATGTTAAAGAAAGGAAAGGAATTCATCAGGAGTCGTTTAAATTCTGCTCTCAGTGAAGGGATTTATGACAAAAATATCAATAATTCATTTATAAAATGAAATTTGTCCTGTAAACAAATGATGATGACAGAATAATTGTTAAAAAGTCACCAGGAATTCATAATAGTTCATTAAAAAACTAAATTATTAGACTTCCTGTAAATTCTATTTCAGGTGAATCCACCTCAGCTTCTGTAAACTTCAGTTTTAAGTTTTTCGAGAGCATAAAGTGGACACCAAGAAACAGGATGTTGGGGGAGTTCAAATCCCAGAGGACAGAGTGTAACCGGCATCCCGTCCAGATGAACCATATTCTTCCGGCGGAGTTCTGGGGTCAAATTACCCACAATGCTGTCACCATCCATTTGAGCAGAGGGAGACTCAGATACTAGAGGAAGCAGAGCATCGCCGCCACGCATAAAAACAGGGTCAGTGAAAATATTAGAAGCTCAAGTTGACACTTAAATCTTCAGGTCAGAAATAACAAATAAAGATACTGCCTGAATGCTTTGGTGAAGTTAAAGGGAAACAACAGACTTAAGGCTAAACGCCCATTTGTGGGACTTATTCACCAAGCTGTGCTCAGAAAAGCCACAGAGATAAATACAACCTGCTTGTTTTAAGGAAGAAAAGAAAATTCAGACATACTATCCTCCCTGTTATTTGTGTTTTCAAAATAAATGATAAGAAAATAATTAATTTTGCTCTACTTTACAAGGAATTAATAAAATATCATAACTTGCTTGTGGGTTTGAGGCTAATTAGCAGCGAAACGTGCTGAACGAATGAAAATTTTAAGGGGGTGAGCTCGTTTCTCCTGATCACAGATGTGTGACAGAAATAAGGACAACACATCCAGGCGTTATCGAGGATTTCCCTCCAGCTGGAAAAAGGCCATAAATCGTTGACTAATAAAATACAACCTGAAGCCAAAAGCAAGAGAAAACAAAGAGAAGAAGCAGATAGAGATTCAGGGTTTGGTTTCAGTCAGGGAGGATGGCTCGAGATGGGAATGACGCACTTCAAGTTCAAAGCACCCAGGCATTGAAAGAAAATCAAACACAAAGAGTGTTATTCCAACCAGCCTCTGTGACGGTGGGCTCACAGCAGGATGTTTCACACTGAACAATCCCAAAACATTCATAATAGGTGGAGATCCAGGAGGAGACTGTGGAATGCTAAAGTTTAGGTTTCTCCGACAGCGAGTCGTTAACTTTACCCCGACCACCTGGTGCTGTGGGATCATCACACTCTGTTCCTGATACCAAAACTATCCCTCTGCATTGCCTGCTACTCTATCAGACTGTTGACTGAACAGCAACGATTAAGAATTTAACTAATGTAGCTAATAGAAGAAGATGTAAAACCTTGAAAAACACATTCATGTGATTTGCATAAATACTAAAAAAAAAAGCAAAACATTTTCAGTTTTTTCGGTGTCGGTGCACATCCTGTTTTCTTCAAATCTTTTTTAAATCCCAAAGATCTTCGCAGCAGATTTTGTCGACGCGTAAGGCTGAACATAATCTAAAAATGTCTGCTTAAAATCTATTAGTGGCCAAAATATGCATTTTGTTCTTTAATGCTCTTATTTTGATGAGCTGCAACACAGAGGAATGAATGTGTTTCCCAACTCAATAAATAATCATGTTAAATAATCAAGATTTCAACATTTATCAATATAATTGTGATTTTGATTTTAGTCCTAAAACCAAACCATATCTTATTTTTGTGTTTTATTTTCTGAAGAACTGGAACACAGTATTATAATAAATTTAAAAAACGTATTTTATTAAAAAAAAACTTGAACTGAACACATTAAAGCTGCAGTCCGGAGTATTTTTTATGTATCAAAGTTTTATAAATGTTTTAAATGATAGTCCAGTTCTAAACCATGATATATGTAGAGTTCCACAACGTTTGTTAGTCCCTCCTTCCTTCCATAGACCCCTATGAATTCACAATGACCACCAAATTTTTTAAGCCAATAGAATTTGAGCTTATTGGCTGTCATTGTTGGCTGTCAGTCAACGTGCATGCGCATCGTGCAAACCTGTAAAGGTGTGGCCGCACACAGGACGCCCCATGTCTTCCTATTTACAGTCACCACATTACAAGTCGGTCATGGAGAAGTCAAAAACTTCTGCTAAAAAGTTAGCTTTTCTCCAGCTACTGAGGGCTACATCAACTTCAGAGAGAAAAACAAAGAAAAGTCAGCTGGCATTAGAGACCGAAGTGATGCACGTGCACAATTGTAGAGGTGGGGTAGAGGGAGTGGGAGGGGGGAGAAGGGATGCTTGGGAGGGTCCTTGGTAAGTTGGATTCAAAAGGTTCTCTCAAATACTTCAAACTGTAACTTTAAATGGTCATTACAAATTAAACATTGTTTTCTAGCTTCACTTTGTGATAAAAGCCAAAAGTTTTTACTTAAAAGATGTTGTTTTGATGTAGATCTGTAGAACTAAATAATTATATCCATGATCAATGCAAAGAGTTTTATTTGTAAAGCAGAAAAAACGTGAAAACAACAATAAAAAACACATGAACAAAGTGCAACGTGTTGTCCCAAAACTGTGTAATTTCCACAAAAACACTGGAAACAGTTCAGCTAATTTAAACTACTAGAACACATCCATCCTGAAGGCAAAACTGTGTCAATAAAGTGGCTCTGAAGCAAATACATGAAATAGTCACAACAGTGCCAAAACAGCAAATATTTACTCATTATTACAATGCCACCAACAAAGAACTCCCAGTGATTTGAAGCCTTGGTTCAAGTGTCTCATCACTAATGATCCGTTCTTACAGCAGCCTCTCCACTCAGCACTGCTGCTACCTTACAGGTCACTTTCAAAATCAAGAGCTTCCTCTCTGTCATCGTCTTAAACCCATTTAGATAAAGATTTAAATTTAGCACCTGGATTTTAACATTCTGTGCTTTGCAAGGACACTTTGGAGCTTTTCCTTTAAAACAAACAGGTAAAAGCTCGGCCCTTTGACTTAAACTGGCTGACGTCAAACCATCCTTTTAAATGTACTCCGATGAAACTACAAAAGAACTGAAAAGAAAGCAGGAGGAGTGATGGTGGAGAGATGTAAGAATGAGTTAGAGGGTGATGAAAACAGAGGGACAGCAGGGGAGGAGGACACTGGATGATGATCAGGGACACCTGATGCTACAGGTGTACACAGCTGAGCATCAGATCTGAGCTGAGAGCACTTCGCCTGTTTTTTTCAGCTCAATGGAGACGTCTTCATGCTGGGCTCAGCGCCGTCAGCGTATCGAGGAAAAGGACACCAGCTTTGTACAAGTGAGAACTAAAAACACTAACTAGAGCAAAGTCAAAGGAATACAAAGGACAGCTGGTTTTGTGCTTTTTACATCATTTTACCTCGGAGACAAGAATTCAAACACACTGTTAGACCAAACGTCTACTTTTAGAGCCTCTCTGCTTTGCAGAGGAAGTAACTTCCTTCCTTTCAGTGGAAGTGAAAGTGACAGGACATGAGGGGTAAGATATTACATCTGTCCCCGTGTCTGGAGCCTCTCTCTCTCTCTGTGTTTTCATTAAAACATCATATTAGGCCCGCTTCCAAACCCGCTGCTCCACTTCTCATCAAACTCTGATTATGGCTGTTGTGTTGACAAGTTGATTGGTTGCCTGAGCAGGGGGCAGTGAAAATGATCGTTTTGCATTCGCACACTAAATTGCAACCTTGTAATTAGCAGTTAGCATCTCTTCTATGTGCAGCACTTCTTTTATGCAGATCAGATTTAATGAGCCATCTGAAAATCTTAGATTAATAAGACAACTTGAGTAAAGTGATGGGACGGTTTGATTTTATCCTGCTTCGCTTTTCAGGAGCTTATGGGTCACCAGACTCATAAGAAGGTATCTGCAGGAATAAAAACCCACTTTTTGATGTGATTATCTCATCACTGCAGGTTATTATGTTTTATCTCAAGATTAAAAATTTGCGATAACAAAATAATTGATCTCATTATCTTCTAATCAGTCATTTGTTTTACAGAAATGAGATAAACACCCATAAATCTTGAGGGAAATAAGCTAAAATATATAATATTCAGCTTTTTAGAGGAACTATCGAGGAACACAAAGCATTATTATTGCTGTAATTTTCTTTGTTGATGTTTCGCAGATGAGGATTTTTGTTGGGAAACATTCGACATCCTCTTTTCTCTGCAGGTGTGCAAATAAACGCAGAGATGTTGAGAAAAATTAACCTGCTATCACAGCAAAACAAGTGTAGTTATCTGGAGATGAGAATAATTAACGAGTAATCTCAAGATAACAAAAAAACAATAATAAATGCAAGTCGAGACTCTCACAGTCTCCACGGATCTCAGCGTTGCACTAATGTGTTTTGAAGGGATGTTTATTCTGTTATTATTTCTTTCATACTTGTGAAATGTTTTTGTGAAAAGTGAGTCGGCAAACGCACACCACCAAAACAAAACCCTCAATTAGCAGGAAGCAGAATTCAGAGTTTTGTTTTAGTGATTGGATTTTCCTTTCAGAAGGAAAGAAAAATGAACAAATAAAACGTGTAATTTGTTTTTTGCTTTTCTAAATCAAACCTTTTTCGATTTCTAAACCTGGTTCAGTTTTAAATAATAAAAACATATTTGAGCTCTGAGCCTGAGAGGAAGCATCCACTACATTTAAAACAAACAGATTTGGGTGTTTTTGTGCAGAATCAGCTCAGGACATCAGCCTTTCACCTCGACTCCATCGCTCTGTCTGAAGGAGGCTCCGTGTCTCTCAATAAGACATGAACTGCTCTGAAAACATGATATATGAATTTTAGAAGCTCCAGTAAAAATTGACAGCATGATGCTCTTGGAATGAAGACTAAAAATCAATCAGCTCTAATGAACAGCTGTGTTTTCCTTCTCTACATCTTGTGACACACACTGCTGTCTCATTGTTACCCATCAGAGATTAACGTGGAGATGAAAGCCTCTTCTAACCAGACCAAAACCTTGTTAGAGTCTCATCGAGACACATTTTAAAATACAGATTAATCACAGATAAACATGTGGTACTAGCCAAAGGACACCAGCGATAAAAGAAACCAGAAAAGAGACAAAAAGAGGAGCTGTTTTTAGACTTCATTGATTTTATTTCTAATTTATGACAAAGGGACAAAAACAACCTCCTGTTAATACTTAGGGGACCCTCCAAAAATCCACAAATCACCTTCTCAGTGGAGATCTTGTCCCATTAAGGGACACCAACCTCCTTCAGTCGGCACCATGGTGTCAGAGTTAAATGCTGCTCTGCTGCGATAAATCCATAGTTTTTATTTTGCTCAAAAAATAACCAGAATGAACAAAAGAATTTTATCTTGTGTGCTGGAAAGTGGTAAAACATTATCTCAGCATGTCTTCTTTTTATGTCCTGTCTTAGGACCTGAAGTTGGGACTAGAAAGGAAATATAAAAAAAGAATTCAGTTCTGTTGGGATTTAGTTTTCTGTTGTTCAAATAGAGAAAAGGATAAAACTACTTTTTAATGTGTTTATCCACTTTTGGCCATGAAAAAAGAAATCTCTTTGAATTTAATCAGGTTTAGTCATTTGACATTCTGAAAAGAGAAATTTGAACTTTAAAAAAATGTAATAACTGAAACTGGAGAAATAGCTTTTTCCTCAAAACAACAGTGTAAACTCTGAGTGCTGAATAAAGTGGCTGGACATGGTGAAATATTTGAGATTATAACGTTACAAAAATATTTTAAGGATAATTGTTTATTATTGTGAAAAAAGTTTTTTGTGGCATTTAAATAAATTCAAAATGAGAACATTTTAATTTACTCCTGAAATGTGAATGTTTTTGATAAATTAGCACTAGGAGGCTAGTTGGATAGTTAGCTGCTTGGTTCCATAACATGAGAGAATATTGAAGGTAGTGGTGTCAGGAAAAGTCCATTCACGGTCGAATCGCTGTTCTTATTTATGGAGATCCAGAATCATTTTAAAATTTCCAAGAGTCATTACTTGAGAAGGCGTTTCCCAAACCTTTCCTAGCTAAGCTTACTTGTTTGTCAGGAAACAAACTAGTCTATCATTCCAGTAAGTGACGCGCTACCAACGTTAGCTAACTAGCTTTAGATGGTAGCCTGATGTTTCTGCATGGAGGAGAAAAATAAATACAGCCAGCCCCGTCTTTGCTGAAGGCAAGTGTTTGGGTGCACTTTGGATTTGACAACTTCCCAGATAAGAATAAACTTGACATATTCAGTGTGTAAAATCTGCAAAAGTATTTCGGGAACACTTGCCTGAACCCATATCTATCACCTGGAGCTAAGAGAGGCAGAGCAGCAGCAGCTGCTACCAACTCCAGACCTGAGAACACTCCACCACTTCACTGGACCTGCAGCCGACTCTGAGCGGGCGAAACGGAGAAGTAGAGCTACCGCTTGGTTATTTTCAAAATATCTTCGCCCCTACTCGGGTTACCTATATACCGGTAGGTATTTTATAGGTATTGATAAATGAGATCACAATTTTTCTTCTTTCCTTTTTTAAAAGTTGCTGGTTGAAGACTCATATGTTAAACTTTGTTGTCACACAAACTCTTAAAGTATTTGACTGCCTTACTTTTAAAGCTACTATAAAGAAATGTTAAAATCTACAAGGTAAGCAAAAATAAATGTTGCCTCTTTGCCAGAAGATCACTTGATTGTACCTTGTAAAACTACATTTTCTTACGTTTTCATACATTTTCTTAAAAAGTAATTAAACAATTTCTCGTAAGTCTTTCTAACTTAAAAAGTACTTCATCCTGGAATTGCCCCCTTTGTTAAAGAGTCGCCCCAAGATTCAGAATCAAAGTGAATCGTGAGTCGTTGTCAGATTCACATCCCTATTGAGGGCTTGGACCTTGTACTGTGGTATATACATACAGTATGTGGCCACAGACTCCCCTTCCTTTCCTTTCCTTTCCTTGTATGTAGTCTCAGAGCAATGGGGGTAAGTAAGCTGTGTTTTCAAAACCTTTGAGAACTTTCTCAGTGTCATTTGTGGCACATGAGCTGTGAAATATTCATTACAAACTGACCAAAATATCTTAAACCTGCTACGAGATTTGAAAAACACACTGACTCGTTCATCCGAAATCTTGCAACTAATTTAAAATTTTAAGTATTTTTTAAGTGAAAGCTTAATAAAGCAGTTATCTTGCCAATGACAACAAGTTTATGTCTAATTTCAAGCAGACATAATGTCCTGAATGAGCTGAATTTTCCAAAGTGTGAAGTCAACAAGTAACGAGGGCAAAGAAGACAACAATCATACAATAAACGACTGCAGTTTATCTGCTGCTGCAAAATTCACTTCATAAATATTGAACTGATGACACACAGGCTGTTTGCAAACATGAATAATTGAAACACATTTCATGGCACTACTGCAATGATCTGCTAGTGAAAACGTGATGATTCAATCTCTGTCCAAAGTTGTGGATTAGTGGAGAGTCACTGTGATCGGGACTCATCCTCTGGGGAGTAAAAACAACTCCAATTGTGTCCAATTTCACAATAAGCCTCTCAGTAACTGTTGGAATGGGAATCAAAGCTTTGGTGTCTCTTTATTTTGGCTCTTTAATTAAATTTGCTGCTTAAAGAGCTGCATTCTAATAATCTCCCCTGGCTAATGAGATTATTTTAGGATTTTATAGATTAAGTCCTAATAGTTGTTTATTATATCAGCCCTAAAACAATTGGTTTCAGGTAAAAAGGTGGACATTTAAATTGAACCTTCATTTAAAAGCCTGATTCCAATGGTACTTATTGATGAAAGCAGCCTTTCTAGTGTGCATGTGTGCCGTGCTTGTCTCGCCATGTTGAGAAGGATTTTCTGTCCCTGTAAAAGGACAGATTACTTCTGTGCTGTCTTGTCTCCTCAGTCTGAACCTCTGCAAACACAGCTTATCCAGTCAGAGCAGACTCTCAGCATTACTGCCAGTCTGTGACCGCCACCTCCTCATACTGTACACTCACAAACCCACACTCACAGCAGCAGGAACATCATACAGTACCTGCTCCAGCCAAAGCAGAGAATGGAGTTTCAAACATTTGCATAATTTTCTACTAATGCTTTTAAAGCTCTCCCCCCCCCCCTCCTTTATAGCCCTCCTTCTCATGCACACACACAATGTTTTCGTTGTCTTTCCAGATGAGAAACTCACAAAAGTGGAGTTAGCCTCAAAGGGGATAAAGGAATCATTTGCAAATTACTCATTAATCCCAGCTCTGAGGTGTGTTTGTCATTCTCCGTGGAGGGACTATGAGAATCAATTTTTGGGGGGAGGAGTAAGAGAAAGGTGGAATAAAAATGAGGTGAAGAGTGAAAAACGAAGAGAAAAGAGGTGATGAGCTACTGGAGATGAAAATGACAAGAAGGACAGATTGGGGTCAGAGCTGGTCAGATGTAGGGAAGACGTCGGTGGTTTCATGCTTTGGCATTTTGAAGTGATAACTTGTAGCGCTTGTGTCTGCGAGAATTAAAGAGAAGGAAAAGTGACAAAGAGGACTTCTCCATGGCAGAGACTGCAAATCAAATGAGACACTTGCCAGAGAAAGAGTATTTTCTCTGTGTGCTACGAGCAGATGGTGCTCCACTCATTCCGGGGTGAGATCATTAGTTTGCAATACACACTCTCAAACCATTTGCACATAAATAACATATTAGCTGATGTTCCATTCTTTTAAATTGAGGTATTTCAGAAGGCTCGGCTATTGTATGTCAGCAGGCACATGGGTTTCTCAATATCAACAATCCACCTGTCCTTTTATATAGAATTCTATTAACTGTTCTTTCCTCTCAGAATAAAATCATCTATTTCTGATCGAGCTCTAAACCCATTGAAAGGATTTGCACTTGGCTAAGTCACTGTTACCATCTCATCCTTAAATTAGAAAATAAATTCCAAGATGCCAGAAAGTAAATACATTCTGAGCGGCGCTTTCACAAAACTGCCTCAGAATTGGATCAACAATATTCCATCCATCAAGAGAACGACGAGACTCGCGTCGAGGCAGTCCTCGACATTTCTGAGTGCTTCTCTGACATTTGAGACAACAGAAGCGCAGAATAAACGTCATTACACTCATTTTCACTTAATAACTAGATTCCACACTTCGAGCGCACTGGGGAATTTGATACAGCGCTGCTGCCACCTGATTGTGACAGGTCCCCCCCCCCGTGTGCCATTCCAATTACAGACCCCTCACCTCCTCCCCCCCCATGACTCCTTAATGAGGCTTCGCTGAGAGCTCATTAAAGTTATCACGATAGCCGATGCTTTGTATCTGCATGACATTACGTGTCCTGCTAAAAAAAAAAGTAAATACACGGATCAAGATATGCCAAAAGTTAAAAACCTCATGGTGCCCTAATTTTAGAAGAAGTGTGAAGTTATAGATGATGGTGTTGTAGTCTAGAACATAGAGACCGAGTCAAGACTACTGTAAAACCAGAGCAGAGACAAGGCCAAGACTTTGATGGCAGTGAGTCAAGACCAAGTCTGAAGGGGTTTGAGAACAAGACCAAACAAACGTGAGTCCATTTTCTAGACAAACGTATCACTGATGACTTTAGTTGACATTTCTGCATGAGCCACTTCTCATCCTTGGTGCATGTGAACTGTTAAAACATCCAAAATCTTTTTAAACCACCGGCTGCATTTAAAAAAGGTTGTTTTTGCAGCAGTAGTCTTGACTTATCCTGAGAAAACCAGAGTCCAGCACACCAGAGACCAATTAAAAATGTGACTGATTCAAAGACAAGACCAAGACCGAGCTTGAGTTCTACAACACTAACACATGACTCAATTCTTCAGTATTTTGAGCCAGACTTGACTCAAAAATGTTATTAAGCTCATCATTTCTCTTTTTAAGTACCGGTAATAGCAGCTGGTGCTGTATTTTACCTTTAGATTGAGGTACTACTTATAAAGATTGTGTATTTGTGGAGTAACAGCTAAATGTGTGAACTGCATCCCTAAAATGTGTCTAAATCCTCCTGCTGGTGTTCATTTTTGTTTTGAGCTGTTCAGTGGATTGGATTACTTCACCTTTACATGGTAGCATTGAAAAACAACACATATCAGCCATTTTTATGCTATTATTTAACACAATCAGGGAGCTCAGTAACATATAGAAAATCCATACGCAGCCGCAATAGCCTGGGTCCTCCTCATGCTGGTCACCAGTCTGGTCACATGTTAGAAACCAACATGGTGCTGTTGATCATCCTATTGTACACCAAACCTGATCCCTCAAGTGTCCAACTAGGTCTGGACTCACGAACAAAAACAAGTAGATAAAAACTAGACGTTCAGTCTGACCTGAGATCTGTGTGTCGTACCGTCGTCCACGTCCTGGCTGTGAGTCTCAGGAGGAAACTTAAGGTTCCTCGGTCAAACAAGGACGGGTCTTCGTTTGTCTTTCTGGTCCATCGCTGATGTTTCACAGACCAACATTTAAAAATGGAGTGAATGATTCACTGAAATGACTTTTCCCAACTTTTTTGAGAAGTTTACAGTTACTGCTTACATTTATAAAATCAATCCATTGAAAAAGGCCTAAAGCAAGAGTTTTGACATCCAGCATTTTAATCACAACATGGTTTTTTATCCATTTCTCCTCTTTATTTGTGGGATTTTCACCTGGTCTTGTAAAAGGCTTCCGGCTCTGTGAAATCCTTATCTTCCACTGCTCTTTTACTGTCTATCCACCAATTCTTTTATTATGTTTAGGTCAGAGGACTGTGAGGGCCACGGGCAAAAATTCCCACCTTGTGCAACGCAGGTAGTTATTTGTGGGGTTTCAGGTCTGCCTGCCCTGTCATAGAAGCTCCTCGCTATTCATCTGCATTTTTCCCAGCAGAGGGATGTTGGGTTGCTGGTATTAAATTGAATCTATTCTTCCGTCTAAGGTACCTTGTGCGTCTGGCTACAACAGAAGCAGAAGGTTTGATCAATTCAGCCCCATGTTTGAAAAACTGAAGTTCTGCTCCCTTTATCCTTCAAATAAACGTTCCTAAACTTTTGGGATTTTTTAAAATCTGAAACTCAACAATTTATAACAGAATTTTCTTTCTGATGACGCCCTTTTTGAGTCTCTAAACTTAATTTCTGCTAAATTTATAATAATTGTTCTTAGATGTTGGTTTTCTTTTCTGTTGCTATACTATAAAACAATAAAAACCCTGGGATCTGCTGCATGGAAACATTTTATCCTCTTGCAGATTGTTCATGCTTTAGGGCATCAAATATTTATTGCTTCAGAGACTGTGCTTGGTTGATCCATGGCTGCTGATTATCTGGATAAATAGTGAAGCATTGGAGCATTGAGGCTTTAAAAATTGCTTCACTTACTCTTTTTCGTTGTGTCAGAACCCCTCACAACCTAATGATGGTCTGAGATCTCTAAAACAGGTCAGATCTTTGAGGAAACATTTGTATAGTGAAGTTAAACAAACATAATCTCCTAATTGTGTTTAAATAAAGGAAGTAATGTTTCACTCATAACGTTTTGCATTTTGGAGATGAACTCTCCTCTCTTCTCTCTTAGTGGTCAATTGCTCAGAGTAAATCTCAAAGCCTATTTCAGGCCTGAGTAATTGAAATTTAGCTGCCCAAGATTCCTTTTAAGCAGGCTGGATGAGCCCGAGCCCAGCACTGAGCTATGCTTCATTATTGAGCTGATTGGCAGCTGTAAAACGCAGCAGTTGTTTTATCAATGTCCGCTACACACTGTGTTCTGAGCGGCCAATCAAACTAAAACATGTGAGCCTGAACATTTCATTTCTTCTTGCTTTTGCTGAGCCCTTTTCCCTCCCAAGATGCTACTTTGACAGCAACGGCGGCACCAATTTGAAGTCTGCATAAGTTAAGTTGCCAGGCAACAATGCAGTGCGATGTGTTTGTGAGCGTCTGCAACCTGAAGCATTTTCTTATTAATATTATTAATATTATTTCTACACCACCTTAAAATTTGAGTTAAAGAAACAAGCTGATAGTTTAACATCTGCAGCTTCTTCTGTTGCTGCAGCAGCTAAAGGCATGAAGCAAAAGTCCTACTACAAAGTGCTTCAGATGCAGTGTGTCCTTTCACACTTATGGCACTGAGTCACTCACAGGTACCTCTAGTGATTATATCTCTAAGCTCCAGATGAGAGAGGAGCCCATCTCCCTTTATTCTGCTACATTGGGCACAGAGAGGATCCCTCTGAGGACTCCAGCCTGCAGCGCAGCTCGAGGATGAGCCCTTTAACCCATAACAGCTGTCAGAATCTCAGACTGAGACATTCATTATTTTAAGTCTCTTTTGGATTTTTTAAGAAAAACTTCAGATCGGCTGAAGTGTCTGGTCAGCAGATTTAATTTGGCTTTAGGAGAAAATTCCTTTTTGGGTTCATAACCCAGGTAACAAAGATACTCAACGGCTATTGAGGAATCTATTTTCTGGGTATGTTTTAATAAATCTGTCAGTGAGGTGAAGCAGAAGGTGTTTGCAGAGGATTATTACAATATAATAAATTATGTGGGCAGACGTGTGCGTTCTATTCAGTTGTTTACCGCTCAAGTTTAAATGCTCCTTTTACAGCGAGTCGTTGTTATTCAGCAGCAGTAAACGACTGCCAGGAGTCGTTCAGCTTAAGCCTCAAAACAGCATCGACATCCGTCTCTGTCACATTCAGACAATAAAGAAAGCCTCACTTAAGCCTTTAATAAGTTTCCTTCAAGAACGGTGTCACAATATTGTGTTTTGTCTCATCCAACAGCAGGTCAGATAAAATAATTGGGACTGGATCCAATTTTTGAGGAGGACCTGTCAGATCTTGGATGTGCTCTCAAATCGCGCCCGACCACCTTAACCTGAGTTCACAGCTGATTGTAATAGGATGTCAAAGAGCTGCCAGAGTAAAAGTCAGGAGTCAACGCTTTAACTCAACCTGTCTGCCCTCCCTGTTGACTCGTGCAGCTAATGAATTACAAAGAGGAATGTTATGAGTTAAATTAAATAGAAAATAAAAATTTTAACCTATGTTTGATTCTGTTTTTTGCCTGTTCTACCTTAAGGTGAGTGATTCAAGACAAATAAGTGAATGAGTGAAAATATTGAGCAATAAACTCCAGATGTGTGTTTTTATTTACAAAGCAACAATGCATCACTGACATCTTTAGTGAGGTCATTTTGTATTTTAATGTCTCTCATATCGTCACATTGTGTTTCAGCTTTATAGCCTCAGAGCACTAAGCTATCTGAAAAAAGGCGACACTGAGTTGGAAAAACATCACTGCAATAAAATATCACGATAAACTTTGAAGCCCATATCGTCCATCTTCACTGTCAGCACTAAATTTATGGTTAAGAATAAAACTAAAGAATAATAAAATCTTTAAAAGGCTGTTTAAACATAAACAGTGAGAACAATTGGTCAAATAACTGATCTGTGGATCAAAATCAACTGCAAACATTTTGAAAAGTACTAATCATGAGGAAAAAAGAAAGACATGGTCAAAGTTTAAAGGTGTTCCATCTCACATTAGTCTTAATGCAAAAAATGTTGCAGAATTAAATATTTTGCACAATATTTTCTCTGTTAAATGACATTTGGATATGCAAAAATCTCTTTCTAAATGTGAATATTTTTATTGCTTATATTTTTACTTTCATTTCACACGTTCAGAGGCTTAACTCTATTGCCTCCATATTTGTTTACATTGACCCAATATTTTACAACTGCTGTGGCTGAAGTCTGTGTTGTTTTTTGCAGCTATGTTAGTTTTAGTCTTAAAGGTCCATATTCATCACTTTCTAGCCACTGAATCCTTTCTTTTGCATCTCAATAACATGTCAAAGCTCTGCATTGGTCAAACTGACCCTTACTTTAAGTGCAGCTGTTGTTCTTCCACCCTTCATCAAAGCTAAAGCCCCGCCCATCTCTCTTCTCCGCGCATTCGCCAGACGTTGGTGGGTCTTCAGGGTCTCAGATGAAGGGAGTAAAAAAAAGACTTTTGTGCTCATTGATGCAACCATCTATGAAGCCATGACTGTGTAACGTTTGTGAGGATGAGCGCTCCCGTGGTTTTTAAAGGGCGGGGGTGGGCTCAGGTAGACAAAGGTGCTCGTGATTGGCTCTGTCCTCTAGAGAGGAGTGGTCTTTTCCCTTCTTGATGTCAGCAGAGGAAAGATTTAGAAACCACCCATTTTAGCATTAGCTCAAAACACATTTCCCAAAAATGAGAACCAGGAAGTAAAAATATTTGAACACTTTTGGGTCTCAGACACAGTCTTTGGGACTGTTAAAATATCTCTAGAAAGTCATTTTTTATAATATGGGACCTTTAAGTCTTTTGGATGAAAATGTTGATTAGTCACGTTTTAGCCTTTCCTATATGTGATAGTTTCAGTCTGTTTTAATAATTTTAGCATAAAAATTAATTGAAAAAGGAAGTATTAGTCTTAACAAATTCATTTAGGTCCATAAGTATTGGAAAGAGGAATAACTTGCTGTCTGGCTAAAATTCCCTGCATGTTCAACTCATAACAGTAACACACTGAAGCTAATGAAGTGATGGTGCAACCAAGCTAACTATAGCCTCACCTTAGCGGCCCATTTGCACCAGGAGTTATGTGGAAGACATCAATCTTACTATGAAACTTATCATAAGTGAGTAACAACATGTATATGATACGTTAACAGCACTTATTGTAACTGGCCTTTGCAAATAAATCAGCATGGTGAGCCTTCAGGTGCCGTTGGAGATCGGTGGTCTTCATTCTGCCATCTCTCTACACTCTGTTTATCTTTCTGATGGATTATAGTGAAAGTATGTCCATAGATCATTTTTCATTTATGACCACCAAGCCCCTACTAGGATGCTGAGAATGTGTTTATGCCAAGAAGAGTGTGTGATTAGTGACCGCTGGTGTGTTGCGCAGAATTTATGCTGCATGCCAGGTGGTGGGCGTGACCAAACAAGCATAGGATGCAGCAGCATGGCTGAAACTAGCTTTTGACAGACAGATTACACACACCAAAAGCAGAAATGTCATGCATTTTGAAATTCTGACAGACTTTCTCGTCTCGTTTACAAAAACGTCTCATCACCTTTCAAAGAGCCGTCTCTTTATCCGTGAAAAAAGAGGAGTGTAAACGAAATAATTTCATCATCGTTTACGAAAACAACATTAGCTAAATGTCAGATTTCTTCATAATGTTTATTTATTTCTTCTTATTATGTATCACAATGTGCAGAAAGATGCACAGAATTACACATGACAACAAGAAAGTCAGTGAGCTGCTGGAACGGTTCATACATATAAAGGCTGTCATTTAGGTCAGTGTCCCCCTAAAGTCCACTCTTAAGAAAGATAATAGTCTCTCCTCAACCTGAGAGGCTGCATATGTGCTAGAAGACGTGGAAACTAAAGCCGTTTTTTTTTTTTTTTCCAGATAAAAATTATCTGTAGGAGTTTTGGACAAAACTACCTTTTGTCAGCCAGATCTCCAACTGACTACCTGGAGATTAGGTGGTACATTAATCGATAAAAAAAATCATAATTTCACAAATATTTTCATCTTATACTCACAGGTTCCCTACAACTTGACATAAAGTGAAGCAATCAACTCCCACTGGCTACAGCCAACATACTGCAAAATCTTCCTGCAGTGCACATTTGTTTTCAGAAAACACAATTTGATCAGATTAATGGGAGTGATTCCTAATTGGAGGGGTTTAACTGTGGATAAAATACTTGATAGTAATTGGATGTGATTATACTGGTTATTATCATCATCATTAGCCACCTGTATGGGTCTTTGAGGATGACATTGCCAATCAAAAACCAATTCCATCTCCATGGTAACATGAACCTTTGTCTCCGTCGCAATCAGCATGTTTTTTTTAAAGGACAGATGCTTGCTCACTGCACAGAGAATGTGGCCAAAACTCAGCTTATCACAGCGTCTACACTAGGGTTAGCAGGGGGCTCATCATGGCAGCAATGCCAGGGTCTATTTCTGTTTCATGAGCCCTGATCTCAAATCATCTGGTGATTCTAAAACTAAAGGAAGTGATCTAACGCCACTCGTATTCACATTATGATTATTTGACTGGCATGTGCTCTTGAAGCACGTCTCAGATGTGATTGACAATCAGCCACATAAGTCTCATAACCAGAGGTTATCACGCCAAGTTTGTGTAATAAATGACTCAATTGCCTCGTTCCATTTGCTAGGGAAATGATGTTGAGATGACACAGCTGTGTGTTTGGCACGGCGTGGACAGACACCCTGTCATCGTGGATTATAGAGCGGTTCAGACTCTGACCGGGCTCCTGCAGACCTTGATGTAAAGTCAACCCCGTTTGGGCAGTAAATGCTGCTTTCAACACTAAGAGAGTCAAAGGCAGATACAGAGAGATGCTAGAAATTACCCAAACATTTGATTTTAAAACTGGCAAATCTACAGCCCTCATTCTAGCTCTGATCCAGTTTTCTCCTCTGTCTCTGTCAAACAGAAAACCACCAAGCCCCTCCACAATTATTTCTCTTACAGATGCGTTTTGCTCTCTTTTTTTTTCTTATTCTGTCGCGCTCAAGAGGAACCGATTCATCATGTCAGTGTGACACTTGCTCATCGGTGACCTAGCATGACAAGTCACCTCTGGCAGAGTCATCTTCAGAGCCTTCATCGCGGAGGGAGATTGAAATCCACTGACAGCGGATTTGAAGCCTCAGCACTTAGAGACACAAACTGACTGAAAACTGTTTCTCTTTCATGTCTTCGCCCACATTCTTGTAGGCTGTGCTGGTTTTATTCACAGCCATACTGCATTATATTACTGGATGCATGTAAAATAATAAACCTATTTGGTTTCCAGGCCCAACTCTTACCCAAATGCAAACATTTCATCTGCATGGTGTTCAGTCCAGAGTTCGAGTTTTGCATTTGATTTGCATACACTGTTTGCATATTTGACTTCTGTCTGTGGTCTGCAGATAAGAGTAAAAAAGGACTGTTGCTTTTTTGCAAAGGTACAAGGCTAGCTGTGAACACAGCTCACTCAGGCAAACGCACCAGATGCACAATCTAAAAAAAATGTTCTGTCTGGTACAGTCAGCTAAATGCACCGTCATGTAATGAAAAACCTGTGAATATCAGTTAATGTAGGAGACGTTTTGCAGTTGAGTCAGTAAAGTTTAACCTGGGACCTGTTTTCATTTTTTAAAAAGTTTAGTAAACTTTTCAAATCAACTCCTAGACCTTCATAAAAAATGCTGTCTCCTTCTTAAACTCCAACTTAGGTAGAAATCAATGTCCTAACTACATTAGACCAACGAGTAAATGTCTCACTTACTGGGTAATAAAGGAAGGTGGCCGACAACAGAAGCAACAATCAATTTCTGTGACTCGTTCTTTGTAGAGTACCAACCTTTAAATGCCAACCAGCAAAAGTCAAGTTTCTTCATGTCTCTGTTTGGTCTCGCTCTCTCACTCATCGACCTCATCGTTCAGGTCGTTTCAGGTAAGAAGTTCAAACTTTAAAACATTTAAATCTCACAAGTTATTTAGTGAACTCACATGCAGCTGTGTTCCAAAGGTTTCTCCAACGAGCCTAATGTTCTGTTTTATGAGAATATCTGTATGTATATGTGGGATATGACAAAAAACAGAAGTTTTACCAAGGAGTCAAGGTGTAGCAATAACTTAAACACAAAAAAACAAGAGGATGAATGGATTTCCAATAGGAAGGTCAGAATACTGAATAATTTAGTGGATTTTTGTTGCTTTCTAGATAGTTAAGAGTGGGGAAAAAAGATAAGAACTTAATGTTTGACACCTTTAAGCACTCTGTTCTGTTCTTTTTATTTTCTAAGTCATCTTTAATACATTTAAAGCTTTAAAAGATTATTTTATAGCATCTTAGAATAAAACATACCTAAAACCTTACAGAAATGAAGACTTTATTTGGTTAAAAAACGAAGTTTATGGGTGGTTTTTGTCCTGTTTATCAGTGGAGGTCAAGCTGACGTCTGAAAGGCCATAAAAGAAAACTTTCACCGTTTACTGCTTGTAGGATTCCTGGAAAAGCAAACAGAATTCTGAATTTGAGAGCAAAAGCCTTTCTGAAGAGTTACGAAACTGGGCAGAGGCTGTGCATTGTTCTGCTGCAACACCTGAACAAATATGACCTTTCAGCAGAACGTCAGAAGAAACAGACATCAAAAGATGTTTTTCATCTTGAAAATTAGCATAAAAATGCTAATAAACATCTGGGCAGGTTGGATACGTTTTGAAAACAGGTTGTTTAAAAATATCAAAACTTTTGAGCATCTTTAAGCTACATTTTATGAAAGTTTTTCTTATGACTTTCACCAGTGGAGGGGAAAACTTGATTTTTCTATAATATTAATGCAACAAAATTTAAATAAAACACTTTTTTTATCAAAGCAAAGTGGAAAAAGACTTTCCTGATACTGAAACTGAAAATCCTTCTGAAAAGAGCTGAATACAAAAGATAGAGGCCCTGTGATGAAGCACCGGGGGGGTGATTCTGCCTCTAACTTTAACTTTAGTTAAGTTTTTTATTGCTTTTATCCATATTAAAACTACAAAAGCTGATATTGTAAAGTAGTGCCACTCATCAGGTCACGGTAACAGAAACTTTGACCATCGCTGCTCATTCTTTTTCAGTCTCTACATGCCTGTGGATTTCCAAGTTCACCACCATATAATGATCAATTACAGCACTCAGTCATTGACCGAGGCCATTCCCACTGAGGTCAAACCTATTGTCGGGGACAATGGCTCCACGAGCGCTTTACTGCAGCGGCTCTTGTCACAAATCACGTAGCCAAAATGCCCTTTCACAAACCCGATCAGCGCTGGAATGGATGTTGTGTTGTTCCATTTCATCAGAGCTTCATGCTCTGCTTTTTCTTTTTCAACAAAACAAACCGCATGCTTAGAGAATACAGGGAGAAAGGGTGGAAACAGGGGGGGGATATAAAATCAACACTCCATGAGTAAATTTAACAGTCTCAGAGTGTTTCAGCATTTTATGATGGATGCAAATTTATAAACAGAGAAGCAGCTCCAGGGACATTATAAAAGTGTGTTTTTACCTTCCATGACGTAGACCAGCGAGCCCACGTCGCCCTCCTTAATGATGCAGCTGTCCTTCCCATACTCCACAGGATACATGCAGTCCACGATCTCCTGGATCTGCGACAGCTCTAAGTTCTTCATGAAGTCGTTGTCCAAGATGGCTTCTTTGATCAGGTCCTTGGACCTGGAGGAAAAACAGAAACATGAGTCGGAAAATTGTGCTAAAGTTAAGAAGCTCCTTTCTTCTTACTGAACAAATCAAACAGAACAGAAAGCTTTTGAAAGCACACGCTTATTAAAAGAATATCAAGGTGAAGTTGATAAAAAGTAAAACCTAAACCTAAAGGAAGCAGAGTGTGGCCTTTAAGGGGGAACTTCTAAAAGCTCAAATGGCCTTCAGCCTGCAGAGTCATTAGGGCATCCGTGGGTAAGTATTTTCAAAAAATCAATATGTAAGAAAGGAGGGAAATTAACTTAAAAGCAAACATGAAGTCTTGTGAGAGAGCTTTGTGGGGTTAGCTAAAAGGAGACGTGGGGTAAATGGATAGACGACGTAATGAAAGAGGAGAATTAGCACTGAAATCAGAGGCAGCTGATCGCGGTGATGAAGGGAGACACATAAAGAATGATGACTGCTGACAGGCAGTAGGTGAATGCAGGCCAGGTGCAGTGAAATCTGAAACCTCAAAGGAAGCGTCAGTCAGATGCTCTCAGATAGACAGAAGCGAGGAGAGGTGGGAGAGATCACTGAAGTATGCCATCACCGCGTCTGAGCTGCTTTTAGACAATGTGTCAGCTAAATGAAGGAGGTTAATGACATGTGTCAGTGTTTCCAGACCCCTCCCATGGAGATGTAAAGACTCTAAAAGTCACAGGATTCTAAGAATTAGCTCAACCTCCTCTGACTTTGGAGCTTGTTCCCCTGTTTTTAGTGCATTGTTGACACCGATCACCTGGATAGCTTATAGCTGAAAGGGCAAGCAAGCTAGAAGACATTTATGAAGAAGTGCTCTCCCAAAGCCAGCAGCAGAAAGCACAACTACACAAACAGAACGTCAAGCTACCATCTCAGAGGTGCCCGGCTTTATTTAGACTCGTGTACTGAGCTCAGAGTGCGTGTTTAAAACAAACTCCTCTGCACATTTATGTGTTTGTGGCTGAGTTTTTACTGTCCGTTTCCCTGCTTCTCCTCATGCTGAACCTTTAAGGTCAGAAGAATCTGACTGAACAATAAACTGTTTTGGTTTAGATTTCTTTTTCTTTCTTTTTTTTTGCATTGAACTGAGAAATAACATTTCTGACTACATTTTCTGTCATTTTACTTTTCCAACTTTTACATAAAATTACTCAAAGGACTAGAATTCATTAAAAGGATGCAGATCTTCCTTTACTCTTAAATCATCTTATGCTGAGAAATTATGGAATTATAATTGCTTTGGTCACATCTTGACCATAGTATTACATCTCTAAAAATGTGATTGTGAAAAAGTTCTTTTTTTTCACTCATTTCAAAAAGTGACACTCATATTTTATATAGATCTATTACACATAGAGTGAATTATTTCAAGCCTTTATTTCTTGTCATGATGGCTGTGGCTTACAGGATGTTTGTTTCTATGCTCTCATTACCTGGTTGGGCCTATTTTTGAATGAATTACTGCATCAGTTAGGCGTGGCATGGAGGCGATCAGCCTGTGGCTCTGCTGAGGTGTAATGGAAGCCCAGGTCGTTTTGATAGCAGCAGATTTCTTTTCCCAGAAGGACGTGGCACCTGCCCACACTGTCAAAGATACCACAATATGCTTCAGGGACCACATGATGTTACTGAGCTCTGACTGGCCAGCAGACTGGTCTGACCTGAACCCCATAGAGAACCTATGAGGGACTATGACAGACACCAGACCTAACAGTGCAGATAACCTAAAGGCTGCTTTCGAAGCTACCTGGGCTTCATCACACATCAGCAGCTCACCTCCATGACTCAAAGCATTGGATTGAAGCTAACAACAAACTACTTAGATGGTCCAACACTATCTTTAAGGTGACTGTGAGGGAAAAGAACACAGGATAGAGTAAAGTGCATGAAGATAGAACAGAGGAGTAGGTTCTAGTCTACAAGATGTTCTCTAAAGAGCCGGGTCTTCAGGACTTTCTTGAAGATGGACAGGGACGCCCCTGCTCTGGTATCTTGGTAGGTCATTCCACCATCGTGGAACGACATGAGGAGAGTCCCAGCGTGGTGTAGTCACTGCTAGCTGATGATCCTTATATGACCGGAGTGACCGAACCGTGACTTAAGCCTTTGCAAGAGGATGGGAGTTGTTCCATTCAGGACCCTGTATGCTAGTGTTAGCAACTTGAATGTGATGCAGCAGCTAAAGGTATCCAGTGGAGCTCAGTGAACAGAGGGGTGACATGTGCTCTTTTAGGCTGATTGATGACCAAACCTGCTGCTGCGTTCTGAACCATTTGTAGCGGTTTCACAGTGCAGACTGGACTGAAGACCAGTTAGAAGGACATTGCAGTGGTCGAGGAGGGAGATGACCATAGACTGAACCAGGAGTGGGTGGCACATTGTCTCAGGTATAGTCTGATCTTTAGTATGTTAAATAATGTGAAGCAGCACAAATGATCAATGGAGGCAACACGATCTTTAAAGGTCAGCTGGTCATCAATCACAACACCCTAATTTCCAGCTACCTGCATTGATGCAGTAATTCATGTAAAAAGAGCCTAACCAAGTACTTAGTGATTAAAAGTGAACAGACTTTTCATTTAAATTTACAAAAACATTTTTTATTCTTATGAAATATTCTAATTTTCTGAGACACTGAATTCTGGGTTTTTGTGATCAAGATTACAAAAAATTAAAGCCTGAAAGATTTCACTCTGTAGTCTATATAATATATGAGTTCACTTTCAGAGATGAGAGACAAAAACATAGAACTTTTTTAAAAGTTTCTATTTTTTATGTACCTGTATGTGAACAATGCAGGACCTTATTGTTTTAGCCCTCAGAGAATGTGTTGTGAAAGACCTTCAGCTACAAATACACCATGTTTTACTTCAATATCTATCAAACTGTCTGAGTTGTAGCCATTTTTGTGTTTGCTAACTTTGATTAGCTATGGAGGCCATCTTGAAATGGGTTGACTCCAAAAGGTTATCAGTTTTGGACGTTCATCATTATAACATGCTGTGAGTTTTATTAAATTCTGTCAAGTAGTTTGTGAGTTCTTTTCCTAAAGTTACCTACGAAAACATGCACATCTATCTGAAACATCTATAATAGATTACCAATCACAACTCAAGAGTCATAAGACAAAGAATATTTAACATCTGAGTATCACAACAACCCTGTTTTTACCACAGGATTTGGTAAAGATTAAGAAAATAAGGCAGGTTAATTAACATTTTTACATCCCATAAAGCCAAACATGTTATATCCTCTATTTATTTAGAATTATTAGACCCAGGCCTGCAGATACAAAGCTTTAACAGGTTTCTACCTTGAATGTTGTTGTTGCAGGACTTCTGTATCTGGATGAGCCAAAGACACTCATCAGATATTTTTTATTCTGCCCTTGACAGTCTAGTCATGCTGCTGCCAGAAATTTAATAAGAAAGGATTGAGGTGTCGCACCTATTTTACATTCTAACCCACAAACCTTTGTCCCTTAATTTTCCCTTTCTTCCATCAGGTTGAGGAGATAATTTGGATTTATTCCTGAAACCTCTCATTAGATTCTAGGGGGAGTAAATATTATAAAAGGAGAGCTCAGTTATGGACCGTGATGACCCTTAAAATGTGGTTTAATTTCATGCACTGCTGTAGGCTCAAGGTGGAATGAACTAAATTAACAAGAACAAGCTGGAAGTTGGTCGTTTTTCTCTTTTTTTCCTCACAGCTGACCTCTGCAGCCTTGACTGGAGTCTTGTTAACCCTGTTTCTGTTAAATTTACACCCAGGAGACCTCCATCCTTTCCATCTTGATTGCAGCCATTGTTTTGCAACCTCTTCCAGCCAGACCCTATAAAAACATCTGCCTCCCTCCGCTTTCTGAGAATGACATAAATGTTTTCATCCACTAGTAAAGTTTGAGTTGAGCAAGTTTAGCCTTCCATAAAAGGAGAAAATATGCTCCTTTAGGAGAAGAAAAAGAAGAGGGGTGGAAGAGGCCAACAGGAAAGAGACAGACTCAGAGTGATTGATGGATCACGTATGTCTAAAGAATGCATGGCAGGCCTTGTAAAGAAGATGAAGGAGGTGAAAATGATAGAAAGTCTAAACATTTTGCCAGTCGCTACAGGAAATCCTGCTGCTCCAAATGAAAATATCAAGGATTGCTTTTTAAGAGTGCACTAATTCACTTTAGAGAAAAAAGAAATGAAGTGAAACACATTTTCTTTATAGTCAGCATATGCAAAATAAATCCACAAAAGTCTTTTACAGCCTAAATTAAAGACTATAAGTATAAAAATGCCTAAAAAGTCAAACTTTTTTAACAGCTGCTTGAGCAAAAATGTCCAAACTTTCAAGTAAAGCACTGAGGCGACACTGGGTTATTAGTATTCAAGGTTCTTTCAGGCATTTCTGTCCTATTTTTCATGTATATGCTTATTAGAGGTGAGATAATAAACAAAATGTCATCCTGTGGCAAATGAAGAGAGTGAAGCGAGGTGGCAGAAGCTCTGCAGAAAATTGAAGCTGTCATCGGAGAGACTGGAGTTCAGGTTTTTAGTGAGAGGCGAGTCGTTTTTCAGAACCTTTGAGCTGTCACACATCATTTTTCATACATATTTCTCAAATCTTGAACAATTCTTGTCATAAAATGATAAAGTCTTGAATAAGAGTTCAAAAACAGAACAGCACAGCAGAGAGTGCACACGTTTGTGATAATTCACCCACACTTAAAGTCACTGTCTCGCTTTCAGTGTCTGGAAAACCTCTACATGGGTAAACATGTACACTCATATAATAAAAGGCTTAGCATGAGGGTGATTATCATAATGAAATGGACACTCCAGTATGTTTACCCATCTGCTTTTTCAATCTAGTGTCTAAGCAGAGTTAAAGAAGAGGTGAGGAGCCTGGTTTGTGTTTTCTCTGACGCGGAGCTGACAGGTGTGACGGAGACTTCGGCTGCTTAGATAAACAACACCCTTCATTTATGAATGATGGAATCTTTGGAGTTTTGTTTGCACAACTGAAGAAAACACCAGACACAAACCCACAAACTGAGAAATGTCATTCCTTTAACGCAAAACTCTGTATTTTGTTGGTTTAATTGAATGTTTTTTGAGCCGGATTCACTTTTGAAAATGCATTAAGTTATAATTACTTTTCTTCACTAAATGCATAAAGCAAGAAGTGATTTTCCTGCAGGACGTTTATATTTGGTCAACAGACAGGCATAAAGTTAGAGATCAGACCTGTTGCAGATCAAGTTGAGCAGGTGAGACCTTTTGTTTGAGAATTTGCAAAAGAAAAGAATGAAGGTCTTAAATTAGCTGCAGGATAAACATGAACAGAGAGGCTGTTAATCCGTGTCACACAGTTAGAACTTGTATAAAACAGACACCGAGCTGCTGCCAACAGCTCCACAAACCTCCAGCTCACTGATGGGATTTCACTTCTTTATAACGCTGCGTTAACGTTTAGATGTTTAAACCTGTTTTATAGTTCCCTGATTTTGGACACTTCCTATTTGCAGACGTCCTTTTCTCCTTCATTATTCCACGCGTGCACGTGAGGGTGAAAGCAGCCTTTTAATTCATGCGTGCGCGCTACAGGTGAAGCACCTGCTGCGCCAGCCGCAACATTACGCACAAGAATCACACAGGTGGCTACGGGTGAACGCGTTGTGACCGTTATTAATCCGAACACCTACTGTGGGCTTTTGGGGTAGAAAGGCAGCGTGACATGGCTGAGATCCTGGATGTCGAAGGCGGTGGGTTCGGCAGAGATCGCCTGCCTCTTCGTCCGCTGCTGCTCCTGCAGCTCGGTCTGCTTGTGGACCTGCTGGGTCGCCGGTTTGATGATGGAGCGGTATTTGTCCAGCTCGTTCTGGAGCCTCTGTATGAGCTCGTCCTTCTGGTCGAGCTCCAGCTCCAGCTCGTCGATGAGCGCGTCCCTCTGGCGCAGCTCCTCGATCTTCTCCTGGAGCGCGTATTGGAGGTCGCGCAAGGTGCCCATTTCGACCTGCGGCGACGAATGACTTCCCAGTAAGTTTATCAGAATGCGCGCAGCCGAGTGTGTGTCCTCTCTCCTCTGCCAAGCCGCGCGTAAACTTTATCCGGCATGAACAGCTGGAGGATGCGGCTCGTGTCTGCTGAGAGGAATTCCCCGCCGCCTGCTCCGTCACTACTGAGGGCTTAACGCTGCGTCTGCAAAGGTGAACCCACAACGCATCTCAGGCACAACCACGCAAAGTTTCCTTCCTCTGTATCCTTCTTCCTCCCTCCCTCCCTTGACGATGTGACAGCGGAGGACCGTCCTCCCTGAGTGCGTCAGGCTGCGACCCGCATGGCGAGAAGGGCGCCTACAGGAATCTGTGGCACGGTGCAGTTTGCCACAGAGAGCATGTCACACATGAATAATGAAGTCAGTAAGAAAAGCACACTTCGGTCATCATACCTCAGTAACTACTCCCCCCCGAGGCTGCAGCCTTACAAATAGATGAGCCTTAATGGAAGTTGGAGGTGATGGAAAACTTAATGAACCTCAGCGCAGAAATTAGAATCTGATCCATTATAGAATAAATAGAGTTTAGTTTTTAGTGCAAATGTATAAAATGATACCCAATCCTAATAATGGATGTTTTGCATAAAATAATCCACCTAATCTGTTCCAGCTGCGCCTTGCAAATCTCATTTTGTGACAGTTGGAGAAACTAAAGGCGCTAAAAGCAGCAACAGTCTGCAGCTCACGACTCCTCCGAGCAGCTTCTTCATTAAATCTGATGTTGTGTGCGCTGCTGGTATCGGTCCACATGATCCCAGTGAGTCATCTGAGCAGCATTTGGCCCCGTGCGCGCCGGACAAATTCAGAGGAGAATAAACTGCCAAGGACAATCTGATAGGATGGAGAGTCAGTGAGGGTAAAGCAGCAATTACTGCAGGGGCGGCGCGGCCTGACAGGTAGCAGAGAGCTGCTGGATGCCATGGGTGTAGGATACGCCTGGATGTGGCGGAAAAAAGGCATCTTCCCCCTGACAGAAGGCATGTAAACAACTCTGAATGGAGACAAATGGGTTGGTAAAAAGATCACAGCTGCCCTCTTGTGGTGAAATTAGGAACTGACAGGAAAAACTGATTTTTCTGCACCCTAAATTAAATAAATAATATAAGTCTACTGCACCGTTGGATAATATGTAATCAAAAAATGACATAAAATGTGTGTGATTGGTGGTGAAAATGTGAATTTGGAGTGACATTTCCCAAAATGATGTCAAAATAAAAATGTATCAGAAAACAAAACTGTTCCAAAGCATCTCAGAGACAAAAATAGAAAAAAGAGAGCAACATCTGTTCAACTTCCAGCACATCTGTCTGCTTGAATCAGTAAAATTAACATCATTTTCCCCAGAAGCTCTGTTTTCTTGTCCTCCTTCCTACAGTTTTGTAATTAAGTCAACAGCCTTTCGCCGAGTAGCAAATTAAAGACATATTTTTAATTATCTCTGTCAGGAGATTGAAACATATTTTTCCAAAGCAGCAACATTTACTTCCTCTATCAGGACACAGCAGGTGCCCTTAGGCTCTCTCTGTTCTGTCCAGTGTCTCATCCGTGAGTTTACATCACTGGAAGGCCCTCCCTCTGCCCTTCAAAGCTCCTCTGAGCTTTAAATTTCACCTCTCTAGCCGTCCAGCTCAGCCCTTTTCCTATGCAGATCAATAGAAACAGGATCCGCTGCTCCTGGCTGCTGTAACCCGAGGAGCGAGGCGGGCCGCCCGGCTGCATGGTGCCACGGCCTGATTCTAATGGTGGTGGGCGGGAGGGGGGGTCACACTGTCTGACCCCTGGCCGTGCCAGCAGTCGACCTCCTCATCTGTGGCTGTGATTTGCATCAATGCAAACACTTGTGATGAGGTGTGTGGTCACATGACATTGAGCTGTTTGATCAAGTCATGCATCTTCTGTTCTGTGGAGAGAACATCTGCAGATTTAAACTCGTACTATGAGTCACAGGTGTATGACTGTGACCTGACTGACAGGTAGAGTGACGTATGGATCTTCCACATGCTGACATCACTCATGACACAAATGAATAAAGTGTAAAAATGACCAATTTGGGATGATTTTTTTCCTTATTAATGTGTGAAAGTGCAATCATCCAGTAGCTCAAGAGTGAAAAACTGGAGAATATTCCAGGAGATCTTGGTATGGTTGGGGGGGGGGGGGGTGCTAACCTCACGTTTAGCCGTGTTGCTTCTGCATTAGATCAGGGGTCACCAGCACCAGTCCTTGGGGGCTTCCATCATACAGATTTTAGATGTTTCTTTGCTCCAACACACCTGATTAAGATGAATGAGTCACTAACAGACTCCTGGAGAGCTCAACATGGGGAGGAGGTGATGACATCATCTGATCCAGGTGTTCTGGAGCAGAAACACTTGCAGGATGGCAGCCCTTGGGAACTGGGGTTGGTGACCCCTGGTTTAGAGAGATGCATACTCATTATTCTAAAGGAGTTTCCTGTTATGACCTTTAAAGGTGTTTTACTCCTATTTGTTAAAATCTGCTGGATATGGAAAATTATCAGGATAGATAGATAGATAGATAGATAGATAGATAGATAGATAGATAGATAGATAGATAGATAGATAGATAGATAGATAGATAGATAGATAGATAGATAGATAGATAGATAGATAGATAGAACATTTAGCATCTCATCTGCTAATGAGTACAACGAGGACTTTTCCTGTGAGCAGTTTATTAATGCAGATGATGATGGGAAATTGTCTAGTCACCTTAATAAAATTAACCCCATATGAAGTTGTCTCTGTCAGCAAAGCAATGCATTTTCTGTCTGTCTGTCTGTGTGTGTGTGTGTGCGTGGGCACGTGTGTGTGACATCACAAAAGTCCTAAAAAGAAATTATTTCCAAGATAAAGCCAAATTAAGTCTTTCAATCCTATTTTCCCTGCAAATTTGCACAAATAAATGATCAAATTGGAGAAAAATGTCTGTAATTTCCCATTGAGATGACTAAAGTGTTTTGTATTTGAATTTGAAAAGTGTGACCTCAGCTCCAGGCCTCACATAAAACCCTCAATGAGAAGCTGTGAACCTAAAACGAGCATCCAAAGGTGATGAAGGAAGCATATGGTCAAACAAAGCGTTTTCTAATGGAGTATTAAATATCCTCAGACATGCACTTTGGGTCCTCAGCGCCCAGCTACTAAAAGCCAATAATGCATAGCACTTCCTCCAGTCTGGGTCCCGTGGGAGCGCCGTGATGGGTCTGATCAATTAGGAGCTCTTTCTGGAGCTCGCCTCGAAGCTGCGTCATTCACCCTGAGAATGAAACTCGTCCATTCATGACAAAGATCTCAAGCTCACATTTAAAAGATGCGACAAAAGTGAACACAAATGAAAATAAGCTGAGATAACGTGGGGAAATAGACACTTAGTAAAGTTGCGTGTTTATTTATACACATTCATGAAGCGCGTGATGGGCGTGTAGAGGCTGGAGCGTCTTACCAGTCAGATTTAGGATATTTCCTAAAGGACTGCCTGGACAGGTCCTGGTGCGTCTGCGGCTCCGCAGAGATGCCCTGCGCCCTGCGGGTTCTGGGTCCTATAAGTTGCGCGCTCGGTAAAACCGACTGGCATTTGTGCAATTTTCTCTTCAGTTCCTGGATTTCGTCCTCCCGGTCCGCGAGCCGCCTCTCCAAGTCCCGTATCCTCTCCTCCTTTATCAGCAGGATCTTGGCAAAGTCGTCCTCCAGCTCGCTCATGCTGAAATCTGCGTTCAACTTCTCTGAGACGTGGGCGAAGACAAACTCCCCAACACTCGCACAGGTTTCGAGGAAAGAAGGAACTCGTCACAAACCCCCCTGCTGTACGACACGCGCAGGATGATGATGCTCCTCTAAGTCCCCTTCACTGCCCGCTTGTTTATGTCAAAAGAAAGAGGAGAAACGCGCAACGTGGAGGGTTTAAAGCCGGTGATGGAGCAGCTCTACGCTGTGGTCCAAGTCTCCGGGGAGCTGCTGCTGATCCTTCATTGAGAAACCAATTACAGCTGCTCTTCCTCTCTGAGGGCGCAAAAGCTAGGCCGTCAAAACTTGGCACGGAGGAGCCAAACAACTCTCACCGCCTCTCCCGCTGCAACACACCACAGAGGGAGCGCTGTTCCGCCGCCGAGCTGCTCCTGCTCCTGCTGCCGTCCGGTATTTGTTTATGCGCGCATACCTTTTGGCCGACAAAAGCGCACACATCACCTCACTGATCCAACCGACTCAAAAAAATCAATTGTTCCGCGCTCGCGTCATGGGACAGAGGACCGGGCTATGCAGTGTTCTCATGGAGCAGCCTGAGCACTCAGCAGTGGAGCGAGAGTAATCTCCCTCTAACGCACTTTGGCTTATGGCTCCACGTCCCTGTGCAAACCTAAAGGGTTTGCATCATTTTGCATCTTTAAAGAACAAACCTGTGCGTTCATAAAAAGTGATTAGACATGCAGAATGATCCCAAGAAAGTTAGCAACAAAATTCACTAAATCAAATCTTCAGAGCAACAGTTCAGCCTCTCTGATAGACCGTCACAGAACACAGCCATATACACCAGTTTTCATTCTACCGTCGAAATCTGTTTCAAGTGAATGGATTCATTCAGAGCGAAGGAAAAAGGGAGGGGACTCGTGGGCACTAGAGGGATGTTTCATTAAAATTCAGAGTTAAAAATAGAGCGAGCAGATCTTCACTTTGCCAGTGTGGTTCAACACATTTCACCCATGTCTGCCTAAATATTCTCTCACTCCGCGTGAGCACTTGTTGCGATAGTGGATCTATTTTCAGAGCTCCATTAACATCCAGCTCTCCACATGCATCTCAGAGCTGAACGCCACCATGATAACTGCTTGTGAGCACCTCATTTCCTGTGTGAGACTGGTGATAACCTGTTAAAAGTCCTGACTTGCCAGCTTGATAATTGCATTGAGAGTTATCAGGCATAAACTGCCTGCAGAGAGTCTCACTGCACACAAGAACGCTGTCGAGAGCAGCAAAGTGAATAAAGACAGGGCGAGGAACAAGGTTTTGCTATTATTAATAGAGAAAAGAGTCAGGGATTAATTATGCATGCAGCAGACACTGTGTCCATTATGACAGCGGTAAATTAAGTGTCACCTTTTGTCACCCTATCCATATCAATGGGAAATGTTTGAGTGACATCCTATTCAAGTAAAAACGAGAGTATTTATGCATCAGGACCAAATGATGCAGATCTTCAATAGGTGTTTTTTTATGAATATGTCTTTGATCTACTCTTAGCACAACATCAGGGCCTGAGAAGGCTCGTTACATCGTCACCATGACTATATCAGCATCATCGGCCTGGAGGGCTGGTTGCCTTCACACCGGACTATTCCTCTGTTTACACAGAGTGAGTAATGCAGCACTACCAGTTTCTGCTTGTAGTCTGAGCGCTTACACGGGTCATCTCCCTTGGATGTTGCGAGTTAGGTAATGGACGCCAAGTTGACCTCACAGCACCCGGAAATCGGCATCCCGGCTGCACACGAGACGCAGGCGCCGCTGTGGCCAGTCAGTGAGGATGGGCGGTAATAAAGCATTCATGCTGCTGCCTTTGCAGGATTTCTGAAGCTTCTATGCACAAAGAAAGTCCGGTGCCCTCTTGCTCGCCTCAGGGACAGATCATCTTACAAAAGATAGCAGGGCAGACATTAGTCACTGTTTTCCTGTAATATACTCTCTCTCTTTCACACACAAAAATGAAGAGAGAGGTTTCTTGGGTATACCCAGACATATGCTTGCACATCATTATCACTCACACCAACGCTTGCATACAAAGATTTATGTAACCAATCACCAAAAAGTCCCAGCAGACGCGCAAATATAATCATGCCAGCAGCATAAATGTTAGGAGTGAATTGGTTGGATCGGTGGATGTTTTTCTGGAAAATCTTCCCTCTTGGGTTCATGATGCTGTCGGTGTCTCGGCTGCTTGTCCCAACTGGACTGTGGACGGGTCCTCTGTCCCAGGAGAGACCACAGCAGCTCTCAGAGAAGGTGAAAGATGGAATCGATGCCTCTGCAGTCCCAAAAGGTACCGCAGCAGAATTCTGCACGTTCACAGCAAATATCATACAATATCTTCTTCACATCGTAGATGTAGTCTCACGTTGTAATATGAGCTGCTGATTGATCGCCCAGCTCACTGTGGAGATAGATAGAACTGGAGCTCAGGAAATTGACTTAGCCAACACAATAATGATACTTCCTTCCTGCCTTCCTACATTAGAAACATCAAAATCAGATACTGTGTGTGAAGAGAAGATGTATTTATTGTTTGTTTTTTGTGAAACGGCTCCAGGACTAATGATTCTTCCTATTACTGATTAATCCTGAAATCTCAGTCAAACGCGGTGGTTTACTGGTTTTAATCAATATGTTTTAACTACGGTTCTCATGACAGCCAGCACTTTACATGAAGGGTTTTTACTCAAACCCACGTGGATTTAGCAGCAAGCTATTCCCAACGTTTTGTAGTGTATTTAAATCCACTCAGCTCTGTTTGGTTTAACTCTCACTGCTCTCATGAACACACAGGGCTATTTTCAGCTAAAAGGACCCAGATACGCCCACTGTTAATGTTACCATCAAAAAGCTGAAAAAACCAGTTGTTTCTTCAGAGCTAACAGACACCAGCGTTGGGTTTGAACTGGGTGAGATGAAAACAAGAAGCATGGAAATGTCAATAAAGTAGTTTGTAATTAATTCAACTTAAAATGACAAAGTTCTACTAATGGAAGGATAAGAGACAGAGATCCAATGGGTAGATATCCAAATTAATCACAGAGGAAAGGTCTTCACTGCTAGCTCGCTTTTTCTCATTCTTTGCTTACAGAAATTCATTTTTAAAAGATTCCCATTGTCCAAACTTTAAATAAATCTAAATACACTCATTTTTAGGTGTCATTTGTTGCAGCTGTGTGTTTAAAATAATAATGTTATATTTCATTTAGCTGTAATTAGATGCTTAAATAAACATCAAGATTGTGTACAGGTGAGTGAGACTTTCATGCAGACCCTTGTTCCAAACATACAGCATGGCTGCATCTTCAAACAGAAAGGTGTGACTTCTTTTTAACATTATAAAAGCCATGGCTCTGACTCTATAAACTGCTCAAAAATTAAAGAACCACGTTTTATCTGGGTATGGTATCAAGTAGGTTAAACTTCTGGGATATTGATCTGAGCATCAGAGAAGTTCTTTAGTCAGTATTGACTCTTCGGATGTTTATGAAATTAACAACAGGCAGGTGGAGGTTATGGACAGTTTTCCCTCCTCATCTATTTTTTCTTTTCAGTAATTTTGCATTTGACTGAAGTCAGTGTCACTATGAGGTGATATCTGGACCTAGAGGTTGTCCATCTCCTCCAGGATGGCACATCAGGAGACAGGAAGTTACTCTATGGGTTGTCTGAGGTTCTTAACCCATCAGCAGGACCGCTATCTGCTCCTTTGTGCAAGGATGGACAGGATGATCACTGCCAGAGCTCTACAAAGTGACCTCCAGCTGGTCACTGGTATGAACGTCTCCAATCAAACCATTTAAGACGAACAGGTCCAGCACTGGCTTCCTGTGCTTTTCACAGATGAGAGCAGGTTCAACTTGAGCTCATGTGACAGACGTTAAATGGTCTGGAGAAGCTGTGGTGGACGTTAATGTTTTGGTGGTGGGTCAGTGTTGGTTTGGGGAGGCAGATCCATGGAGGAACACACAGACCTGTAAATAAACCTGTCATAGATATCAGGATGAAATCCTCAGACTCGTTATTAAACCCTTTACTGGTCCAGTGGGTCCTGGGTCTAATGAGAGTCTCATGTGGCAAGAGATAGTTCCTGGAGAGTGAAGGAATTTATACCTCCATCATCCACCATCTCTGGAACATCGTGTTTAGGTCCATCTGACGCCACCAGGTTGAGGAGCTCAGTGACGCCCTGGTCAGGATCTGAGAGGTGATACTTCAGGACACCATCCATCATCTCATAAGGAGTCCTGATGTTGTCAGGGTGCATACAGGCAGGAGGTCATACAAACTACTGAGGACCTTTGAAGTTGCTACAATGACATTTCAGCTAATTGGACTCGTCTGCTGCTTCAGTTTTACAGCTTAAATCTCTTGGTGACTTCAAATTAAGCCTTCTGCAGGTTGATCACTTTTATCAAACGATGCATAGTGCATCCTGTTGTTCCTAACACTTACCCATTCCAGATCAGTATGAAGATCCAGCAGATTCTTTTCTTTTAATTAAAATCTGATATGTTTTCAATGCGTTCATTTAATTTTTTTTTAGCAGAGTTAAACTTTTGCATGAATCTAACCAAAAAGAGACCAAACATAAACACTCACACACCACAAAGAATCATGTATTATGCAAAGTTGTTCTTATATAATGGAAAAAAAAACATTTTTAACAAGATAAATACAACTACATTTCAGGTTCCATGCTCTAAACACAGCAGTAATGTTGAAGTGTGACCACACCGCTGTGATGAGAAGTCAACACGACAGCCAGAGTGAGAAGGTGCTGGTTCTGGTGTGACGGAGGGGAGAAATGTGTCTGTGAGGTGAACAGAAGGTCAGGGTTCACTGGTCGTCCAGGTGTGATGCCTGACTAACATCGTTAATGTTACTGACCTCGATGGTGTGTGTGACCAACCAAATGCAAATAGGCAAACGAAGCGAACGCTCTCCTGTTTAATTAAACACAGGGGAAAAGCTCAACCGTGACAAAACCTCAGCTTTTGTGAGTTGAGAAAATGTTCAGCATCAATTTTTTAGTTTATTGTCTTCCTGATGAAAGAGTTTGACCAAAATGTTATTTTACTATAGACTCTGAATCTGTTTCAGAACCGAAGCCACGTTCTTTAGTGTGCTGAGGCTCAGCTCCAATTAACACAGATGGGAGTTTCAACCTCCTGACAGGAGAGCTTTGTCTTCAAGTTGCATCTTTCATCAACAAAATGTCAGAGGAATAGAAAGTAATCTGCAGGAATTAAATATCAATTTCATGCAGATAATGGCTGCTTCCTTTATATGCCAACAGAGAAAATGACTCCAAAACACTCTTTGTGTGTTAGTCATTTTAAATCAGGTTGCATTAATAAACATTACACTGACAAACGCTATTTTTTTTAATTTGTCACAATCTCATTAGGAATGGGTTTGTCTCATTTGTTACCTCAGATCAGGACTAACTGATACATGGCCTCTTCTCATTGGTGCCCTGTAGATTCAATATAATTCAAATGTTTTACTTTATTTTGTATCTTAACATCATAAATTTGAATGCATAATACATTTCTGCAGCACTGCTCCTGACCCTCTTAAGCTTAAGCTGCCGTCTCTTTGAGGACTCCCACCAAAAGGTCCAGTCTGGCATGAAGCGTTAGCTAATTGGTGAAAAATGTCAGAGGGTTATACAACTCACATTACAGTAGAAGAATGTGCTTTAGGTAGTTTGTGAGCAAAGTTTGTTTAATTTTATAATAATTATTATTATTTGTAGGAGAAAATAACAGTTTTTTTTTTTTTGCACAAAAAGGCACATTTTAGAAAAAGGGGGAATATTCTTTAATAATTCCTAAATGCCACAAGGACAAAGCTCCATCATTAAAAAATGTATCCACAAAAAAATGAATTAAAACACTTTGGACTCAAAGTGCTGTCTTACTTGTAGATTTTGTTTTCATGTATCAGGATTTTGTTCTGTAGAAAAACTTGAATCACTTCCTGATGATGAATTCTTCTAATTGATCGTTTCTGATTGGTTGTCGTGACCCAATGAGTTCCGAGCACTTATCAAATGACACCATTTTCCCATGACATGCATACTTTAATAGAAAAACAATGCAACTCACTGATGTTTTAAATAACTGGCTCTGGGTTTGTCAGCCTGAAGGTTTGATGGACAAACCAGTTGGACACATTTCAACAGAGGAAGACGTAGAAACAGACAGACAGCTCTCTTATCCAGCCTGTCAACCCCTGAATGAGATGACTGAAGTCTGTCAGATTCTTTTTGTGGGAAAAATGGAGTCTGTCCTTCTGTTCGCTCAGCATCTGTTTTTAAGGCAGGGGGCTTTTTGAGTAGACCTGACAGAGTCATCTCTTCACCTGTGCTGAAATGTTTGACGCTGTGTCGTTAAATGTAAAAACAGTAATCATCTTGTCATTTCAGATGTGAACTGAGAGTTTAAATCACTGATCCTAAATCGGTCCAAAGATACAGAATCCCTAAGCTCTGTTTATGAATGAAGCCTTTTTAAGAGTGAGTTGAAAGTCATGTTTTATCCTTTCAGTAGCTGCAACACTAACATTACAATAAAGGCTGAATGTCATGTTTTTTGCAAAACCTCGCCAACATTCCCACTGCTTTTATTGAGCTCTTTCTCTCCTTCTTGTTCTGGGTGTTTATACAAGTCTGAATGCTTAAAAGGGTTTTCACCTGCAACACATTTTAGGTGAAAAGCAGACGTGGTCGCTCTGACTTTTACCTACCCTTTAAAACACAGAGCAAAGTGAGGTAGCTCGTCTCCAGAGAAGCTTTTAATCCGTGTGTGATAAGCTGTAAACACACCTGAGCGATGAGTCATGTTACTGGAGAGCTGGGACCCACTAACGTGCCATTATCAGGTTGTTTGGGAGGAATGTGTTTAATGGAAATAAGTTCGAGGGAGAGCACGCTCCTCTTTGGGTGTAAACCATATGGAGTCTATATGTGAGGCTTTAGTCCAAAGAATCTCTGTCCTGAGAGAAACCAGAGTCTGTCAGGACAAAGCCTCAAAACACTCCGTTTATTCTAGTATTTTAGCACCATATTAGATTTTTTTACATCATTTGAACTTTTAGGTCTGGCTAAAAAATATCAGTAGCAGCATTTTAACGGCATAGTAGCAGGACGTTTTATATCATTTAAAATATAGAGTGGAATGAAATAAATAGATAAAATCAAAGATGTAAATCCATTTTTTTCTCATAAAACTATAAATTTGACAATAAATAACAGTAAAATAAACATGTCATTAAACCTAGTTTAAAAGATGTATCTGTTGGAAAACGCATGCTTCATCTTTTCATTATTTTTCATAACACATTTATAGCAAATCTCAAACAAAAACAAAGTTTGCTATAAAGAGAAAAACTAAACTTTTTAGAAACATTGTGTTTTCTGGCAGCTTTGCTCCCACTAATGTTAATGTGCTGATTTACATTATAGACACTAATAACGATGGATAAAGTGTTTTTGCCATCTTCAGTTTTAGAAAACACCCGTTAAAGGGTATGTTGTGTTTTTGCCCCCAGACTCTGAGCACTCAGGATGTGGGACTGAAAGTCCAGCCTACTCCCCCGGCACATTCTGTCCTCATCAACAAACTAACAGACAAATTATTTTAAAAATAATACTTCAACAAGCATAGCAAAGAAGGAACTACATGAATCATCCAAAACAACACCTAAAATAAGTTTTCTGAAGGTGAATTTTAGTTCTTACCAGGAAAAATATCCTATTTGTTTACATGCCTAAAACCTGTACCGCAGCCAGCCACTAGGTGGCGTTTTTGTTCCTTTTGATTTCAATTTTCACTTCCAGTTCCTCTGTTAATGTTTTAAACAGGTTTATGGTTTACAGTTGCGCAATGCTAACTTTAAAAAACTTTTCATAAAGAAGAATGATACTGTTGATTTAAAAAATCACTTTTAAAGGCACACTATGTAACTTTTGCACATTTTAAAATATATTTCTTGAGCCAGTCTGTGCTAATATGACCCTTTACAGGGTTAATGAAAAGTCACTCAGCCCCATCTGCTGCTTGGATACAGAATATCATGTTTGCAACTTCTGAGTCTCTGGTCCGGTGCCCTGAAGTCTCACAAAGTCACGTATCGGCCACAAGGGTTAGGCTAACCCAATGTGGCTAGATTAGAATAGAATAGAATAGAATAGAATAGAATAGAATAGAATAGAATAGAATAGAATAGAATAGAATAGAATAGAATAGAATAGAATAGAATAGAATTACTTTATTAATCCCACAGTGGGGAAATTCACTTGCCACAGCAGCATACACATGAGTATAAAAACAAGTATTGTAAATGACACTAATTTCACATGATAACACAGAGACAATATAAGAGGATGAGATAAAATACAGATGTGAATTTACAGGGCTGTACAGAAATCAACTGATATTAGAATATCAATATAAAAACAAAATGCAATAGTGAATTTACAAACTGTACAGAAATGTACCGATGTGACCATTGCACAGACCCTACTGAGTTAGAGAAGAATGAACCTAAACAGTGGAGTTGTTCAGCCTTACAGCTGTGGGGATAAATGATCTGTGGTAACTCTCTGTTTTACATTGTGGATGTTTCAATCTGCCACTGATGGAGCTGCTCAGAGCCTCCAGGTGCAGCGGGTGAGAGGAGTTGTCCAGGATGGAGCTCAGCTTCACCAACATCCTTCTCTCACCACCTCCTCCACAGAGTCCAGCAGACAGCCAAGAACTGAGCTGGCTCTCCTAACCAGCTGTTCAGTTTCCTCCGGTCCCGGTCGGAGCAGCCTGCTCCCCAGCAGACCACAGCGTAGTGGACAGTAGAGCCAACAACAGAGTGGGAAAAAGTCCTAAGCAGATGGGTGCTCATCCAAAGGACCGTAGCTCCTCAGGAGGTGGAGGCGGCTTTGGCCCTTCTTATAAAGAGTGTTGTGTTCCACTACTTCAGTTTCTGAACTCTGAATGTTCCTGAATGTGTGGGGGTGATGCGCCTCTCCAACGTCAATCACCATCTCCTTTGTGACTAACTGCTATGCTAGCGCCGGAGTGTTTTTAGCTCAGGATTCCTTCTTTTATCCCATCTCTCCCTGCTTGAACACAGCTGATTTCTTTGAATGAGTGATGAACCGCTCCAGTAGAAAGAATGAAGGCTGAGGAGACATTTCAACAAAGAATTAGGTGTTTCTGAGCAAAGACGATGATAATGTTTTTACAACAGTCCTTTAAACAGACACTAGGGGGTGCTAAAAACAAGCCAAAACTGCATAATATACCTTTAAAAGATTTAACTGAAAAAATGTATTTGTTTTTTCCAAAAAGTTATTACTGCCACACAACGTTTTATGGTTACATATAGGAATTCATGGTGGAGGAATGTAATGTAACTAATGTAACTAAATGTTACATTATGTAATGTAATGAATGTAATGTAACTAAATAATTAAATCTGATGGATTAAACTCAGTTACATAGTTGTGATAACTTTGTTGTCATTTTTAATAAATGTTTTACTGTACATTTTATATCATTTTAATCCTTTTGTTTTGTTTCAGTGTCAGGAAATTACCACACACTTGCAAGGTTTAAAATTTAAATGAGTTATTTGTTCACTGACTTTAGGACTCTGAGAAAAGCAAAAATATGTTGAAGTTCCTTTCAGCCACGAGGCCTTTCTGAAGAGAATCGTCGGATAAACGAATGTCCATAAAACCTTCCGGTTGTTATGAAAAGTAAATATTTGGTCTATTTCAGAAGGTTAATAAAACTGAGGAAGTTCCATTATAAAGACCAGCTGCACAAAACTAAAAAAGACACACAAAACTGACCCAATTTGAATAATAAATAGAATCAGCTCTATATGAATCCTGAGGAGTTCATCAATAAATTATTTCATTTTTTCTGTTTGAATTGGCTGCTTTGATTGATTGTGTACAGATTTTGATTAAACCCATTAATAAAACCTTTAAACAAACATTATGCAATATTTTAGGAATAATTATTGATGATTTTACTGCATAAGAGAGAAGGCACTTAGTTTTTTTAAACACAAAAGCTTCCTAAACACTATAGGATCATGAATTTTCACTTTAGCTGTACGTCTGAACACACCTGGGTTAAACTGTCCTCCATTGCCCTCTGTGCATTATGAATGAACAGGAGCTGTGCTGAGATTTAGGCTAATGGTGATGTCAGGGAGGGGTCAACGCACGCCTTCAGTGAGATAAAAGGTTCTGCCTGCTCCCCCTACACCACTCTGGAAATGTTCCTGTGTTACTTCAAAGCTCTCGGAGATGTGTGAGTGCATTCTCTGAATATCTGTGATCCAAACATGGCCTGAGGTGTCTTAAAGGCAGATGCCTCTCTGGCTGCAGGAGTGTTGCATCATCGTTTTAATTTTTGCAGATTTCTAAGCAATGATGGTAGTGTTGCACAAAGTTGCACTCAGGGGAGCATTTCAAAGTAATTAAATGACGTAAAATGTAATTTTTAACATTTTTATAATAGACTAATGATGAGTTTTATTTGTTTTTGGTTGATTTTAATGATGGAACTTGAGTTAAAATCTCAATAAATGCAATTTAGTGGGTGTCACGTTTTCTCTAAAACCCTTCAGATCAGGTTCAGTCAACAACAAAATCTTCCTTCTTCACTGACTAAAATAAAGCATTACATTATTCTGAGTATAAAATAAAAATCAAATAATTAGTCTTCACATCATTTACACATAACTACTGTATATAGCAATCAAATAACTAATATTTATTTCAGACTTCCTAAATGATGCTCACCATAGTGCTTGTGTTGTATTGAACCAGGCAGGAATTGATGTAATTGGGACCCAAAAATTCTTTAGTCACATGACTTTTTCTGCAGGGTTTTCTACAAACATAAAGCAACTTTATATAACAGAAAATCCTGCAAGAGTCTGGATCCAGCTGGAGCACAATACCTGTAAAAGTATCTCAAATTAAGAGACGCTGAAGACTTATAGAAAAATGTTCAGCTTAGCCTGCTGTCTTATCCTTTTCATTTAATGAAATTCTTGCACTAACAAGGTTTTCATGCACACTTTAAAACTCTGCGGCTGATAATTTGATGGTCTAAAATGAACTAACGGTACTGCTAAAAGCTGCTCCCGGCAACATGATCCCGTCTGCTTCGCGCCCAAAGGGCCTCCGCATTCCTGGCTCAGCTGGACATTCAACAGGCCGCCACTTGCTGCACGTCAACATTTTACACAGGTTTCACAACCCCCACCGAATTCCTCCATGTGAAACCAGTTCCTGACACCCTAAACTGAAACATGCTGTAAAAACTGTAATGAACACTGTCGAGTCATATCACAAAGAAAAATTACTTGTTGAGGATTTGACTTTCTAAAATAAAAGGTTTAAAGTTTAGAAACCTATCAAATCCAGACCTGGAAGAAGATTTAATGGAAGACAGATGTGTTTGACTGGCTGTAGCCCGTGGCTGCCTGTCCTAAAACAGGGACAGGAGTGTCCTGATGTCTTGTCTCTAGCTGTCACGTCTGAGTGGGGAAACGTGCCCACACCATCCTCTCGTCACAGCTGCTATTTTTATCAAACCATCTGAACATCTTTTGTTTTTCTCCAGCGCTTTGTCTCGGAGTAAGTCAGTGCGTGGTGGCCATTGAGAGCTTGAGTGCTTTTCTAAGTTCTCCCATTGAAAACACAGAGCGACTGATAAATAAAAGAAAAAATAATGAATTTACATTGAAACCAATCTGCTTTGATGTTTGATTTAAGAAACCATCCTTCAGGACGAAGGAGCTGCCTCACTCTTGATTATGTGTGAAGCTCGTATATTTGCACATCAAAGACAGGACTAGATCTTCTGTGCAGCTCCTCTTTGGGTTTGTTCCGGACTTGTGCTGCAGTGCAGTTGCCTGGTAGCAAGTGTTGTCCTCTATATGAGAATCATTTCCGATCAGCATCACACGGCACCAGAGGAGCTCTCCCAGAATAAATGGACAGGCCTTGTACTGGCAACTCCTCACTGACATGATAAGGAGACTATTTCTGTATCTGGTGTGTGTGAGATATAAACAGATCATTTCCTTTACAGTCAAGTAAGAGTCTGAACAAATTCAGTAAAGTCTGACCACATTCTCAGGATGATGGTGCAAGAGAAGAAAGAGGATGACTCAGGCTGGAAGACTTTTGGGAGATATTTGGTTAAAAGTCAGGCCCGGGCTGCTGGGAAACACTCCAAGTCTCCATGCATGTTCCAGGTGTGATCGCTCTTCATTTGCACGCGCTGCAGTAAATCAGAGGGCGAGGGCGCCATTATGTCAACCCTTTGACCCTGAACAGGACCATCCAGACAAGCAGAATTACTCATTTTTTAAATATTTTAATAGATGTTAGTGTTTCTGTGATTTAAATCTGCCTCATAAAATATGTCAAACCAGTTTTCTTTATCTAATATCCAAGAAGGACTCGAGAACTCCTTTTCCACTTATAAACCATCCAACAACAATAGACGGGGACAAAAAGCTGCTATGCAGAGAAACACGTAACCATATAATGAACTTAAGAGGCATTTCAAATAACCTAAAGCTCTTTTCTCCAAACTAAAAGCTGCAAATGATCCAGTAAATTGTTCTGGACCGAACACACAGGGTGGGTCCTTCCCTGTCTGAAAGGCCTCAGCTGTTCTCTCTATATATGGTCATTATTTTGTCTCTGGTAATTTTGCAACCCACTGGACAAACATGACGGTCACGTCCAGTGTTACGTAAGAGCTGCAGCTCTCCTCGTTGACATTTCCCCCCGTTTACCTGTTTCTGTTCAAATGCCACCCTAAAGCTTAGAAAGCCACGATGCCATTCTGGTTCAAAGACACTTCTCTCCCTCTGTGGCTTTTTGAGGCTTTTGGTGTTTGAAAATGATCCACGTGTAGCGGTGAGACACACAGCTGGGCCCAGTGCAGCGTCACAACAAAGCAGACATGTGTGCACCTCATTGACCCACTGAGAAGCAAGGAGAGGAAAATTGGAAGAAGGAGGCCTGCTATTAGCTGAAATTGCAACTGTCCATCATACATCACAAATCACCCTGAACGATTCCCATCTGATGGAACAATCTACCTGTCTTTTTCTCAATAAATATTACTAAAAACACATTTTTTTTAAGCTTACAGTACTTACAGTAAAAGTTTCCTATAATGACAAGAAACATTTGGTATAAAGACGATAGATTTAGAAGAAATGATCCAGGTTCTAAACATCTTGTAAAACTAGCCTCGTTTTCACAGCATGGTTTCTGACAGTGAGGTATAAATACTTCATCAGGGAGTTTCAGAGCTGCTGTTGCTTTTTGAACCGTTGGACAGGAACAGAACATTTTACCTCTGCTGGGGCGTTCACAGCTCCAACATCTACCAACCTGTGTGTGTCGTAAATGACAAAACAAGAAACATTTAGCTGTTATTTCAATAATGTTTTTAAAAAATCACATCTTTAATGTCTTCAGGTGCATTACATTCTGCCACTAAAACTCACTGACTGTCAGCGATTCTGAGTACCGTTATAGGAGCAGAAGAGTTTGCTGCTCTGATGCATTCAGGTGTGTGTTAACACAATGACATCATCCCTCCATTTTCCACTGCTTATCTGAGGTCGGGACATGGTAGAAACAGGCCCAGGATGGACGCCCAGACCAGTAAAACTCCTCCTGGGGATCTCAAGGTGTTACCAGGCCAGACAGGATTTATGATCCTCCAGTGACTTCTGGATCTGCCCTGAGATATCTTATCTGGAGAATGTGCCCAGAAAACATCCAAAGGATGGCAACCAGGAGGCGTCTTAGTCAGATATCTGAACCACCTCAGATGACTCGTTTTGAGTAGCAGTGGCTCGACTTAAACTCCACCTGAATGATGTCATAATCCAAATCTCATGACCACTGACGGATTGAGAGGGACCAGATTTGCCTCAGGTCCTATTTTATTTATTTGAACAAGACACAAAGAGAACCACATCACATGCAGACAAAAACATCAACAATTAGACACTCTTCTCTCCACGGCAACACCTTGAGATCTTTTCCATGAACACCACACACAGGATCAGAGATGAGGGGCAGCCCATCCCACACTGGGAACACAGAATGAGGAGGCAGCTCTAGCTGCAGTTGTACAGCGACCAGATAGCACTAAGTGACGCCTGCATGCCATTCCCCCACAAAACCCACCACAAGGTGACGGGGACACGGTCATCAGGTCTATTGTGTTCAAACTAAATCAAACATGTTGTAGAGATGACATCATTTTTTGTCACCTGATCTTAATCAGTTAACAGAGACACATCTATCAAGTACTGGACCATACCACTGATCAGGTGATTATGTAATAAGAGGCCTGTATGTGGGCTGATGGTCAGTCATTCAGTATCATTCAAACAGGACAAAATTAGAAAGGTGTTAGACGGAGGAGGACCCTGAATCCACAGCAGAGTGATTTGTGTTTTTATTAAAATATTACAAACAGGAACCTTCTACCAGTTTGTCGATCGATAACATAAATTCAACACAATCAGTTTCCACTTAAACAAAATGGACATTTCAGCAGCTCAAAGCGTCTGCTCCAGTATGATCGGCCTTGCAGGTGGAGGATGAGATGACTATGTTTGTTTGGTTTCCCAGCGCTGGTGTCGAGGACAGATGGCACAGAAACGATCTCCATCAGATTCAGCCGTGATTGTCCCCTTGGTTTTGACATGTTACATCACCCGGTGTGTCTTCCTCAGAGGGACATTTCAGCTTTCAGAGGACCGGATTACTGATGGAAGCAGAAGGATGTAGTGTCCCAACTTAACAGCTGCTGGAGTCAGACATCAATCAGACCAGCTTTGCTGTCAGGCTTGGAGGTGGACCTCAAACACTGAATGTCATATTGGCTGTGATGACTGCCAGTCACCAAGTCGCCTCTCTAGCGGTTTCTGGTCTGAGACTGCAATGCAGTCTGCAGCTTTGGGGAGTGTTGGCACAACTGATGGAGCGTGGCGAGATGAGCAATCTCTGAAGCGCGGTTGGCAGGGATTGGTGGGGGGTGATGGCAGCCGCCTCTTTGAGCCCTGATCATCTCGTGACCTCCAGAGAGGCAGTGAAAGCCCGAGGCGAAGAGGGAAAGGCATTTCATCTCATCAGAGCTGATAATGATGAGTGCGATGAACATAACCACCATCATTACTGTAATTGACTGCAGCAGCATTCATTCAGAATTTGAGTACTTATTGGTTCTCATCTCTTGATGGGAAACTTGAATTGAACATGTTGAAAAGCCTCCAAGCTGCACCATTCATCTTCAGATTGAGAGGAAAACGACTTCTTCTTCATTATTATTAAACTAAAATATAATTCTGTGTATCTTTGCCTCCAAAGCAGATGGACAAGTGCAGAACATAGTGGCAGTTTTATTAGCCAAATCCTTCTTTCTCATGCCACCCACGTTCTGAGCCGTCCATTAATAGACAAAACTCCATTTGCATTTCAGCAAAGTTATCTCCACAGACTAAGTATGGTATTATGGTGAAAGACCACAGCACTGCTTAGAATAGAACAGAATTTGCTCGTGAACCCGTGAGTCAGGCGGTTGTTGCTTTTGGCTTCATGACCTCAAAGGAGGGAAAGTTACTCCAAAGTAAAAGACGATGAAATACGATGCACTTTGTTGTAAAAAGGTATTTTCACAGGCTGACAGTTGGTGGAAATGTTGTTTAGTGAAGTGATTTGTGGAGCATAGTGAGTGTCCAGATTGGAGAGCAGGCTGCTGCACAGCGGATGCCAGGGCGCAGCCTTCGATTTTCACGTAATCAGACAATTTTACATGATTTAAAAGGTGGCACCACACACACAGACGGTTTTAATGACCAGAAATTTTAGAGCAAATGCAAACGCTTTGTTTACGGCCAGCACACCTGCATAATTACTTCATAATAAGACCTGTTTATCCACCAACTGTCTCGAGAGCATCTCTCCGGCCTACTTAATGAATCAGCTGAAAGATGTTTAGAGCACAAACTCTCTGGGTTTAGTTTGTGCGGTAGTAGCATGTGGGAGTTTGGCTCGGCTTGGCCCAGTCTCTCCAGGGTGCCAGCAAATCCTCCAGCGGGCTGAGGAGCCAGCTCAAAATAAATATGTGCCCCTTTTCAACTGAGAAATTAAGTGGACCTGTTGCTCTTTTGGCAAGAATGTGCAGGATTCTGCTCATAAACCTCGTAGCAAAAGTTTTATCACCAACTGAGGTCATGATCTAATTAGTTTATTTGGGTCTCTCCTATCCCAGAGGCTGCTGTGGACAGAGTTTACAGTGATCATTCAGCAGTAGGTCGAGGCTTTGCCACTTTTTTTACTGTTTATTTTAAAAAGTTGAAACAGATTTGAGCAATGAATTAGAATAATTTTTGTGGGGGAGATTTAATTTATGTTCTTGTCCATAACAGGACCATTAAAGGAAGTATGGAGCCAAGTCAGCTGGGACACAGTCAGGGAGAAATACTCTGAATATATAAATTCATGAATGTTTTTGTTCTTTTTGGTGATGTGGTTCCAGGTTTTGATCTATGAATCTCATCAGCTCATGATCCACAACTTTTATCTGAACTGAGAGATTCTTTTGTAATTCTCAGCTGGTAGGCCTAATAGTAAAATCAAACAACCAGTGAAACATTGAAGGTTTTTTTTTTTTTTTTTACATTTTTGATTGTTGCATAGTCACAATCATTTATGTGACGCCGTGCTTTTTAATACATATTAACTATGTCTCCAAAAGCTTTAATTAAAAGGCTAAATTTATAAAACAAGATCAAAATTTGTTTCATGATATTGTGAATCAGATTAAAATGAATAATAAATTAAAGGCAGATATAATGCATTAAATCCATTACCTTCCATTCCAGAGATTTAAAGGCACACTATGCAGTTTTGGTTTGTTTATAGCACCCCCTAGTGTCCATTTTAAGTCATTGTCATAAAAATGCTGTCTGTAATCAGAAACACCTAAATCTAACTGTAGAAATGTCTCCTCAGCCTTTATTCTTTCTACTGGAGCGGTTCATCACTCATTCAAAGAAATCAGCTGTGTTCAAGCAGAGATGGAAAAAAATCAGGAATCATGAGCTAAAAACACTCCAGAGCTAGCATAACAGCTAGCCACATTGGGTTAGCCTAACCCTCATGAGATACGTGACTTTGTGAGACTTCAGGGCACCGGACCAGAGTTTCAAACGTGGTTTTCTGGACACAAGCAGCAGATAGGCCTGAGTGACTTTTCATGAACCATGTAAAGGGTCATATTAGCACAGACTGGCTCAAGAAAAAGATTTTAAAATATGAAAAAGTTACATAGTGTGCATTTAAATCCATCTCATTGTAGACAGATGATGGAGTTGGTGTCTCCTGGTTTCCAGCTACAATTTGGTTAGAACTAATCAGATTTGCATGTTCATGTAATGATTGTTTTCTGAAAGTTCCATTACAATCCAGCCAGTGGTCATGAGATATTTTGATAACAATTAGGGAAGACTCCTATAATTAATGCCACTTAGATCTGAAGCATGTCTGGGTGCCTCAGCCACACCAAAATTTTAGTTCAAAATCCTTAAAATTGACAGAATTCATCCAGTGTTTCATGAAACATTTTACTAACACTTGCATGCAGACAGGCGTTGTACTGATTTCTTTAGTTTGACCTAATTTCACCACTTTCAGTTCATCCAATTCAGACAAACCGTTGTGTGTTATGTAGCTAAAGATTTAAAGTAGATAAATGTGGTTTTCACAAACCAACTTTGGTCTCAAGCTTAAATTATACACCTAGAGTGAGCAAATAAAGGCACTAATAGTGTCAGTGTGCACTAAAAATGACTAAACATTTTGAAAAGTGAGATCAACTCTAACTCATTAAAGTGACTCAACGTGTCCATCTATTGGCTGTTAGTGGGCTTGCCACGGTGCCATTTTATTTCTAGTGTGCATTAAGACAGACTGACAATAAAGCAAAGACACCATTGTAAAATGTTTATTCAAAAACATTTCAAGGAGAGACCTTTAGTATATTTTACAAACATCTGTTTACAGACAAAAAAAGGAGATAAAGTTGGCGTAACTTTACAGAAAGACGTGTACAAGATGACCAACTTTCTCTTGAACAAAAACATGAAAAGAAACATCGATGGAAAACTAAAAAAAATGAGCTCAACCTGTCCCAAACAGTCAGGAGAAATCTGAATCGAACAGCATCTCAAGTTAAAACACGAGGAGCCATACTGTGCTCTTAAGAAAAGGCTCTCAATGAAAGTGAACAAACTATATCAAGACTCTTGATACTGAAAAATAATGTCGATTTCTCCCATTCAGCTTTTTGTGTTCATTTGTTAAAACTTGTATAATCTTTAAATTTGTGCACTTTATCAGTTCTTGACGTCAGCTTGAAATTACATGATGCGTGTCATTTCCTATAAATGAACTAGTGTAATACTCCATATGGTTCAGTCAATTACAAAAGAAAAAACATTGAGATTTAGAAACAATATGAACAAAATTTTTACAATTAAAAAAATACATATTCTTAAACATTTATGGCTAAATAAACTGTCTGTTCTGTGCACCAGCATGCTAAGCTTGTTCCCACAAATAAACACTGAGTATAGATGGTTTTACATTTCAGAAGATGCTTGACTTTAAAACTGCAGGATAGCAGCTTAAGGAAAATGGACACAAAGTTCTTTACCTGAAGCTCCTGTTTTCACGCTTTAGACACATAAAACATTTCACAACAATCCAGTAATTGTTTATTTCAGATCGGGACTTCCTGTGAGGAACGAGAGAGCTGCTGAGACTCATGAGGCATGTTCTTATCTCTGCACCTTGGAGACGTTTCTTATCAGACGTCCTGTTAGGAAGTGATGATTTCAGATAACTTCGTCATTAAAAGTAAAATTAGCAGCTCAGGGAAAAGTATGGGGTTTAACATGACTGGTGCAGGTTAAAGACTGAATGGTAAAAATGAAATGCTAATGATATAAAGTACAATTAACAGTCATTAATTCTGCTAAAACAGCATTTACTAAGTAAGCACAAACAGACGTCATAAAGCATTGTTCAACAGGACACTGCACTGCACTTACATTTGGGAAGACCAATCCTCTGGTAAGGCTAGTGTAGTTTTTAATACATTCATAGGAACGAGACTGTTATTGTGCTGCGGCACAGCGTGGCTCTGCAGCAGCAGCACACAGGACTGAACAGTTTCACAATCAAGCTAAGAAAGGCACTGGATTAATGTAATACCATATGAGAATCTTACGCTCTCCTTTATCCATCTTGGAAAAAGATAAAAATCTAAAAATCTTCTTGTTGGAGAGTATTATACTTTTGAAAAATAAAATTTGACATATTTAGAAAAAATACTCTTTTTTTTTTGCACCTTTGATTTAATTTAGCAAGGAGAGTTTATCAAAAGTAAGTTGTTATAAAAGAAAAAAAGAAAAAAAATATTCATGGCATTTTCAAAAAAAGCAAATATTTGATTATAACTGCACAAATAAATATCTAACATTAATTGATGGTTCTGTGCTGAGAAAAGTTTGATGAAATGCTTCAGAGTTCTGCTGCAAAAGCAGAAATGTGTGTGACCCATGAGGATGAAATAAAAATGAATAAATTAGTGCTCTGTGTTTACAGATGTTACCAAAAGAGGGAAAAAATGGAGGAGAGGAGGAAAAGAGAAACAATCCTTGACAGTCACAGTGCTACTCATTTGAACAGGGATGCCTCCGTTAGTAGAAATGAGAGACAGTGCTACAACGAACAGCGCCATCTTCTGAGAATAAAAAAATAGCACTTATTTAAGTCACGGTCCCACTGACAGGGGTCACTGACTATCCAGTCTGCTGTACTTCACAACATGGTTCCACGCTCGCCATGAAAACGGCAACTGGTAGCTCCGAGGGACTGTGCCGTTCACGTTCTCTTCAAAAAACTGGAACAGTCTGTACCACCAAACCCGGGAGAACGGGTTACTCTGTGAGGTCTCCTTCAGCGACTGAAACACAACAAGGAATGAGTCAGTGGTGATGAAACATTTAACACAACGCTTCATTCAAACTGCTTCACCAGTATTTGTTTTGTCTGCTTTTTTAACATGAATCACGAGCAAATAAAGTCACATCAGAATAATGTCTTTTTCCTTTTTAGCAGCTTTTACAATATTTCTAGTGAAAATATTTACTTAAAAAGTCCAAAATCTGAACATACAGCTGTCAGTACTAAAAATATTTAGCTTCAATTAAAAAAAAAAAAAAAATTATGAAAAAAAAAACAAATCAAGCAGACACTTGTTTTTTTCCCAGTATGAGTCATGAGCATTCTCAGGACTAAAATCCACTAATGAGTGAGTGAGATCACACACATGTACAAGTTCTGGCAAACATAAATCCTTTGAAGAGAGGCGAGCAGGAGACTGTTAGGGAACTGTGCAGAGCAGAGAGTCGTGTTTAGTGTCACTGCTGCAGAGTTTGAAAAGTTCAAATGCCATTTCCTGAGCTTCAAAGTCGACAAATTACAGAGAGATTTTGGCACCAAGTCTGTTCTGTTTTTAAGCTAAATGTGCAGCATGGAGCCTCTACCTCTCTGCTTTCAGCATGTAGCTGCAGGCTGGGAGGAGCTGGACTGGTAAGGCTCGAGTGAAGTGGATTCTGGGAGTGCATTTGTGGTTTTTCTGGTTTGTGTGTTGTATACCTGTATGCAGGTTATACCACACATAAATGATCTGGACCTATGGTACAGATCTGATAATAAAGTGCTTCCTCCATGTTATAGAAGTTTTAGGCAATTTTCTACTAACATGACATTAGAAACCTATGTGCACTCACCTGCTGGTTGGCCATTGTGTGGTACCACCAGAAGAGACGTGTGGTGATGAAATACGCCACAACCACATCCACTGTGTAGTGGTCGTGAGCCAGAAGGATGCAGAAAATCCCAACAGCACTCAAGGTCCAACACAACCAGTGGTACCACCAAAAGCGTTTTGGAGAATCTGACAATAACAATAAAAAAAAGAAACATGAACTCCACGAGATCCTACAGCTGAAAACGGATCATTTTGTAAAAAATCTTAATTTGAATATTTATCAGATATTACTGTTCGCACATGAGACATTTGAGCAAACGAGAAAATAATGAAAAAAACACTAGAAGGCCTAAAAGTGTCCCTCGTTGCTATTCTCACTTTCCACCACTAGATGTCAGGTCTGTATCAACTAGGTTTTTAATAGATAGAAAATATTACAGCACTACCTGTAGAGGAGTTCAAGAAAAGACATTTCACTTTCAAAAGTAAAGACAATCTAAAAAACTGTACATTTATGGCCAAAATACATTTAGTTTGAAATAAATGTCCTAACCCACAGGACATCAGATAAAAGAAATGGTCACTGTGAAACAGAAAGCATGGCTAAATAAAGAGTCACGCCTCACACTGAAACCACTATTAGAAGAAGTGTAGTGCGATACTTCTTTTTCACTTGTGTTGACTTCATTTCCTGATGTGGTGTTGCCAAGGAAAAGTCACACTATGAGGGCGAAGATTAAAAATAGACTAACCACAAAGACCAGATACCTAAACGCCATTCTTAGTCGATTATCGCTCAAATACTCCTCTAAAAGGCTTCAAATCACACCGATACTGAGTAAATTATAACGTATAGGGATCTTAAAACCATCTAATAGGTCAAACTGAGTGACAACATAAACTTCCTCTATTCAAAATGATATTGTATATAAAAGATGGAGCTTACACTCTTTGATGAAGAGGAACGTGAGTGTTAACATGACAGTATGACCACTATACAGATAGTCTCCACACATGGTGTGGGCTCCTGTGATGGATAACCCTCCACCAGCAATCATTTTCATTATTCTCCTCATCTGGGCCTCCCAGTTCCCGAGAAGCTGAAACAAACACACATAAAATACAAAATTAAAAGAGAAACGCCCAGTGGTGAACGCTCAGGAAATAAGAGAAACACTATTTACAAAGCTGCCTTTGTTATATATCAAATACAACCTTTCTCATTTAAATATAGCAGCAGCAGCAGGATGCTCTTAACAGAATCTACTCCCACTTATTAGGTTAAACTGCATTCATAGCCTCAAAAAACAGATAAAAGAAATTCAAGAATTTAAAGTACAGATTTCCATTAAGTAGTTTTACTTTGCATAAAAAAATACAAGAATTGCTACGGAACTTTTGCATATAAAATCAGTCAAACGATGACACCAATGACCTAACTCATCTTCAGTTTTTGTTTTGTTTTTTGTTAGGCCTGTCTGGTTTTGAATTACACAAAAGGAAGTTGTGTTTCTTATAGAACAGCAACAATCACATGTGAGGGGTGAGAAAATAACACGTGGTTCATGTATCTAACCTAAAACTCAAGGGTCTTTCTTTAAATAACAACTTTTCACCAAATCAATTATTACGGGCAGCTTTAGATGCCTGAATCAAACCTCAGCAGCATTTCTGCTTAAATTATTTGTCTATCATGTATATATCATACCTTTGGGGAGCATTTAAAGTGCATCCCAGGAACAGGAAGTGTGGTGATGTACATTGTAACACACCGATACAGATAGAGCGTTCCCACAATGAAAAAGAACCTCCTCCCTATGATTGACCTGAGGAGAAAAAAAGGCAAAGATTGTAAAACTGTACTTTTTGTCATAAAAACTGCCTGAATGATCTAAATGTTTGTACCTGTGCTTGAGCAGAGTCCACTGGATCAACCAGAGTGCCACCAGCAACAGACCATTAACTTCACAGATGGAGAAGGCCCACTCCACCCTGTCAAACAAGTCGAAGAACTTATCAGGCAGTGGTGGAGTATGCTCCTTTGAAGGAACTCTTTCATGGACCACTGAAATGACAATAGTGGTGGTGACAAAGCAAATAACAGCATAGATAAATGCTACGCCTGTCTTCCCCCACTCTGTAGGGAATGAGGAGTGTGTAGTTTCCATTGTAGGCATAGGAATTTGGATCATATCCTTCCCAAAGTCCTTCCTATCCAGTGTGCCATTCCTCTGGGGCTTACTAGTTCCATTAGGTATCCCCACAACATGCCCATTAGCGTGACCATTTTTGTGAGCTTCAATGTGCGTCTCTATCCGGAGTGTTTCCACTCGCTCCAGCAGCTGCTGTCCGTTGTCAGATGACACCACCAGGAGGGAATGGTTCTGAAAGTCCGCCTCACTGAGCCTGAGCAGAGCAGGACCATCAGTCTGATGGAGGACATCGATATACTCTGGCATCCCAACTTTGCTCAACCATTCAGAAACATCCTCAGCTGACCATTTCTCCACCTTCTTCATCTTGGCCAGGGAGTAAGGTGGAGGATTAGGACGGTCCTCAAAGAAGAGATTCACACGAGAGCTGGCCGTCTACTGGGCAGCAGGAAAACATCTCCGGTTTTGACACATGGTGCGTCTTTCATTCAGAGGGAGTCCAGGCTCCTCTTGACATCAAAAACAAGGAAGGCAGCAAGGTATCTCAGGACTAAAGCAACTGTCTGATTGGCCGACCAGTCCGGGTTGTTTAACACTGAAAGGAAAAGCAAAGCATTGTGAATTAGGACAAAAGCACTGATGACAAACATATCCATTTCAAAATACATTATATATCATATTAATGTTCACAGGTTTACTTGGGAAACATGAAAGCCTGTTTACATAAACTGATAGTCTAATCTCAACTCCTTCAATCTTCAAATTTAAATCATTTACAGTACCACAATAATACAAAGTTAAAACTATTTCACTTTTTGCTTACTTTTATTTATAATTTACCCATCAAGAATTTCTAGAAAGTTGTTAATGTATGGAGCAATAGTTCTCTTGACTGTTTAAGGTCTTTCATAGTTTTTCTTAGAACGCTGCCTGCGTTTTTTACACTCACATTTAGTTTTTTCCTTGTACCTGATCATTATTTGAGAAAATGGCTGTTGTTTGTTAAGCCACTTGAAACATTAAACCATAAAACGGCACCTTAACTAAGGAATGAACTTGAGCTGTGTTTTCAAAGAGCTGATTTCAATTTGTATCTTGAGGCATTTTATTTCTGGCAGCCTATCACAAAGGCACAGTTTGTGTTGCTATTTCTTCAGATGACTTTATGAAAAATACCAAAAATTCCTGTTTGAGATGGACAAAACTGTATTTTTGCAAAAACAAGAAGAAAAGCTGGGTGTATCATGTCATGCTCTGCTGTGTCTTTTTAAAAGAAATGAGGAAACTAGACAAACAAAGGAGTGGCAGGGGAAAAAATATCTAGAGCAGATGAAAAGTTTTTGAAAGGGGCTTTCATAAGACCATGGCACAGAACCAGAGAGATGCATCATCTACTTCATCTCTTAACTTTTGGGGAAATACTTGTTGATTAATAAAATAAATATTCAGTCTTGAATTAGAACATGATCTATAATCAACAAATTCATTTTTAAGTTAAAAAAATGTAACATTAGGCTTGGTTTAGAATTTGTTTTCTTATCTAAACTTCAGGCAACGGGCCTGGAGATGAACTCACACATCTGCTACACATCATTTGTTTGTTTACAGACTGCGATGTCAGTGTGAGACACAGGGTGGTCCTGCTTGTGTGTGGGGGGGTGGGTGAAGGGAACTTCAGCTGGAGACTTGCTCTGATCTACACAGATGGGAGGAAACCAGGTGGATAAGAGGGAGAATTAACTGCGAGGAGGAACTCATAAATCAGAGTGAAGGTCGGAGCTGAGCACTAACTCAGCCCCACCCCTGTCAAGAGGGCAGCCAGCCAACAGTCATGCCTCTGTAAAGCCAGCTCAGACCAGGGCAAACGCAGCTAAATACCCTGGCAGACTGAACAGTTGGCAGGGAAACAAAACTGCACATGGGTACCTCATCTCACCTCATCCCTGTTCAGAGGCCTTTTCATTCAGAACACAAAAACAAGGCAAAAAATAAAACCCAGTTCTACAACTCTAGCAACACCTGGCACTGGGTTTATTCCAGCTAAGGTTAGGGAGAAATGTAACCTGGTGGTTTTCATATAATTTACCAAACACTAAAGAATTTAACTCATCAATAGTATACAGAATCCTTGAAGGAGACCTCTGATTACATCATCTACATGGACACCCCAGCTGTGAACCTGAACATTTGATTTTTAGTGGTACTAAACAGAAGAACAGTGGCTAATAGCACTTACATCAGACTGTTAACAGATCAGAGATTAGCTGTCACTGACTCAGCTGTGCTATCGACCTTTGGTCTATGAATCAGGTCTAAGCAGCTCATAAAATAATCCCACTCAGCTTAAAAGTACCGGGAAAAACTAACTCTCACGGACAAAAAATAATATAAAATAAAAACAGCAAGCTGTGGGAAAGATTTCTGTAAATAATAATGTTTTAAGATAAACAAAACCCAACGGTAAAGAGGCAGGTTTTGACTACTCGTCATCTCCCAGAATTAGAACAAACACAGCTTTAGCGTCAAGATAATTATAGACTTCAGGACAACAGTGCCTGGAAATCATGTTATAACAAATAAACTCATCTATACTGTTTGAATTTTAAAACAAAAAATGTATAGATATTATTCCAGACGTGGATAAAATTGTTGATTCTTTTCTGTTAAAGAAGGAAAAACCCACAATGAAACAACTTGAAACCAACAAAAGCAATAATAAATCAAAAATAGTTGAAGATAAACTCATAAAAATTGTGATCAAACGTATTAATTATTTAAAAAAACTGATGACACAGGCCTGGACAAAATTTATGGTCCCCTTTACATAATATTTTGTTGCACAACGTTTTGAAGCAATTGAGCAAGTTCTGTAAATCTCAAAGAAACATCTGCAACTGTCGACAGGTATTTTGGCTCACTTCTTGTTAGCAAACTGCTTCCCCTGTCTCAGTTTGAAGAGTTCCTTCTTCAGATATTTCAACAGGATCTAGATCTGGGCTCATAGGAGACCAATGTCTGGCTCAGATCCATTCTTGGGTGTTTTGGATCCTGTTGGATGCCATGATCTGTGACTGAAACCAAGCTTTCTGACACCGGGCAGGACTTTTACACTAGAATGCCTTGATTGTTTAGAGATTTAATTGTATCCTGAACAGATTCAAGATACCATGTGCCAGATGCAGCAAAGCAGCACCAAGCAGCCCAAAAACAGAGCCAAGTCTTCTCCACGTCACACAGTAGATTCAGTGTTCTTTTATTTCACATCCCCAATGCCAATATTCACCCTGCTTTTTCCTCTTTCTACGTCCAAACGTTTTTTGTTTTCTGCTAGTTGAAAAGGTGATTTTCTTTTTGGGATTCTGGTATTTTATCCTAAAATTGAAGTGGTAGAAGATGGCTGTTTCTGTCCATCTCTCACTTCTGGGATGTTCTGCTTCAAAATGCTCCAGCACGCATAAATAGAGGAACAAGGAAGTGCAGTGGTTTGGCGAGACAGACGGCTGTATTGTCTAATAGTTGCTTTTGGTCCAAAACGTGTGACTGTTTCAGGTTTTTAGACAAATGCGAGAGAACCACTTTATTCATTTCTTTCGGGAGGGTTTCCGCCACAATATATTTATAGCTATACTATGTTAGAACATTGTTAAGAGGCATGAAAAAAGGTTTTAAGTTAATTTGTTTTCCAGATTAGGTAATGTAGCTTAGCTTTAAACATCTGAATTAGGGCAGGGCAATAAATAAAAAATAACTGAATAGTGAATTTTATAACGCTAACCGATAATCCGACAATCGTATGTTGGGTATTTAAAAAAATGAAAAGATGCGAGTAGGTTGCAGATGTTCGCTGTGACACGGACTAGTTGATGTGTTTGTCACATGACTCCCCTCATTCAGTTTGTAGCAAGAAGGAAAAAACAAGGAAATGGAGAATAATTCAAACAAGAAGCAGCGGGCTTGTCACTCTGTGTCACTAGCGGGCTGCGTCTGCTCGCCATTTAGGCTGCCGGTAACTAGGGCAGCACAATTAATCGAATTTTAATCGTGATCAAGATTTTGGTGGCCACAATTAAATGAACCTGATCGTCAACAATATATGCAGTCAAATTGCGAGCTCTTCTACTTGCCTCTCCATCACACACCGCCTCAACCAACAGTCTGCCAACCACCAGGGGGCGAACGCATGGCTAAAGCTTCCTTAAGCTGCCAAAATAAAAATCGCGCACAAGCCACTCAGCACTGTAGCAGCCAGTCACACATTACGGCGGCAGCAAGTTGGACTGATGAGAGCAAGTCATGTCTGGAATGGAAAATGCTCCAGCATCTGGAGATGAGGTAGCTGCTAAACCAGACTATATATTTGTGCTGACGGTCTAGTATACTAGGCTAGTATCCATTTTATTCACAAAGACACGCAGAAATAACAGACGCAATATCTTTTTATTTGACCAAAGATATGTGTCCTATCAATACAGTGAGCAATGAAGGCTTCAGAAATTTGAGTATTTGAGGGGGGGTGGGTTGCATTATTTATAAATATAAAATTATTTGAGTTTTTAGTTGGTTTTTTTGCATTATTTATAATCTATTCTAAAGTTTTATTTTTCACAGAAAAATGTTGCAACATTGTTTATAACTGGTGCAATAAAACAGATTTTACCAGACAGGATGAATGATCGTGATTAATAATCGTGATTACAATATCGATCAAAATAATCGTGATTATTATTTTGGTCATAATCGTGCAGCCCTACTGGTAACTGCTCGTAGCTGCCCGCCACGCTCTGCTCGGTGTCACTGCGCTCTGTGGGTTACTGCCACCAGCCGCGAGTGAACTACAAGCTATGTGGTGTCTGGGGTAAATTAGGTCGAGGAGAAGCTTGTTCCCAGAAAAAATGTTTCATCAATCATTTGGCAACATGATGGATGGATTCAGCAAGGTGGATGGGATGAAAACAAAAGCCAAACTGTGCAGAAAGACTAGCAACAAGTCAAGGTAACACGTCCTCCACCTGCAGTTCATTTTTCAATTTTAGTCTGTGGAGCAGTTATGCTGCTACAGCCCCATCTAGTGGACAACTTTTGTTTTGAGCATACAGGTAGTTATCGTCCATTAATCGTTATCGAGAAGAACTCAATAAATCGTGATATTGACGTAAGACCATATCGCCCAGCCCTACTCTGAATAATATGTTCAACTGTAGTCACAGGAAGGTGGTTCCTGCTCAGTGTGGGACGCACCATGATACCAAACAGAAACATGACTATTGTTCACTCTTTAAATAAGTAAACACAAGATTGAAGACACCTGTGATGCTAATAACAGGACACACCTATGAGCAAACTATTTTCAATCTTTCCCAAGGGCACCATTATTTGTTTATGCCATTTTGTTAGTTTGTTTTTAAATTACTTTGTTAAATCACAAATCAAAACTAGGTAAAATTCCTAAGTAAATTTTCAGTAAATTGTTATTTCTTTTGTCAGTTTCACATTATTTCAAATACAGTTGTGAGTTCTTCTCTCTTACAATTTTATCTGTGTGTGTTTGGGAGAACAAGACATTGATGTTCCTCCTTTAGCAAATTACCCTGAACTTGAAAGCTACCGCTTTCTTTTAGCTTAAAAACTTTACATCACAAGCATAATTTAATTAGGCCCAGATGCAATGTAGGAAGTCCCCCTCTTCCCCCTAACCACAAAAACATATTCAAGAACCAGCTTCAGCACTGAAGGACACAACATGATGAAGGTTTAATGAACTTCTGTTGCTCAACAATGAACGTTAATGCAGCCCAAAAAATGATGCTGTGCTTGACCCCCCAAAAACTGCTGAGATACTGCTAAATGCTACTTTATCATATCAATTTCCCTCCATCCAAAGTTAGGTGGAGTCTAGAAGAGAGCAAAAGAAGTGTTTACTTAAAGGCCACACATGTGACAGGAAAAAGGTCCCAGCTAAGGCCAACAATAGATCAAACTGACATGAACATAAACACAAGATAGCCTGTCCTTGTTTAGAAAAGCAACAAGTGGGATCAAGTGATTCATTTACAACTGCCTTTCAAAGATGTTATGGTTCAGTTTAGATTAGGAAAAATATCTGAAATCAAAGCAGAACTTAATTTATTCCTAAAATACCTGACCTAAATCTGAGCTTGAAGTAGCACATCAGTCGCTGTCGTGTGTTCCAAAAGTCATTTCCCTCAATTCAACAGCTCAACCTCAGAGACAGAAAACAGCTAAACATTTATCTTTTAACTCCAGTACTAACTGCTGTTTGTGTATGATTTAAAGCAAACATCCATCATCTATATTTAACCACATCTGCCTCCAATATTCTCCCAAAAACCATACAATAGGCTTTATGCACAGAGTACTTAGTAGAACTTCCGGTTTAAAATTACCTCGCGGGACCATTTCCGGTTCCATTTGAAACGTGAAGATTTCCAGAGTTAGAGTGCATTTCCAGCTAAAGATATTGTTTATAATCAAAACGAGTAATAGTATAGTATAGTACAGAATGATATATATATTATAGCACTAAGAAATGAAGCCATCATATAAGTATCAGCGGACGGGAAGCCTCGACAGCTGAACACTGCTGTGTTCCGTTGTGTACCGCATCAGCTGAATAGAATTCATCAGTCCGTTTCCACACATTTCCACTGAATAAATAACTACAAAAAGGAAGGATTGTGAACTTAAGAAGAGAAAACGTGATCATTTCTAACCACACCGTGTCTGCAGTCCACACTTTGCAGCACAGTAGTCAAAGAGCCGAGTGGAGGAGGCTAACGGAGGAGGCTAATGGAGGAGGCGCGGCGCCGTTCGTGTGTTATTTCACTGGAACAACTATTCTTTTGGTGAATGAAGACTTGGTGTTTGATAACGTACAGCTAGACCAGAGAAAGTTGAAAGTTGGGAAGCAGTTGGAGCCCACGATCACGGCTATATAGATCTGTCTCACTGTTTTTTGATGATGGAAGCTACGAGCTAACGCTGTTAGCTTACCTTCAATTTCATGAATAAAGCTGGTTATATACAGCTTAAAGTCCTTCACCCGCTTGCTCGCAGACGTCTCTGTGTGTTTTTCAAAAATTCGGTGGACATCGTTTACCGTGATGCGCGGCAGATCTTGAAGAAAACGGGTAAAAAAATCAATTTTGTCCAGTTTGTGTGGGAACAGCGTTGAACCGGAAGGGAGCGGCAGCCTCTATCGCAACCAGGAAGTGACCGTGCATAAACCCCATTCCCACGTGAAATGAAGTGTCCAATTGTCTGAGGTATAAATGCATCAGACATGCAGCAGACAGATTCATACACATATAGGGGCAACAAAACCAACAGAACTGGACCATGTAGTCTATTTATAACAAAGACAGCATGACTCCTAAACATTGACTCAACTCTCTAACCCAGTAATAATAAGGCCTAGTCACAATATGTGTGCAAGAGCTTGCTGCAATGATCAACAATGAGAGCTTTGTGGACTGGATAAAAATGTTTATTATTTGACTTTTTTTTTTTTAAGAAAATTGAATTTGGTCATATTTTGCAATGAACTGCACACAATTTGTTATATTCTAACATCTAAAGACCAAATTCATAATTTGGGAAGCTAAAAAATGATTACTGAGCAGATGTATAGATATCATTTAGAAACAAAATTTAGCTAAATAACACCAAGCAGGTCAGAGGTGAAAGAGTTTATAGCAAACATGCTATAAACAGTAACGGTGGCATATAGAAAAATCTAACGTGATAGAGATAACAAAAGTAGACAAAAATACCATTACCTCACACAAGGGCAAAAATAGAAAATAAGAATAAGAGACTGTACAGTAAGGCAAAATGCTGCAAATTAAAATATAAAATAGAAATATAAAGTGTCAAAGCATGACGAGAATAAATAAAATTAAGCTATTATTATTTATGCATTTAAAAATAAAAAAGCTTGAATATTCAGCATTTGTATCAAATTTGTATTTGTGTTCTGCTCTTCTATCAGACACATGACTGAACTAAAAATAATTTTTTTAATAGGGTTTATTTTAGGTAAGTGTGTTTGTTTTATAAACTGTATGTGCTACTAAAATTTAATGCAAATATTATTCATTTTGCGAATAATATCTTCACAATTAAAAACAAGAAGACAATACAGTTGAGTAAATAATGCACACAATGCTCAGAAGTAATCAGTCAAACTAGTTTCTGCAAGTGTAGCAGACAGCCAGCTTAACTTCATAAGGAGAGTCTGGCAGCTTGATAAGTTTAAGTGGTTTTGTCTCTACTTGCACCTTATATGTGCCTCCTTTAGCACTGCTCCAACCAACTAAATAAACCTCACAAAGCAAACAAACCACCTTTTATTGTGTAACTTGAAGCACTCCCATACTCCTTCAGTCTATGAAAACTTAATAACTGCTTGTTTGAGACTGAAGAAAATGTGCTTTATCTGCATGATAGTTTTGAAACATAAAAATAAAGCTACTGGTAAATTCATAATAAATATGTGTCAATATAAAATATTGATGCTAACCAATCATGATGATCAATGTCAATGACTGGCAACTATTAGAGGCAGCCCTATTAATCATAATGTATGAGTTACATAAGACAAATAAAGCAGAAATGTTAAATTAACTATAGAGACTGGCTCAACAGGAATAAACTGATTAGTTAGTAGAATTGGTATTGGAAAGCATTATATTCCTACATATACACTTCTCAAGTTGTCTTTATCTGATACAAGTACATCTATCTAAACAAATACTTGTGGGATAAAGCATCCAACTATTTGTTTATGTTGCATAAAAGCAAGATAAATATGATATTCACATTCTGAACATAAATAGTGTTTGCCCTCTTTGTGTTTCATGTTCTAATCTGTTGTCCTTCTTTTTGTGCACAGCTTTCAAACAGTGGTATCTCTTTACCCCTATTTTATGTCTTAAGTCAAGCTAACAATAGGTGAAAAACACACTCTCACCTGTATTCCTCTACAAATGGAACACAAACCAGAGGGACAATGTCGTCAATATTGACCTTACTGTACCCAGGCTGGTTGAAGTGACAGACACGTTACAAATTAACTCTGTATTTGACTGGGAATCACACTGGAGCTTAGTCATACTGTTTAAACAGGGAAATGTACTTGCAGCAAGACTCTGTAGGCGTGGTAACATGAGCCACAGTGGGATTTCTAAGACATTTAAAACTGCTGACAAAGTCAATATGTGAGAAAGACCAGTTTTAAAAAAAAATCACTCTCACATCCTGATTAGTTTTGTAATATTGTAATTACCCAAAATGCTCAGTGAGGAGTGGTTTGCTACCTTTAGCTTGGGTGTTTGATGAATAACATGTTTGGAATGTGGAGAATTTATTCAGACTCAAGCGCCTAAAAGCTCCCCCGCCCAAAATAAATTTATAACTTGGGATGACTCACAGCTCTTCATCGGTGTCCCCCCCCCAACAAGACTTGTGTCTCAGCTCAGTCAAAATAACCGAGAAAAAAAGCTTTCCAAAATTTTAAGGCACACTATGTAAATTTTTCCTATTTTTAAATCTTTTTCTTGAGCCAGTATGTGCTAAGATGACCCTTTACAGGGTTCATGAAAAGACACTCTGCCATATCCGCTGCTTGTGTCCAGGGTCCCGCAGCTCTGTTCCAATTCTCACACTTCCACCCTTGTGCCCCTCAATTGAGCGTTCTCCACAGAGATGCACGAGTGCTTAGTAGGGTGTCCCGATTCTCTAGAGTGGAGAATCAGAACCTTGGCCCCGCCCCCTTTTCCACCCTCGCTCCACACTCCGCCGAAGTCCGCATTGGTGCGGACTTTGGCAAAGGCATAATTCCAAGTGCACTTCATAGAGGAACGCAGGCTGCAGTGTGGATATTGGGACAGGGCCTGCATTTGCAAATTCTGAGTCTCCAGTCCCGTGCTCTGATGTCTCACAAAACCACGTATCTCATGAGGGTTAGTCTAACCCAGCGGTATTCAATTACGAACTGCACAGTAAAAACACCAGTGTTAAATCAACACATGGGAATCTATTTGGTCCCATAGGACCAAATAGATTTTGGAGGTTTGTCTCCACAGCCCTCTGCAGAGGGTCAGTGGATTGAAATGGATTAAAATTAAATTTAACTGACAAACATTTCCTAGTAAGTAAGTAAACATTTATTTCTAGAGTGCCTCTCACGATACAAATCACAAAGCGCTTAACAAGAGAAAACATTGTACAAAATGAGAAATGAGAAAACATGACACAAGTAACTACAAGTTAAACAAAGGCAGATTTGAACAGATGAGTTTTTAACTGATAACGTTCCTGAAAACGTTGGTCAGATTCTGTAGCTACTTCCTCCAGATGGACACATAACTGATCAGAGTTCAGCTGGGTTCATTTAGATCAGGGCTGAGAGAAAACCCAGATCTGCATCCAAACCCGTTCAAGTGTGTCTGTTGCTCAGTGGACGAGCGGTACTGATCTGAGGGCCGAGCTGACGTCCGGCACTTTATTTAAAAATATGTCAGCTTCAACTCTGCAAAGCGATGCTACCTCCACGCATCTGACATGGAGGGTTGAGCCAAAAACTGGAGCGAAATGCACAGAGCGCAAACGCTCCACCTTAGCCAGGTCTCCGAGCACTAACGCATTCATCAGGAAGTCCTGGCCTCAATGCTAGGGATGGGGCCGATCCCGAGGACTTATATTTACTTATGCACTTATATTTAAACAGCACTTATTTATCTGCAAGAGACTGTATCCTAATGGTAAAGAACCCCACCTTTCACTTGCAGGGCCTTGGTTCAAATCCCAGCACCTGCATCTATCTTTAGATGATTAAAGGTTATTGTTCAGGGGTGTGTGATGGGCCAGAAACATACGGGTAGTGGGCTGGATTTGGCCCACGGGCCGTCTATTGATTAGCCCTAACTCAATGTGGCTAGCTGATACTGTATGCTAGCGCAGAAGTGTTATTAGCTCATGATTCCTGCATTTTTCCATCTCTCCCTGCTTGAACTCAGCTGATTTCTTTGAATGAGTGATGAACCGCTCCAGTAGAAAGCAATGAAGGCTGAGGAGACATTTCAATAGTTAGATTTAGGTGTTTCTGAGCAAAGACAATGCTAACATGTTTACAACAGTGATTTAAAACAGACACTTTGCCATGCTAAAAATAAGCCAAAACTGCATAGTATACCTTTAACAAGTTGTAGCTTTTAAACACCAAGTTCTAATAATTTAGTTCCAGGTTTGTTTGGTCAAAGGTACAATGGTCTCTGATAATTGTTGAGTCCATCAAATAGTTTTTTTCTCTTAAAAATATAACAAATCAAATAGCCTTGTCACATGAGAAAAGATGTAAGGGACATCCATCCAGCTGTAGAAATAAACAGCACGAGTCTTCCAGCAAAGCGCATAAAACATATTGTACTGTAAGAGCTGGAGTGTGATTTAGAACAGACACTAATGGAATGTTTGAAGTTTACTTTGTGCTTTACTCAAATTTCTATTGTAACAAAACCTTTTATTTACTGCCAAAATGTTTAATCATTCACTGCTCTAAGTAACTGGTTAATGCGTCCAGCAGTTCCTAGGGTCAACACCAAGGTTCTCGCTGTGGCACCATTATACTGTACAAGATGAACAAAAACAAATACATTCTTTTCTTAGTACAAAAAACTCTTGACCAGCTGGAGGGTAAAAACTCTTACAATGAATGAACAATGAGAATAGGATTACACCATCTGACAAAATGTTAAGATAAGAAAGGCATGAGAAACGTTTGGAAGCTTTGTATAGGGAAATGGATTCCCATTCCAAGTAAATCCAAAAATTAATAATTATACACTTTTTATAGTAAATTGCAACTGTGTAATGAAAATCTAATGTTGCAGCAATTACTACAGGTGCAATCATATTTCCATGGTGAATAGTACAGCAAAACATGTTTTTGTACATAACTTATTAATAGTAATATTATCTAATATATGGGTCTGTTGTGTGTAAAAGAAAATGCTTGTTTTGCTCATGTCTTTATTGCTGATTTTTAACTTGTGTTAAAGAAGACAGGACTCAGCATCTTCCTCTTATTATCTAAATGTTTCAACACCTCTTTAATGATCTGTTGTGAAAGAACACGTCTATGACCGAGTATCCTCCTCTCCTAGAACTACATGAGAACTCGAGGTACTTTTCTATCAGAGAACAATATGTTATCCAATCAGTTTGGCCATTAATAGAGCAAGGGTTTTGGGTCTTATTTGGGCCAAACAAACACTAAAACTAAAACATCATTTGGCGTGAATGGAAATAAGGACACTGCTATCTGCTGAAGAGAAAAACACCACCTAGTTTTAGTTAGTTTAGAGTGTGAGGCGCTTACAGCCCCACAGGACAAAGCAGACTAATTGCCTTGCCTGCAGTTCAACTGTATGTTGTGTAGACACATAACTAGAGACACATGGGAGGCCTGGGTAATTAATTAGGTGTGCAGTAGATGGCACCTTTTTTTTCATATATCAACAATCTAAACTATAATGGTTTGTGGGCATGAGTCTCGACATCTCAACAATGACTTGGCAGGTTCAAAAATTTTTTTTTATCCTTATTAAGGCTGATAAAATGCTAGTGAAACTGCAAAGTACTTCTTAGAAAATCTGTTTTAATGCCCTCTATAATCTGCTAATTAAAAGGTCCCATATTCTGCACTTTCTATCCATCTGAATCTTTTCTTTTACATCTCAATAACATGTAAAAGCTCTGCATTGGTCAAATTGGACCTTACTTTAAGTGCAGCTGTTGTTCTTCCACCCCCTCATCCAACCTCCTAAAGCAAAATGGTCTTTGGGACTGATATGACTGTTAGAAGATCTTTAGAAAGTAAGTTTTGCATAATGTGGGACCTTTAAAGAACCGTTGAAGCAGATCAGTGCTGGTTTTGACAACTCTCAAAATTTGAGAGCTTTGATTCTCAGTACACAGAATCCTGGGCTTTGTTTTGGTCATCCTCTTTACAAGTACCGGTATGCATTTTACTTGTTGATAACCATAAACATTATAAACAACTTCCCTTTGGGAAAAAAGACATAAAACTCTTACAAAGTACTGATTCACATTATCAGTAGTATTTGTAAAATATCAAAGGGTGCAACCTTACAAATACAACTTGCAGGTGTAATCAAATGTTCTACCCATTTAAGTTTTACTGATGCTTTCTAACAGAGCATGACCCTGGTTTTAAAAGTGCATAATGGGCCGAGCACAAACATAGATAGAACTATTTATACACAAATACCATACACCTCAGGGCTGTACAGTGCGACATATATAGGTCACACATGCGATTAAAAAAACAGTCTGTGCTACAAACTATTTTTAGACGTAGCACTTGTGCGATCAGGGTTTCCTCTACATGTAATTGATCGTGGCGCACCCCCACACCGTCAGAATTAACTTAATATATATATATTTTTAAAAACAATGTCAGGTGGCCTCAGCGGGTCTCCAACCTAGCGCTAGAACTCAGGCGCTGCGCCAGTGCAGAGCATCTTGCCTGGCAGCGCAACGCGCTGCATCCGCTGGCTCGGGCACGTCCTTCGTCTCCGTTTTGATCATCCAATCAGAGCCATTCTGCATTTTGACCCGAGGGCCGCAGCCTGGAGACGACCACGACGTAAACCCCGGCCGCACCCGATGGTTCCATGTCGCTGCGGGCGACCTCCCAACAATCCGGAGTTGCCGTCATGCCGTGTCGCAGCTGGCACAAGATCGCCAGTACTGGAAACACCCAGGCTCAACGCACTGGTGCGGGACGACACCCGACCCTTCACAGGAGCCGTGATGACTTTGAAACAATGTAAAGCATATTATATATATATAGCCTATATTTGCGCACTTGTATGGATTAAAGTTCTGCGTCGAGTCGACTGGCGAGTCTAGCGACGGAGTTCCATCAATTCTAGCTGTTCGGAAAAAAAAACTCTTTGTGACTCTGAAAGTGTCCCTGTGCTTCAGACACACATTAAACCAGAGGAACTGATAAATCTGAACGGGTCACACTGATGTCTGTTAACGAGTCCACGGTCCGAGTCAGGGGGAGACGAGGCTTCACAACGGAGTCTGACCCCGCTGAACGCAGCTCAGCCCCAGGGGCGTATCTAGAACTTTTTTCTTGGGGGGTCCAGGCAGGGGCAAAGAAGGGTGGCACAGTAAAAGGTCATTATATTTAAATGCTCTGCAGTCTTGGACTGCAATGGACAGCAGACCAAAGTTTTAATAACATTTATTTACTGAAGTAAAATCTGTTTAGCAAGAACTATGCAGCAGATTCAAAATCAGGAGACAAATGAACATTTTAAAACATCACAGTCTCACTGTACACCATCAAAACTGTCTGCCTGTGAATTTGCTTTCAACATCGAAATTAATAATGATAATAATAATAATAAATTTAACTTATATAGCACTTTATGTTTCACAATCTCAAAGTGCTACAGAGCAGAAGCTTAAAATAGATGAGTCAAAGTTCATAAAATAAGTAATATAAAGTAGAATTATAACAGTTTCTGCATTTTATTAATAAATCAAAGATTATAGCAGCTGAAAACATCTGTTTTTGTGGTTTTGTGCACACATTTCTCAGCTCACAATCACACTTTGAAAAAAATCTACACTAATTTGAATGAATAAATGTTCTTCTTGAAATTACATTGACATTTAAACATGTTTGAAGATATTTCTTGTTATTGTGTTTTCACAATTAGCACTTTCTCAGTGTGTTAAAACGATGGGTACTAATTTTGGCTTTAGAGATTGTAGCTGAATTTTCATGCTGGTGCTACAACTTTTTGTTCTGTGCTACAAAACCTGCAACCTTTGTAGCACCGGTGCTATGAGCTAAAAAAGTTAACGTACAGCCCTGCACCTAAAAGAAATTTATAGCAGAATGTTGGAGTGCTTTTCTGGACAGGACCTTGAAAAGCACTCACTTTACTCCAGCAATACAGGATAAGTGATGTAGCTGTCCTTCAGCCAGAAGGGTCAGCAGTTCAATCCTCAGGCTCCCCACATGTCAAGGAGTCCCTGAGCCAGACGCATTTACTTAGACATCTTGCAAATTGAAATGCATCTGCAAGTGCATATATGTGGAGCACAATCTATAAATTATTTAAAGGCTGTTACGGTGCAAATGTAAAAATAAAACAATTAAAATGCTAGGAAAGATGAAGCTAAGTGTTAAATATTTCCCCCCTCATTATGGAATGTTTTAACCTGAAACAAAATGCAAGCGTCAACTTGAGTTTAATCATAAAAATACCTACAGTAGTAAGAGCAGAGGGGTTGACACCCAAAATGAGGGTAAAAATGAAATATCTTGCACAAGATTTAAAAATCCTACGTCACATTTACATCTAGTCCAGATCCTATTTCTAGTAAATACTATTAACAAAAAGCCTCCACTTGTTTAAACAATAATTCTGGTATGTCTTTCAAGACAATTTGTAAAAAAAAGAGAGAAGAAAGCCTTCTCTATTCAAAAAGTATGTCACCCAAATAATACATAACATCAATTGAAGATCCAAGTTGCTTTAAACCTATGCTGATCAATTTAGTGTCACATGACTTTTAAATGTTGTCTCTTCAACTTATCAAATTGACTTAGCCCTGCCCAAAACCACATTCTTCAGCAAAACTGCTTTATCTTTGTCTGTATATAAACAAAACCCTGGAACACTATCTCACTGGACTGCAACTCAAAAGTTGTCCCCAGGGCGCTATGCAAATAGCACCCCACTGCTCCTCAGGAATGGGTGAAACGCTGAGAAAAAATGTCCCCAAGGCGATCATAAAGGATGAGTAATTACTGATATATCTCTAACTGACTTCAAATAGCACAAGTTGAATGTGGATAAACATGAGAGTGACTCAAAAGCTTTAACCGGAAAAATGAAGTGGGTTACACACAGAAACGGCAGGAAACTGATTTTAATGAGCTCATCTCATGCTACCGTCTATGATGTGTGCTAAACTTTCACTTTTCATTTCTGCCCACAGGTTCCTGTGGAATCCTGTACACAAGTATGTAAACAAATTATTTCAAACCACAGTCATTGTACCAAACACATGTAAAGTCAGTTTAATTTATCCAAATACATGCTATGTAATATGACATGACACTACTTGTAGACACCGTCTCATTGTTATTAAAATGTAACCTCATATTTTGACATAATTTATTTCCAGAAATATTTTTAAACGCCTGTATCAATGCACTACTTGCCTAGTTTTCTAAAAGCTGTTGTAGGCCATGAGAAACTGGGGCATCATGTGACCGGCAGTAAAAACTACATGTGTTTCTAATTATGGCAGACTGTATAGAAACCACTGCATACCACTTTGCAGAGGAAAAGCCGATGATTAAATGATAGAAAGTTTATCTGTGATAAAATCCTCAGTGACTGACATGCATTCCAAATATGAAATTCAATTAGTTTTAAATGTTTTAGTTTGTTGAGAACAGTAACATGACTAAGGAAATATGGGTTTAGTGAAATGTGTTTAAGAGTTATACTGAAGCATGCTTTTAATGTGTTCTGCTAACACCCCTGGTTTGTGGTCAAATCTATTTTCTCAACTTTTCCTACCAGTTTGTACTCATCTATTAATTGTTGTGAGTCTCTATGTGTCCTCCTATAGCCAAAGCGGACTTGTTTTGACATTTTTAGGGTCTAAATGTCTCCTAGCAGGGGTTAAAATATCAGCAAACATCACAAGAAAGAGTCCTAAAAATTGTATAACTCAATATTAGCTAATTGGCTTTGACTACTCTAAATGCTTTACCAAAGTGTTAGAAACCCCACCCCAAATAAATTATTTCCATTTAAATCTTTCAGAAGTCAAATGTTACAGCCTAAAACTATTTACCGGTACTTAGAAAAAATATGACTGACAAGCATTAAATTTGTGGAAAAATAATAGATTATTTGTGTTTATAAAGTTAATTTAATTTCTGTGAATCTTTTCAACTCTTGTGTTTCACTGTGGGGCTCAACTGTGGGAACCACTGGTTTTATTGAGAAATGTCACTTACTTCCTAATTTCTCTTATATCAGGGCAATATTTTTTCCTAAATTATGATACTGTTTGGTCAATACATGGGTTGTCAAGTGACACGGTTTTCTGTTAGCTTATTCATAGCTTACTGCTGAGTCTACATACAGCTCACTGTTTCCACTAAACTGTGCCATGCTTGTCTTTACTAGCTTGGAATCTGACATGATCTGCGTTGGCTTTCTAGACAACAAGGCTGGATACAGTGACAACAATAACCCTTTTAACATTTCACCCTCTTGACACTGCTGTCACAGAAGATCTGTTCATGCAAAGAGTTGCTTGCTCACCATTATTTTAATCAAATGTATACACTGATTTAGGTTTTTGAGCAAGCCAATGGGTAAAATAAATTACCACATATAAAGAAATGATTTGACAAAAAAGAAAAATACAAAAACATGCTGTGATAAATACACAACCAAAATATAATTCGTTTTTGAAATTGCATATTTTTTAAACTCTTTTAAATGTAACCAGGCGTGCAGTTATTTAATTATATTACTGTTTGTATTCCCTGTAATTTACACACGAGTAAGGTTAAGTTAAATGAAAAACAGTGGGGTTACCTATACTTTAAACACTTTATCCTTTACACATATGACCCTGGAAGTCCCTGTGTTGTGTGGTTTAAGAGCTTACAGCCGGACAATCTAAAAATAAAAAGCCAAGCCTCTGGCGTCTTCAAGACTACTGCTAGTTAGCTCGTTAGCTAAACATATAGCCAGGGATCTTGGATTCAGATGCGATTTGGGATTTGTGTTAGCTATTTATTTGTGGACTACCACGCTACAAAAGCATGCATTTACATTCACAAGCTTATCTTTGATAGTTTTCTCTGCTTAAGGCGCGGGTTGTGGCCTCTTCGAGTCACGTTTTATCAGGATTAACGATAACGAGAGATGTTTTCTCGACAGCTGTTAAAATCTTCACAGGCCAGTCAGCAGCAATTTGTTAGCAAACGCTGAGATGTGGTTTTAGCTTACACTTCAAAGGTGTTGTGTATGACATAACATAGTTGTTATTTCAAGAGTTTGTACAACAACGTAGTTATCACAGTAACATACAGCTACCTTGGCACGACTTCTTCAGTCTTGACAAACCTACCTCATAGGGCTGAGAGGGCTTAGCCGATAAGCTAGGTGTCTTTCAGGGAGAAAATAGTAATAAATACATCTGTGGTGTAATTACCTTGTCGCGGAAATGCTGAAGGACTTGTGAAATTACACAGGTTATCACGGACCTGTGGTAAGTCTCTCTCCTGTAAGTCTGGTGTTATCATGGGGTAGGCGGTATGACTGAAGAAGCCGTCACTGTGCTGCCTTCATTGTCCGCAGGAAATGTGCGGACATTTTATTCGACACGAAACACATACACGATTAAAACGAAGGAAATGTAATAAACATAAAGCCAGCAGCAAATGAGGAAGCTTAACAACATTATATTAAAAAATTTAAATAGAGAACATTTTTGTTTTAATTTAAAATGCTTTTTCACATGTTTCAAATAAGATTTTACAGTTAACTATACGCCTTTAACGTAGCGTCTGACAGGAATCAACTAGTCCTAATTACTCATCTGACGCCACCTATTGGCGAACCTTTAGCATTTTTTTACCTTTATTTTTTAAAACTATGTCAAGCTTGAATATTTTTGGTGTTTGGAGAATTTACAAGCTCTACTTTAAATGTATACACATACAACTCGGTTAAAAATAGTTTTTAAATGCTCTTGTGTTGTCAAAATCATATCTCACTGTTTTTTTTTTTTTTTTTGCAAACAGAAGCACAGGATTAAAAAATAACAAAACCTTTCAGTCTTGTTTTTTTTTTTTACCTATGACAAGTTTAAAAATAAAAGAATATCTTTTTTTAAGTGTAGCCAATCTTCAATATTGTATTACAGTTTTGTAACAGTGGCTGATCATTTATTTGCTTTTTTTTTTTCAAAAGGTTTCCACAAATTGGCCACAAACAGTGACTTCCAAAGTCTATGAAGTGCTCTTAGATGAGTATAGTGTGATAATAGCCCCAAATCTGACATATTTGTTCCTAATTTCACTCCTTCTGGTTTTGAATTCACAGAGTTTTGACACCTGTGACCAGTTTAAACAGCTGGCTGGCTGGTAGCATATCCTAGGTACACTATCTTTTGTTTAGTCGAACTCAGCATTCTTTATCTCATTGTGTTAACAGTCTTATCAGCCTTAACTGATAGGATGCTGTTTCAAAGAACAACAATAGATTAATATTATTAATGTGTCTTATACGTTCTTATACGCTCATTAAAACGTATCTTATACGTTTACAATAGGAAACATTACAGTGTTTATACATGTAAATACAAAATATGAGTCCCAGCTTTTTTTTCTTCATTTTCTGTTCACATTTTCCCCAATTTAAACAGTTTAATGCTTTTTGCTTTGATGTGCAGTAAATCATCATATTCCCTCTGAACAAATTTACAGTTTGACCTCAGAGTAGTTTCTTTTAGGAAAATATGTCTTATTTATGCCTTATGTAGCAATATTGCTGTTGTTTTTTCATTTATTTAAGCAGACATTCTGTGCTATGCATCTAATTCTGAACTTTTGTGTCATATACGTCAGTCGGCAGGTCACTGAAGCTGTGACAGTCTAGGTCAACCATGCAGATATTATGTTGATGTTGCTTATTAAAACAAAGGCTGACATCAGCAATCCATGACTCACAGGCCCATCTTCCTATACCCTCAACAGTCTTATGTCATTAACTTCCTTCTGACACTGTACAAACGTGAAGGAAGTGAGATTAAACGGCAGCTGCTGACCAGCAGGCCTCCATGCTGCTCCATTAGGGTGCAGAGATCTTCTCCATGGGTGACATTCAGACTTGGTTTCTGTTTTTTGACAAGATGCAAGCACAATTATTTGACAGAAACCTTTTTAATGGTTATTAGTTGCATCAGTTGCACATTGCAGATATCCACAATTTGTTGAAAGTAAAAAAAGAAAATCTGCATAACTTTTTTTAAATGGAAAAACCTAAAACCTTTATTTTATGTCAGAGTGTAGAGCATAGTTCTCCATGTTGTGCCAGTTGAAATTTATTCATATATTTTTTAATGAGTTCAAGGAGGAAAACAAATGTTTAAATTGTTTTGTACTTGATGTTCATTTTGGCTCTGAGCTTAAACTCTTTAACTTTCACACATAGAAAAAAATATTTTTTTGTGCATTTTTAAAATGTAATTTAGGGGCAATCAGGGTTAAAATATATTGTAAATTATTATTATTGTTGAAATAACTATTAATATTATGATAATAATAAGGGAATGTAAACATTTTATTCAAACACCCCCATATTTTTTAGATTGTTTTTGCTTTTTTCAGTTAATTTAAGTAGTTCAGTAAGATAAAGTGGAAAATGTGTTTAATTTTGAAGATGTCTTTGTTTTTAAAAAATGTTTTTCTTTTTTTGTCAACTCTTTGGAAAACACAAATTTGTGATTTGATAAATCAATACTGAGATGGAACTAGTTCAATTAACAGTAAATTATTTTAAAATGTCATTACTAGCTTAAAAGTTTTATTTTGAAACACAAACCGGAAGTGTTTGCTTTTTATAATCTCAGAATCCAGAAATATCAAGAAATTCACAGTTTTTCATACGTTTTTAAATATAAATCACAACATTCATAATATATGAAATATACTGTATAGGTTAGGCTGCTTAAAATGAGCAAAAGTTGCCTATAAGTCATTAAAGTATTCAAAATTGGGGATTTTGTTTATGCTTAGATGTGTTATAAGTGTTTAACAGTCGACTAGCTTATTTATCTAAATTATAAATAGGACAAGAGTTCAGAAAAAAGAGCAAACATTATTTCCAAATAAGTTAGTTAATATATTGCAATTTTAAAAGTTGTTGAAGCTTATTATAAAATAATGAAAGTTCGTTTCTTGTTTCCAGACAGTCCTCCTCTGATTGGCTGATCGGCCCACATGGACAACGTCACTCGGTTTTGAGTTTGCACACGGCCTTTTTTATATTCAAGCCAAAGAAATCATGACGATCACTTCATGGGGAAACATTTTTATTCACTTCACCCTCATCACCGGCGTCGCCTGTCTTCGTAACGACGTGATTCCAAAGGAAAATCCAAATATTCCGTCAATCGCCAAATATTTCTGCACCAAAGGCAGGTATGAAGAAGTCAACCCCCACCTCATAGAGGACATACTTGCGGTAAACAAATCTATCCTGCAGCCTCCTTCCGCGCAGTGCCGTGAGATCCATCTGACTGCCATCATAAGACACGGGACCAGGTTCCCGACGGGCAAAAATGTCAGGAAGATGCGGAACTTTTACGATCTGGTCCAGAGCAGCGCCCGAGGGAAGCAGGACTGGCTGCGTGAGATCCAGACCCAGTGGACGATGTGGTACACCGAGGACATGGACGGCCGACTGGTCCGGAAGGGGGTGGACGATCTCAGACATCTGGCCGTCAGGCTGTCAAAGCTGTTCCCCTCCATGGTTTCTGAGGAGAAGCTCCGGGCTGGACTCTTCAGCTTTATCACCAGCTCGAAGCACAGATGCGTCAACAGCACGCTGTCCTTCAAGGCGGGACTGACGGAGCTGTGGGACATCCAAGGTGATCAAACATGCTTCAACACAAACTACATGGCAGTGTCACCTCTGGCTTCTTCTCCGTGCAGGTGTGGAGTTTGACCATGCGGTGAATGATGCCCTCATGAGGTTCTTTGACCAGTGCACCAAGTTTGTGACGGAAGTTGAAAAGAACCCTTCAGCACTGACGGAGCTGGACAAGTTCAACCAGGGGCCAGAGATGAAAAGGGTCCAGGAGAAGATAGCAGACAGGCTGGAGGTCCCATATGACCTCATCACAAATGGTCAGTGTTAAAAGTAGCCTACATTTACAGACTGGAATAACTGGTTCAGTGTTGTAGACACATTTTTTTAGTAAAATTCATCATTTGGACTCAATTGAATCCAACAAACTTATTAAATGATACAATAAATACACCTTAAACTCAGTTATATCACTTTAGAGCAACTGGTCTGGCTTTGGGACCCCCTTAATAACAAGCCAAGACCCTAATTTAGAACTTTCTACTAGAATTTATTTAAATAAGTGATGGTGCAGTTTGAACCTGAGACTGTAGGCCAACACAAAAGAACCTAAGATTAATGATCAACCAAAATGACCATCAAGTGGTGGCGCTAGAGAGGAAAATCTTCCTCTTTACCTTCAATCAGCTGCATTTAAATTTAAATCATTCATCACTTCATCAAACTCAGCCTCTTTAACTGAATCAACCCTTTTCAGGCAAAAACATGAAAATAAAATCTAACTAATGAGAAGAAGATTCAAAATGACTAAATATGTAGACTCACTAAATCATATTAAACTATTCCATCACTCATTCCTACTGTTTAAGAAGGTAAACAGATGACTTTATTTGATGTTTCTGTAACCTTTTTTAGTCTGGCTGAAAACAGGTCCACCTACTGACTTTTGGGTCCTCCTGTTAATGCAGGAAATCAGGCCAGTTTTCCACTAAAGATGTGTACAAAACACATGATTGCATTATTGATACTAATATAATAAAGCTATTAGTTTATGTATTTTAATTTCACATTGCAAGATTCAAAGTAACTGCAGAATGATCATAGCAACACAATGAAATAAGTCTATAATAACTAAATGCATGTCATCATGTATTGTTCTGCTGAATATGACTTTGATTCTACATCATTGAAGTGTTCACATTTCATGTTACTGAGCTGACTTTTAAATATATTCACTTGCAAGTATCTTAGTTTAGCCACTATGATTTATAATGTGAAATTCTCTAAACAGGAAATGTGAATGATCTGATTCAGGTCAGACGTCAGGAGAGTGGAGCAAAGTTCTTGACTATTTGATTTAAAATTCATGACATCAGCAAATAACCTTTTTACAGATCCAGTGTTTTAAGAATCTTTAAAAATGTTGTTCTGTTGTAGAAATTTGTTTTACATAGTTTCAAAAATAATTTGAACTTTTTTAAAAGTGTACTTTTACTAAATGAAAGTTACATGAATTGCATAATTTCTGTTCAGCAACCATAACAAAAGAAAACTAATTTGTTACTAACTTGAGATGCATCCTGCTACAGTTTGCATGCAAACTTGTTGCATAGTTTTGCATGTAAGATGTTGTACATTTGGGACTTTTTATTGCTTATTTTTACACCAGCAGGTGGCGCTTTTTCACAGTATAAAAAATGCTGAGATTCTCCACAAGTAGTCAGCGTTCCCTTTAGTGTTTGTGAACTTTTGTTAATTAGAAAGTACTCTGATTGCTTCCAAAATTAAACTCTCAACAACAACAAAAGAATTGCTATCATCTGACAGGTTAGACTCATGTAAAGAAGATTTTTTAAAAGTTGTTCATTCATTCTGTAATTTACCAGACCTGTTTGGTCCAGTAGATTATTCTTTTCCTATAATAACTATGAAATATCCGCTGAAAATAAAGTTATAACTCAAACCAGTCTGACTTTAAATATTTTACAGTACCTTCTCTGTTGGTCCACCCAGCTGATCATCAATTAGATTTAGTGAGATAAATGTTTAGAAAATTATACTTAACTAAATACATTTTACTGTAGATTGACCTTCACTGATGATTCAACAATCACTCAGATTTCGATTTTTACTTGATTTTATTAAACATATTTTTATATATTTTTAAAATATATTCAATATTGAAGGTTTTGCACTAATTATATAATAAATAATGTGACCTTTGACCCTTTGTTTTTCTTAAATTTGCTCTAAAGGTTGTGCTAATTGTCTCATTTAGTTGCTGAATGTTGTTACAAATCTCCTCCTGCAGATATGGTGGAAGCAGCGTTTTACCTGTGTGCGTATGAGTTCGCCATCAAAACGGAGAACTCCCCGTGGTGCCGGCTCTTTGATGAGGTCGATGCACAGGTGATGCCTTTACATGTTGCTTCAGTTTGAAGTGTACTAACTGTTTCACCTGAGGACTAGATGTTACAGATCTCATGTTGCTGTTACTCGAATAATTAAGCATATTTTTAATTAAGTCAGTAAAACATGTCACTTTTTCTCTCTGCTTTGCTGTCTTTCTTGCTGTAACGCATCACAAACGGTGATCTGTGTCCTGTTTGACAATTAGAGTTGTGATCTTGCTCAACACCTTCTGTTACTGTAATGAAGAAATGTACTTCATCCTCAGTCGGGATTTCTCCATTCTGGTTCAACAGGTTGTGGAGTACGCAAACGATCTGAAGCAATTCTGGAAACGAGGCTATGGATACGACATAAACAGCAAATCCAGCTGCATCCTGTTCCATGATGTGTTCAGTCGACTGGACAAAGCAGTCAAAGAGAACCAGTGAGTGAATCCAAGATCTGTACTTCATCCATAAGGGTCACAGGGAGCTGGCGCCTAATATTTTATCTTTATTTTTCTTTATTTTTAGATTTTTGCTTCCTATGTTAAGCAGTTTGGTTTGTTTTTTTGTTTTTTTTTTTGGGATGTTTTGAGTTAATCCTGCCTTGATAGAATCAGAATGTTTTGATTCTTAGACACAACACTCTAGTCCAGTGGTGTCAAACTTGTTTTCATGTCGGGCCACATCAACATCATGACTGTCCTCAAAGGGCCGGATGTGACAGAATGTATTGGCAAAACTACCCGGTGTTAAAAAAAAGTTTTAAATAGCTAATTTGGCACTGTAGAAATAAAAAGCCAGTTCCTTCACTCGCTCTGCGATGGTGTTTCTTGACAAACTGATGCCGCTTAATGCCAGCAGCATTTGGTTTGGGCGTACCTGCTCACACACCTTGAGCGTACACGGCTTCTAAAATGCTCCCATTGAAAAACACCTTGCATTTCAAGCAACATCTTCACAATATTCTGAAATTGCACTCTTAATTCTTTGACAAGCTGATGTTTTCCCTTCAGGCTAACAGTAGCATAGTTAGCTCTAAGTGCCGGCGTAAAGTGTATTCCTTCACAGAGAGCCTCAAAACACAGAACTGGTTTTTCTTCTAGCAACACCGATGGCTTCCCAACATTGGTTAAATCTTCTGCCTTCAGCATCTATTTGTCTTTTCTTGACAATTTTGGGAAAACTTATATATTTCTCAACTTCATCTCTTGCTAAAAATCTGCTTCAGTTAAACAAAATGACAACAATCTCTGGAGGGCCACATAAATAGTTATGGCGGGCCGGATTTGACACATATGCTCTAGTCTGTGAACATGTAACAGACATAATTTACTCCTTAATCACGTCTCCCAATCTGTATAGAATAACTTAAAAAAACAGCTCCTATGTCATTTGTGTCCTTTAATGTTAGTAATAACATACGTCAGGCTAATTCGTATTTTAAGTTTCTAGTAATGTGCCTTTAAAGCAAAGGGATAACATTAAGATTTGCATCTGTAACCTATTTTTATTCAAGAAACAGAACGTCTGACTCCATCACAGTGCAAACAAACATTTCTTGTGACCTCACCCTGTCTTTAAAGAACCGGAGCTCCACCAGGCCCCAGTCAGATACATTTTCTACAAACAGAGGAAATTCTAGCCCATTATTATTCTCCCCAGGAGTGGTCGACCAACAAACAGCTCTCCAAGAGCAAAGCTGTGCAATGATCTGGGAGAACACAAAAGAGCTCATGGTCAATTTTAGGCCTCTCGTGTGAAATAATGACATCGTTTGAGTGAAAACACAGCAAATATGAAGTTTAGAGAGAAAGCTACTGCTGTCATAGAGGACAACCACTTCCTGGCTACTTTCTGCTAAAGATTACACAAAAAAGAACTCATTAAATGAAATAAGATCTTATCCAGTGGTTCCTTTGTTAAACAAACACATGCACACACACACACACAGATGGACAAAAACCTTATGTTCTGCCCTTTCATTGATATTTATTTGCCACCACTTTATCCATGTCAGACTCTCTAAGAATCCGTCAGCAGGTCATGTCCTGTCTGCATCCAGTTTTTCTTCTTTCTGGTTCCAGTCAGCCTGTCGCTACATCCGTCTGTCTCTGTGCTCCCTCACTAACTCCCCCAGTCCACATGTAGGGGTTACTGCCACCAACTTACAGCTTCAGTAATGGTGACCTGGATTCAGAATCCTCACCCTCGATTGGAAGAACCAGTTTAGTGGGTTAGTGGGGTGATTTTAGATTTAACTCTGGGTGTTTAGTGTTACTGTTGTAGATAATGTATCACCCTCCAAGGGTAAAAACAAATGAGATTAGAGATCCATATTTTTGTTCTATTTTTTGCATTTATTTAGACAAGGAACTTATAAAAGATAGCTTAAAGAAACAGAAAACTAAAGAGTTGTCTATTTATAGTGCATACCAAATGCATAACAGACTCACGCGTGCCAGAGCTTTGGGTTTACGCTAATGATGAGTAAGCAAATATCTTTGATCTGTGTATCTCTTTCACAACCACAAAGCTGCTTCACAGTTCCTAAGAACAGGCCTTCATTCCTCTCTTGCAGGTTTCTATAGGTTTCAGAGTTCATTCTGTGATGAGTAACACTGATGTTTGTTCCAGGTCAGGTCAGCAGGTGAGTGAAGCAGTCACAGTGCAGGTCGGCCACGCAGAGACCCTCCTGCCGCTTCTTACCCTGTTGGGCTTCTTCAAGGACACCGACCGCCTGACCTCCACTAACTACGCCTCCCAGACCCAACGCTCTTTCCGCACCAGCCGCATGCTACCTTATGCTGCTAACTTCCTCATGGTGCTGTACGACTGTGGAGGAGGTGATATTAGACTGCAGCCTCTGCTCAATGAGAATCCAGTGACCTTCCCCGGTTTGAGCCAGGAGGCCTCCATGCCGCTCTATCAAGATGTCATACAGCACTACAGAGATCTGCTCAACGGGTGTGACTTTGAGACTGAATGCCAACTGTTCAAAGGTCCTTCTGACGTGTAGGATCCTGAAGAAGGAAGGCACTACTGTGTTTGGTTTGCATTGTGGAGAGAACAGTTTGTTTTGATTGCTTCTCCCATTTTAATTATTTCCATAAAAACTGATATTTGTTGCTTGAAGAAGTGGCTGATCAGGCGGCTCTTAACCATTGATGAATGAATTAATTTAATTATTTAAATTGTATTATAATCATTTTTTAATTCTACCGTTACAGTGTTCCTTCTGCATTAGCTTTACTTTGTACTTAAATTTGGCATCAATTAAATATTTTTTGAGCATTTTATATGTTCTGCTATTCATTACTGTTTTTCAAAAAGCACCAAAATACCACAGAATTTTGCTTCAAATGACCAGTTAAATAATATATTTTCCAAAGTTCTTTTAAAGGCACACCATGTAACTTTTAAAATATTTTCAAATCTTTTCCTTGAGCCAGTCTGTGCTAATATGACCCTTTACAGGGTTAATAAAAAGTCACTTAGCCCCATCTGCTGCTTGTGTCCAGAATACAGCGTTTGCTACTTCTGAGTCTCTGGTCCAGTGCCCTGAAGTGTCACAAAGGCATGTATCTTGCTAGGGTTAGGCTAACCCAATGTGGCTAGCTGTTATGCTAGCGCCTGAGTGTTTTTAGTTCATGATTCCTGATTTTTTTTCCATCTCTCCCTGATTGAACACAGCTGATTTCTTTGACTGAGTGATGAACCGCTCCAGTAGAAAGCAGTGAAGGCTGAGGAGACATTTCAACAGTTAGATTTAGGTGTTTCTGAGCAACGACAATGCTAATGTTTTTACTACAGTGATTTTAAATGGACACTAGGGGGTGCTAAAAACAAGACAAAACTGCAAAGTAGGCCTTTATTTACTGTAGATCATGAAATTTCAATGTTCAAGTTCACAAGAAATAAAACATGTTTACAAAACCAGAACACAAACACACACAAAAAGAACACAACATGCAGTATTCCTGTAAGGAGATGACAGTAAACTGTTTTTACAGTCAGTCTGAATCACAAGTTTACAAAAGAAAGGAAAGTAAGAAAAAATGATCTTCTGAGTGAGATTGGGCTGGGTAACAGGTAAAAGAATCAGTACAGTGAGTCCAAGTAGGGAACAGGTCCAGGAGGACATCAGGGTCTGGTAGAGGAATAATAGGATAAAAACAAAATATTGTGAGGAGAGCAAGCTGTTTCCCTGTTTATGTGATTAATAAATGGGCCCCAAATTTCAACAAATTTAGAATTAGTATCATCCAATTGATAACGAACCTCTTCAACATGTAAACATGCAATCATCTCACGTAGCCAGACTCTAAAAAGAGGAGGAGGAGTAGCTTTCCAGGACCCGAGAATGAGCCACAATCATAACAAACATCAGGGCTTTCTGAAGGGGTTGTGGGGGCGCCAGAGATGTGTTTAACCCTCGCGCTGTCTTGGGGGGTCAAATTGACCCCAAATGACTTGAAAACTCCATTGGCCCAAAAATAAGCACAGTGCTACTTAAACCCCCTTTTCTAATTGTTTGACTGAATAGGAATCATTTTGGTGGCTTAAAGTGTGGAGCTCTTCGACAAAAGCATAAGCGTTCACTAGAAGGCTTTTCCACAACAAGGTTCTTTTGTATCCCGTAATTCAATGATTTAACAATAGCCTTTTGGCACAGAAGTGTAAAACCGAGCTGCATGAAAAGTGACAGAAAGTTCAAGAACACTTCTTCAAGGAAAAGAATATGCATGAAGTCCTATAATGATTCTCTACACCAGAGCTCATTAACACATAAGAAATCTGATGAGTTAAAGTTTTACATTTTCTTCAAATCCAGAACTTCAGATCAAAGAGGAAAGGAAACATTTTGTTTTTTGTTCAAAAAGCAGCAGATGTGACTGTAATGTCATTTACCTGAGGTCCCAAATAACCCTGTCATGATTATCTCTAGCATATTATTTTCATATTGAGTATCAATATCAGGGTGTATTTATGGAATATAAAGCACTTTAATATTTTCAAAATCTTTTACAGAAGGTTGTCAAATTTGATGCAAAGCACAAGAAAGGCAGAAATAAAGCTCTTAAACAAATGAGTTTTTGTCTATGAAATAAGAAAACATCAAACAAGCACCAAACCATTTAAATAAACGGTCAATGTGGGGGATTTTAAGAATATTCATTGTGAATAAAACTGCTCAGCGTTTCATTTGAAGGTGCACTGAGTTTTCCTGTAACTTCCGTATTGTGTCTAAATGTTAAAACACTTTCTTCTTCCTAAGCCACAATAGGCGAAGTCCAGGAGATAACAAGAACAAGGACTTCACTTCAGACTCTGAATTTTATCCCAACAAGACAAAACAAACGCTCTCCAACCTGAGGTCTTCAAGGTGAGAGCTGCTCACACACACACACACACACTCAGTCACACTCTTTCATTAAAAACCTCTATTTCCTCACCCATATGTCAAAAGTGTGAACATAACATCAGTTTATTAAAATATAAGAAACTTACTCATATGGTTTCTACAATTTATATAAAATACATCTAGTTTTATTTGTTCTTTTAATGGTTTCACCCTGAGGGCTACAAGCATTCTGTCCACCCTGTTTATTATCCTAATCTGATGGTTAATCTGAGATATAAAGGCTGTGGTCAGTGGTGATCTTAGTCAGCTTAAATGTTTAGCATTAGAGTAAAGTGTGTTTTAATTCTCATGTTGTCATGTGCACAACTGTGCTTAATACACCCGCTTCGACTTAAGTGCATAAAGTTCGATTTAACTTCTTCAACAGGGCAAAAAAGGATAATTAATCACATCAAACAAATTTTAGCCAGACAATTCAATAAATCCTGAGAGGAACTGTGTCAAAGGTTCTTCCTGCTAACAGCCTTACATGTATCTGTCCATTGCTTTATTTGGTCATTTGTAGTTTAAATTGTAATTTTGGTGTTTTTAAATATTCTTTGGCGTTTTGGAAATGCCTAGTTTTTAACCTGAAGTCAAAAGCTTCATCAGAACAATAGAATTTAAAGTACTGCCACAATAATTGTTATAATTTTTAATTATTTTGAAACAAAAAGAAGCTACTCGGGTTGACAGGTTGGTTAAACTTTCTCACAGATTTTCTATTTTGCCATCATGGTTGTTCATCAGAAAAATGTTCCTGTCACAAGCAGTGATCTGTATCATGCAGATCATGTCTTGCACAACACCTGTTATTTATATCTCACTTCATACTCAGACTAGATGTGATGTTTCCAATCTGGTTCAACAGGTTCTAGGACACACAATTGATCTGAAGTGTTCAGGGAAAAAGAGATGTTGTTGATATGACACAAACACAAGATTGAAGCTGTTCCATGATGCGTTCAGTTGTCTTGACAAAGAAGCCAAAGAGGACGACTGAGTAAACCTCAGCTGGTGCCACAATATTTGTTGTTGTGTGTATTTAAATGTAGTGGGAGCAGAAAAAAATACAAATCAAATCAAATGCAAACACCAATCCTGGATTCATGATTTTTATTCAAATAAATATTTTAGACTTCAAGCATTTCCAAGAAAATAAGAAATACAATAAGTTATATATTTGTCTATCAGTGTAGATTAGTTTAAACACTACTTCTTTTTAATGTTATTTTGAATTGTTCTTCAACAAAATTATTTTTAAATGCCCATAAATGCATGTGATGACTTGAAAAGTTCTGTATTGTCACGTAGTTTTGAAGATCTTAAAATTGCAACTCAAAACTTCAGGTTTTAGGTCATTCTGTGTTGAAGGTAAAACACTGCTGGCTAATCCAGGTCTGCAGGTGAGGACAGCTCTGTCATAAATCCATCTTTTAATTCACTAACATCCATCCATCCATCCATCCATCTTCTGTAACCGCTTAGCCCTCCACAGAGGGTTGCGGGGGAGCTGGTACCTATCTCCAGCGGTCAAGGGCCGAGAGGCGGGGGACACCCCGGATGGGTCGCCAGTCCATCGCAGGGCTAATTCACTAACATTTTAAGTATAATTCTTAAAACTGATTATTAAATTGTAAAGATCCCAGACTTAGGTTACCAAAATGTTCCTCACAAGAAAAGATAGGCCTCTGCTGGAGCTTCTGCACAAGAAGATTCCTACAAGTAGCATAAAGTTAATCTAGTGAGCATCTAGGAGTCTTTACCTCATGCATTGATGGATTATGAAACAAAGGGCCTCTGAGCAAGTAAAACACCTAACACTCATTATACTGAGGATTACAACCAAGCTAAAAGAGACACAAAGCAGTTGCAAATAACGCAGACATGATTTGCGTATAATAAAAATGTTATGCATAACTGTAACTTTATCTCTCATTTTCATATTTTTCCACTGTGGTAAATATTTGGTAAGTATGTTTTTTTAATGCAAGACGTTGGTGGAATTTGCAGTAATGGTTAATTTGTTGTTAAAGCCTTGCCCTCTATGTTTAATTTTTGAAGTTAAACAATATATCAGTGTTTAGACTGCTTATCAGCATTACACTGGTCTGTAGAGACAGAAACTTTGCCCCACATTGGTTGGGTTCTTGTCACCCTGAACACAAATGGTGCAGATTATCTGAGACATGTTGATAATTAAAACGATTAAAAAGCAAATATGTGACAATAATCAGGCTCAAGGTTCAGTGGCTTGCTGCCTAAGGTTAAATAAAACAAAAATGGTGCCGCTACATGAAAAACAAATTGAGGGAAAGGGCTGATATAGACACACACACACACACGCACGCACACACACACGCACGCACGCACGCACACACACACACACACACACACACACACACACACACACACACACACACCTATGTGTGTAAGTATTTATTTAAAAACTATCCAAACACTAAACACTACACAGATCTGCTCGACAGGTTGGGAAAGATTCATTAAAAAGCTTTTTATTAATTGAATTCAATGTTAAAGACTTGCCCTATATACTAGCATAACTGTTTTAATTGCTTTAAAGTTAACCAATATATCAACATTTAGACCAGTGGTTCACAAAGTTGGGGTCAAGACCCCACTGTGGGTCCTCAAACAACAAATGGAGGTTCATGTCTTTTTCTCCAGAACTAAAAGTGAACTAAAAATCCTTGCTAATACCATACATGTACCCTCATTTTTACAAACAGTTCAATAATAATTGTAGATGTTTATGTTGTCATTAGGTTCTTGTTTAATTAGTTTATTAGCAGTGCTTGGATCATTTTACCAGTGATGGTTGGAGTCATGAGCAGGGGCGTAGCACCAAATTCTGGGCCCTGGGTACAAACCACCTAGGTGGGCCCCCATGCTCACTTGTTTAGTATCTCTCGTGCACATTTTTTGCCATGCTATAAGTAAAGTAAATAACTATGATCTTAGTTTAAACTCTTTATAATTATTACACACACACACACACACACACAAACACACACACACACACATTTTTGGCAAATAAAAATAATTATATGTGAAGTCTGGCCATTTCATTTTTATTATGCTGGCATTTTGTATTTGTATAAATGTTTACTATGAAATAAACCATTTGACTCTGCCTATAAAGGCACATGGATAATGTTTCATACTGTAGCTACTATCTGACTGTGAATTTAATATACTCTATATATTTTACAATCCATGCATTACATAATTGTCCATTTTCAAGATCAAATAGAGTTATAAAGGCATTAAATCTGACTCAACTGGAGAGCAAAGACTGGCACAATTCAAGAAAAAGAAAGCCCAAAATATTGTTAGATAACTGCTTAAATAAATATTTAAATATAAAATTATTGGATTGTGTAAAAAAATATTTAAATCATTTAATAAAATCATTTATAATTATTTTATGATTTAAATAGTTGCTTCATGGTCTGTCCATCAATAATTTATTTTTTCTGTCAAAGTCCGTGGACGGAGCTAATGCTGATAACAAATGTAGCTTCCTTTATGAAAGATTTCCAACATGTTTTAAAACAGTAGTTTTTGACCTAAAATCTGTGGTAAAACAGGAATTTAATGAGGAGTTTAGATTAAGTTTGATTAAGATCTTGTCAGTAGCGCTTCATCAATACAGGGTGAAATGAAATAAATTCATGATGATCAGACCATGAAATAATTCATAAAATCATAAAATATTTATATATTTTTACATGAATTGAATAATTTATTGTGGTGCATTTTTATATACGTTTTAAAATAATTGATGACACAATTATAAAATTATTTTAATGCTTTAATTATTTATTGAATTGTGTCACTTTTGGCTCTCCATACATAGCATCAACAAGAAAGGTCATAATATTTAGACTCTGCCTTTTTCCATCATTCACTATGGGTCATCATTTATGACATTAAGTCAGTTCCCTCCTCCGTTTCATTTAAACTATTTTAACTCTTTAGTGTTAAAGTGGATGATCTGGTTTTAACAATACAGTTTTCGAGGTTTGTTACATTCAGTTTTTCAGAGAATGTGATGACACTGGCATAATCACATTCCTGAGATTACAACGAATCCATAGATACCAAATTTATCCAGGCCCAATGGGGCCTGACTGGGGAAAAGCTGAAATATTCCTACAGAGAGAACCGGGTTTTACCGCGAGCTCCGCGGAATTATTATTGGAGCGGCGGCGGCCAGCGGTAATAATTCTAATAATAATGAATTACGGTAATAATTTAATCTTGATGGTGAAAATAAAGACATATAAAACTTAACATAAAGGCAGCTTTAGTCTGAGAGCTAATATCAGCTCTGTTGTTAGACAGTTCACTGATGCTCACCTCTCCTCTTGAAAAACCGAGTCAATCGTTGCTTTAGTTCAATTAACTTTTTCTCCTTTTCCTTTTATTCCTTTCTTTTCTGGAAGCCAGATTTCCCTTTCTTAGGGAAAAACATGACTTTGTCCTATCTCCTACTCTCTGGCTGTCGGTGATATCAGCGTAGTTTGCTGTACAGTACCTCATGCAGGGTGCAGCCGGCAGGTGACTGTGGACTAAACCACTTTGCACATTTTTAAGGGGTGATGGGCCCTCAGAGATTATCATTGTTGTTAAGTCAAAATTCAGTTTCTTAATCTATTCATCCAGGCTAAATGAATATTATTAAGACATTAAGTAAATCGGAAAAAAAAATATATATATATATATATATTTTATTTTTTTATTTTTTATTTTTATTCAAGGCTGTCTCAGGGCCCCTCCCTGCAGTGGGCCCTGGGTAAACAGTACTCCCCCACCACCACCCCAGTCCGACGCCCCTGGTCAAGAGTCTCTGCCACTGTTATTCTGTGGGTCAGAAGCCAAAAGGTTTGTGAACCACTGGGTTAGACCGCTTATCAGCATTAACATGTTCCATGTTGTTCTGTAGAGACAAACTTTGTCCCACATTGGTTGTGTTCCTGTCCCCCTGTACACAAAATGCACAGAAAACCTGAGACATGTTGACAATTTACAAAGATTAAAAGCTAATATCTGACGTTAATCAGTCTCAAGGCTCGGTGGCTAAAATAAACTACAAAAATGGTGTTCTAAAAAATGTGGGTAAAGGGATGCTTAATACACACACACACACACACACACCTACATATACGTATGTATGTATAGCTTTAATTTTGTGTAGCTTTATACAAATGTATGTCTATGTATTTATATTTGTATGTATGCATAAAGCTCCACAAAATTAAGTACCGGTATATATTTTTTTTTATTTTTTTATTGCAATATTGTGTGTAAATCTTTTAAAATAAATCTAATTAACAATGCTTAAAAAATAATTAATATGTAAATGTACTGTATAACGATAATTCTAAATACTTAGAATCAAAACACTTATTTCTATTTGAATTTAACTATTGAAAACCCTAAATACAAATCAATCTATCTAGCCAGCTAATATTCAAATTCAGACTGTCATAAAACAGAAGTAGCTTACCAAAATAAAAGCAGGGTGAGGAGATCTAAGATCTCAGAGTCGCTTTGATGGGAAGATTGTGTAATTAAACTATTCAATCATTGATCAGTGTTCCCGTCTAGGTTTAAAATGATCCACATTTAAACAGACTCACTCACAAAATCTTACCACCTTTTATTTTGATAGGATAGTTCAATGTCATGATTTGCATGTTAGCTAAATATTTAGTTGTAAGAATGGCACATTTACATTTATATTTCAACATTTAGATGTAAGTGTATTTTTATCAATAATATTTTAAGCCAAAAGTGGTTTTCAAAAGCTGTAACTTGTAACTAATGCAGTAAACCGTGTTGAACTACTAGATGTTAAGTAGATTTTAAGTGATTACGTCACGTTTGACAACCTAAACGTCACAACTTTTTCTACACATCTAAGCTAGCTAGCAGAGGCTAGCTCCTTTGCTATATCTGGTGTTCCTTCATTTATCATTGACTCGGTGGGTTATAAACTTTTCATTTTGTGTGAATGATTCGACCACTGCCTTCAACCGGATATTTCACTGCTTTCTGGCCTTTTCAGGGAGGTGGGTCGTTACTGTAAACCTGACCCATAACAATATGTCTCTTTGGTAACTCGCTGAGCAGGTTGATAGGAAGGGCTGGCAAGCAGCTAAATATGCTAATTAATTAGACTAGACGTCGGAGGAGGAGGAGAAGGAGGAGGAGGAGGAGGGCCGAGGGAAGGGCCAGCTGAACGCTACGTGTCTTGATAGTCGCTTTTAAAGCTCCGGCTGCCTCCTTCGCTTAATACACTGCCCTTAAAAGTTTGACGATTAAAAAGTTCTCAGAGTTCCGACCCGTTCAGGCCTGTCTGTGTGTCCCGGTCCCGGAGTCCAGCTGTCGGTGAAAATGTCCGGAGTGAAAAAGCTTCGTACGGTGAGTAGATCTGGACATAATAGCGAGAGGAAATGTACAGCATACCGCTTGTCATTCAAACCCTAAACCCCAGGGGAAGCAAAGTTTTAGCGACTTTTTAAGTGTTTTATTATGACACATTAATAACAGCGAGCCGTCGGATGCGCCCTGCCTCCTTATCGGGGCTTTTACTGCTGCTGTCCGATCATCGCTCAGGCGAAGCAGAGATTGAGAGTCTGGCCGTTTTCCTTAAACTAACCTTCCCGATGTTGCTGTAAAGTTAGTTTTTCCTGCAACTCCAGACCGGTGCGATGACCACAGGTTTGACTCTTGAATGGGCCGCTTGTGTTATGAACATATCCATGTCCGTCTGGCCCACTTCTAACATAGGGGAGTCTTGTTAGGGGAGAAAGAAGCCACTGTGCACAGGAATGCTGCCAACTTGCAGAACATACCAAATCTTTAGGTGCATAGAGGCTTTACAATCAATATATTCATCCACAAACCTTTAATATAGTGGAAACCCTTTGTACTGGCAGAGCTTTGACACTGACTGGTCATTTTCTGAGTCACTCTTTTGCTGGAAGTTCTGCTGAAGCAACTTTAAAAAGAAATCTTCAGTGAGACCCATAGACATTTGTTCATTTTTCTCATTTTCTCTGAACAAAACAAACTAATTTATGATAATGTTTATGAACTGTACTCTACCACCAAAACAGAATAGTTACAGAACATTTCATTTGTGTTTATTTGTCTTTATCTGTCTGGTCAACATTACTGTGCTCAAACTGCAGGGATAAATCTCATGAGGGTGGCAGGATACTACTTTTATCTTTTGCAATATCCTGAAAGAGGATGAAGGAAGAGGAAAGGAAGTAAACTTCATCAGAATAATAAAGAGTAGAGTTTAAAATACACAATTTAAGATGTTTAAAATTTAACCAATTTTAATATTAGTAGCTGTGTGCGTGTATTTTTGTATGTAGATATGAATATGTGTGCGTTTTAGGGAAGGAGAACTAAAAAAATTTATTTTGACTTTAGACTAAATAAAATAGACATTGTTCAACTTCTTCATTTAGTAATACGGTTCACTTCAATCTTATTAAATCCTTCCTCGAAACACCGGGTGGGCTCTGTGACGTGTCAGAGGAATGGATTTTCAGAATAAAAGCTGTTTTTGTATGTGAAAAGAGGCAATTTAAACACAGAATATCAGATGATGACTGAGACCCGGCAAATGGAAACTAAGCAGGGTGAAGTGTGTTAAACTGTCTGACATGTGGATGGACTGGTCCTAATCCTGTGCATGTTGGTAAGAAGGGAGAGTAAGTAGTAGAGCGTGAATGTGTGGGCACTGCCACATCATCACTGGGCAACAGCAGGCAGCACACTGGACACTTTGTCCGGTCGGTCCTCTCCCTCCCTCAAGCCTCCCATCTAGCAGCATACTTCCTCGTTTATCCACAGCTTGGTTGGTGTGGTCATATACATGTAGTAGGAACAATCTGCTACACTTTTTGACATGTCTGATTCTCGTCAGTGAAAACTGAATGTTTCTTGTCTTTTCCAGGATCTTGTTAGGTCAACTAATGTGGTGTACCAGGCCCACCACGTAAGCCGGAGTAAGAGAGGGCAGGTCGTGGGCACCAGGGGAGGCTTCAGAGGCTGCACCATCTGGCTCACAGGTATGTCAGTATAAAGTCTTGCATCATTATCTCTGTAATTATTTGGCTCGTCATCATTCAACAAGGTTTAATCTCTTACAGGTTTATCTGGTGCTGGGAAGACCACCATCAGTTTTGCCCTGGAAGAGTATCTCGTATCCCACAGGATACCTTGCTACTCACTGGATGGAGACAACATTCGTCACGGCCTGAACAAGAATCTGGGCTTTACAGATAAAGACCGGGAAGAGAACATTCGACGAATCGCTGAGGTGGCGAAGCTGTTTGCTGATGCTGGTCTCGTTTGCATCACCAGTTTTATCTCACCATTCACCAAGGTCAGAAAACCGTCACTGTTGTGTGCTAGTAAGTTCAAAACAAGTTTGATCAAATATTTTTGCTGTAATAAAATATTGTTCTTTTTCACAGGATCGTAACGAGGCGAGGAAGATCCACGAGAGTGCCGGCTTGAAATTCGTGGAGGTGTTCATCCATGCACCCCTTGAAGTATGTGAGAGCAGGGATGTGAAGGGACTCTACAAGAAGGCTCGTGCTGGAGAGATTAAAGGTCTGCAAACTTTATCTACACTACACAAATAATCCCAAACCATTTGTATTAACACAAAGCAGCTGTCAGGTTATATATTAAATGGTGTTCCCTTTCTTTTGCCAGGTTTTACTGGGATTGACTCGGAGTACGAGCGCCCTGAGGCACCAGAGCTTGTCCTGAAAACCGGAGAGCTTTCAGTGAATGAATGTATCCACCAAGTGCTGGAGCTGCTCAGGGAGCAGGTAAGTTGGACAAACAAGAAATCCGGACTTCTGAATTACAGACTATCTCGGACAAGTTTGTTCTTGTATTAAAAGTAAAAAAAATACTCATTACTGGAGCTCATGCAGACCTCCGTCAGTGTCCGTTTACATTTCTGTGGCGATTGACGTCTTTCTGGTTACAAAGCAAACGCTGGTTTTAAAGCACAGAGCTCTCAACTGTGACGTGACTAAGGGGCCATCATTTAAGTGATGTAAATGCTAAAACCTATTAGTACCTGGTTCCACAATGTATATCCCAGTTTAAACAAACCACTAACTTATGTCACAAAACAAGTTCAGTATAGTCAAGGAGGGGCCACAATGTTCTGGCTGACTTTCTAAAGAACAAATAATTGATGACAATGCTGATTGTCTGTGCTAATCCATATGTCCAGGGGTAAAACTTTAGCTTGAAAGAAGGGAGTTTGGTAATTATTAGGTCGTGTTTTTCCAAGAGAGTACAAATCAGGGAACTGAGTGTATTGTTCAGTAGCTACTCAATGCAAGGTGTAGCTCTGTCAAAATAGGACAAAAGCTGGTTTGATCAACTTAAATCAATTTTTGTAATGTAATAGCATCAATGTGTTTAGAAAACATGTCTAAATAAAGTTATAAAAACAGCAATTTGTCGTAAAAGACTATAAATAACCTGAAAAAATATATTCATTTTCATTCAGGATGAAATGAGGAGTGAATGTTTGTGCATTAATTTTCACAAGAAGGTATAATAAAATAGGATTAGTGACAATCCAACAAATCACTTGAAGGAAACAACGTTGCGTTTGTGCTACACTGAAAAAAGAAAATGGGTCTAACTTTAAAAAATTGAAGTAATCGGTCACATGTAATTAAATTAAGTTCTTTCAAAGTTAATTAATTAAGTTTGTTCAAAGTAAACTTAAAAAAATTAACTTGGATAAACCTAATTAAATTACTTGGGAGCGATTACTTCAATTTTTTTTAAGTTAGACCCCTGTTTTTTTAGGTTTGACCAATGTTCTCTTTTTTCCAGTGTACATGCATTATTTATTTTTATTGTTTTATCTTGTTTCCCATCAAAAATACAAGTCAGACTGAAAAAACAAGTAGGAACTTGCCAACGTTTTGCCAAAGGTACAGTTGTTGTTACAAGTAAAAGCATACACACACACACACACACACACACACACACACACACACACACACACACACACACACAAACACACACAATGCATTTGAGTTACTTAAGCTGATGTAAGGGAAAGTTTAGTCGTAAAATAAATATGCCAAAATGTAAGATGGATAGCTGTTCTGTTTGAGACAGATGACAGGTGACTTGACAAGCATAGCTGTGTGTGAACATAACAAACATGTTTTTCAAGTCCCTGAGCTACTACCCCTATCACACTCGTTGAGAAAGATTACTGGCACAGTGCCAGACAGCTCTGAACGTAGTTATGTGAGACTCTTGAAAAAGCTGCACTGACGATTTAGAGAACAATAAGAAACGAGAAATAATAAATCAGAATGAAACTTAGCAAAATATTTTTGAGTTGTGCACAAGTTTATTGGCTTGAAAAGTAATTAAAAAAACTCTAAAGTCTGCAAACATTCTTGTTTTTTTGTGGTAAGCTTATGCTCCCAGTAAACAGAAAGAGAAAATGAAACAGTTTTCCAACGACAAAAACTAAAAAAAACCCAGTTCTGATTCAGAATATTAATATACAAATTCCTATAATGTAATGTGTTGTAAATTCATGTAAAAGGGCTTCAGGTAATCCTGCTCAGCTTTGGTTGGAGGAGCTTTTTTTAACAGGTGATTTCAGTTCTTCAGGTGAAGTTGGCATGATGATGATATGTCATTTTCTCAGCAGCCATGTCTCAAACCCCAGTTATCAGTTACACAACATGAAAGCATGGGAGTGAAATTACATATTAACTTTATTGACTAAACTTCAGAACAGAGCAACCACAAAATATGGAGCGCTTGGCACACTGATGCACTTTGGCCTTTTTAAAAACAAAAATGAGTTTAACAGAACGGTTTGGTTTTCTTAGTGAGTATAGAATTCACCTGTAAATACTAAATTAAAGGAAAAATAGGCAACTAAATATCAGTGGGGAGAGAAGGAGGGGCAGAAAACTCAGTAAAGGATTTAAAGAAACATATGAATCCAGACAAAAGGCAAAGAGACATTGTAGATTTTAGTATTGGATATAATAAAGCAGGTTTAAGAAATATGAGAAGATTTATCACAGAATTATAACTGATCATTCTTACCAAATGTAGACTGAAATGACATTGAACATTTGATTCAGAACAGTTTTGAGCCACACCTGTTATCCAGCTATAAAGTAATAAAATTTTAATAAAGACAAAGGTAAAAAAGAAAGAGAAGAAAACAGGAAGGCCGTTGTGTGTTTTGTACTCCCACATGTCTGACCCATCCTCTGAAATCTCTTGTGCTGTTCTCAAGAACCTCATGAACAAATGTAATGTTCTAATCTTGTTAAAAATGACAATAATCAATCCTATGAGATGAAACTAATAACACTCTTTGTTTCTGCCTGTATCATACGTAGAATATTGTGCCAGGCGAGATCCTGGAGGAGGTGAATGAGCTCTATGTTCCAGAGAACACGCTTGATCTCGCTATGGCTGATGTGAAAACTCTGCCCACCATCAGCATCACCAAGGTAATCCATCGCTCCACTAAATAGGAATAAATAAGCCTCAAACAGCAAACTGGATGAGGCGGAGAGATGCTCATGAGCACCTTTTATAATAAACTATGAGGACTGTTAGCTGTTTACCCAGAGGGGATGAACGATTCACTCAGTTACTGATTTACGAAGTGTAACGTTGTGTGCTTCAAGTTTTTTTGCTGCTGTTTCCGACACTGTGAAAATAAAGTTTAACAAGTAAAGGCAGCACATGCATGATCTCTGAACTGTTTTCACACATGGACACCAGTGTTATCTAAGAGAATGTTCAGTCTTCTTCCACAGTTGGTGTTCACAAATGTACTTCACAGCCAGAGATGTGTTCTCACAGCGTGAATTATGGGGGAGGAGGTGTGTGGGGGAGCATCTGTGTAGCATGCACAAGAGACAGGATGTGATGCACAAAGTACTCTATGGAAATGGACATTTTCTTTTCAGAGTCTCCTCTGTTATCTTAAAATCTGCCTTGATTTGTTTGAAGATAGTTGTTGAACACGCCAACGCTACCGGGGCGGCATTCCAGAAAGATGGTTCAACAAACTCTGGGTCTATCATGTTAACTCTGAGTTGACTAAGTAAGAAAATTGACGTTTTGGTTCCAGAACAGCTGATTTTAGTGAATTAAGTCAACTCTGTGTCTTCATCTTCTAATAAAAAACATAATCAATGGAGCCCTGAGACGCTGATTCACCACAGGGGAAAAAACAAGATCGCTGGAGCAGGAAGTCCTCCTTAGAGCTTATGAAGAGTACAAGCATGTATTTATATATATAAAAAAGTAAATAAACAGCATGTGAAAATGAAAATCTGAATGTTTAAATGCATAACTCCACTGATTTGACATTTTTTGCACTTCCATTTGTGATATAAATGTGAAAAAAGTGGTGGATTTAATAAAAGTTTATAGGTAATCCATCAAAGCAGACATTGACCTAGTTAAAAAAAAAAAAAAACAATACATGTTTTACTTAACAAATGGATGGATGGATGGATGGATGTTTTACTTAACAAATTCTATAAATGATACTTCACTTGCTGTTTAAACATGTGGTCATATCAGATACACCTGACAATCATTTCTTGCAATTTCAACATTTTTAAACCCAATTCTATTTATTTTACACATCACATAATTTGTTGACTACAAGAATTTATATAAAAGCATTTAAACACAGTAAAAAAATTAAAGTTGTACTCAACCAATAAAAAGGAGGAAAAACAAATTTGCTCTCCTGTGAGTTCACATCTGGTGTGTGATTTTGATTATGGTTGGAGAATGTCATTAAGATAACCTAACTGTGTTCCTACAAAAATGAAATGAGAAAAAACATCCAGCCTAGGTGGGAGATTCATCTGAAATCATTTATTCTGTTTTAATATCGGTCAGACTGTTTAACATTCAAAATGCATGTTGGACAGCTTCAGGTGGGAGGAGTAGAAACTCAGGGTTTCTTGAATAAAACTTGCTAATGAGGAGGTTTAGTACACAGAGTCTGTTACCATGGAGATAAACTTAGACATTCACCACTCTTTAGAACAGTTTTCATAAACTCAGTGTTAATTTACTCAGAGTTTCTACATAACCTGCTTTCTGGAATACCCCTCACATTAGCTAAATGAACTTTATTTGTGCGTTTTTCATGTTGGTTAATGAATATTTCCTGTCCTCAGTTGGATCTTCAGTGGGTGCAGGTTTTGGCTGAGGGCTGGGCCAGTCCTCTGAAGGGATTCATGAGAGAAAGAGAGTTCCTCCAGGTGCTGCACTTTGGAAACCTGCTGGATGGTGAGACATGATTATGCTTTTATTCTGAACACCTGCAGGAAATCATATTTGATCACCAGCCTACCCATTAACAGATGAGCAGAAGTAGATTTGTTCAGCAAATCTCAGTGAACATTGTGGTTTATTACACATTAGCGAGGGTTCCTACACAGCAGGCTATGGCAAAGTATAATTTGACAGCACACTGTAAATGTGCCATAAAAGCATTACAGCTCTACCTTTTTACACCAAAGCTATGGGAACAGTGAGTGTTTGACATGTTTAAATGTTAGTCTGCATTTTGAGGGATAAATCGGATCCAGATTGTATTATTTTGTATTCTTTTAATTTCCCTGCCAACATTTATCTAAGAAGAAGTTTGTGATGACTGTACGGAGTTTTTCCATGTCAGGTGGGTCCATCAACATGTCGATTCCCATCGTATTGGCTGTAAGCACCGAATCCAAGCAGCAGCTGGACGGCTGTGCAGCCGTAGCTCTGGAGTACCAGGGTTCACGTGTGGCTATCCTCAGAAACCCAGAGTTCTACGCCAATCGCAAAGAGGAACGCTGTGCCAGGCAGTGGGGCACTACCTGTCCACAGCACCCTTACATTAAGGTCATTATGACTTAAGCATGTTGCTCCAGGTTAATTTTGAAATAGCATCAAGTTAAGTTTAAATATTTCCAGTTAGGAGACATTAATGTTTCAGTTTTTCTTGTTTTGTGCAGATGGTGATGGAGGGAGGTGATTGGCTGGTTGGTGGTGACCTGGAGGTGCTGGAGCGGGTCAAATGGAACGATGGACTTGACCAATACCGTCTCACTCCAAAGGAGCTCAAGCAGAAGTTCAAAGACATGCAAGCAGGTTAGAACATATTAAATATTTACTAGAGTGACAATCATAGAACACAGAATCACATCTTGAAATGGTAATTGTTAATCTAGACACAGAAATGTCAATAATCTGTTTTTACTCACTTTTGTTCATGCTTCATTTCATGCTGTTTTTGAATAAAAAATAGATTTAAGGAATTGAAGTACTTGATTATGACATTGCTTAGAAAAGAACCCCTTTACAAAATCTAGTGCATGTAAGAAACAGTCCTTTGTTCAGCTCCCTCAAGTGACAAGTTCCATCTGCTAGTGGCATAAAAGGTGCAGGTGTGATAGAAACTGCCTATAAAAATTAATTGCCCTGAAAGTCAATAGATGCAATAGGATAACAGCCCATTTAAGGAAGAAATTTTACATTTATGACTGGCTGTGTCAGTAACTATTTTTCTTTAAATAACTGGTCAAACAAAAGTGAAATCAGTCAAAATAATTACATCAATTAATGCAGGATAATTAGAACTGCACCGTTTGTCTTTCAGAAAAAGAAAAACGTGACAAGGGATCATTAAAAAAGTGAAACGGTAACTTTATAGCTGCATGATGTGTGGAGTCACCCTGTACATAAATATCACATATAATTTACATTCGCTTTAACAAGGATGATCAGGATGGTTTAACTTTTATTTTATATTTTTAAACAATACAGTGTGTGTTTTGCAAGTTTTTGTTTCTAATATTGTGTGTAAATATAGTTGCATGCATGTTTTTTGCACTTGGATTGTTCTTTTATTTTCTTACTGTTATTTCTAGCTGTCAAAACACACACACACACACACACACACACACAAATGGTATGTATAAAAAAACTAAAATCATCAGTTTACATTGTTTCCGTTGGTCAGAGCCTGACAGATTCCAAATCTGTGGTTTATCGAAACTTTTTAAACATTTCATAAACTATTTAATCATTTTTTGTAAATAACATTTTTTTGTATTTCTGAAAAAGCTGCGGTTTATCCACATACATCAGTCGAGCAGAGGGAAGCACTTCATTATGACAACATTAATCTGCTGTAATTGCGCTTGTGATCCACTATGCATAACAGTAGAGCTCTATGACATGAAGCAATACGCCACACCCACAAGCTGTAAAGAGGATTCATTGATTTTTGGTTATGGAGTTTTCAAAGGATTTGTTGACAGTTAAAAAATACATTACCCACAAGTAGTGGTGCCACATTTCTAACCAAACTCCCTGAGACATATTCCAATGGGATGATGTGTCTGTTTGCTGTGACATTTATTAAAATGGATTGTCAGAGCCAGAAACAGCTCATTCAGCAGTAACAGCATGATAAGACTGTTAATAACAACCAACAGTTAATATGTAAACTTTGTACTTTTCTTTAGATGCGGTGTTTGCATTCCAGCTGCGTAATCCCATCCACAATGGCCACGCCCTGCTTATGCAGGACACCAAGCAGCGTCTGCTAGAGCGAGGATACAAAAATCCAGTCCTCCTCCTTCACCCGCTGGGCGGCTGGACCAAAGATGATGATGTGCCTCTGGAATGGAGGATGAGGCAGCATGATGCTGTCCTGGAGGAGGGCGTTCTGGACCCAGCCAGCACCATCGTTGCCATCTTCCCCTCTCCTATGATGTATGCTGGACCCACTGAGGTAACAGGTCGTGGTTCAGAGGTCGCAATCTGATTAGACCGCATGAGACTGACAGTCAGCTTCTTTTTCAGGTGCAGTGGCACTGCAGAGCAAGAATGGTTGCCGGATCAAACTTTTACATTGTTGGCAGAGACCCAGCAGGCATGCCTCATCCTGAAACTAAACAGGACTTGTATGAACCCACCCACGGAGGTAAAGTCCTCACCATGGCCCCAGGCCTGACCTCTGTGGAGATCATCCCCTTCAGGGTAGCTGCCTACAACAAAACCAAGAAGGCTATGGACTTCTATAGCTCAGAGCGGTGAGTGAAGAAACATTTATCAACAAAATAAATAAATCCCTAAATCTTTGATCATGTAAAATCGAACTTAAGACTTTTGGAAATATTTTCAATCTACAATTGTGTATTTTAGCTAATCAGTACTGACTTGTAATGTCCGATCTTTTCTTGCTGTCTTCCCAAATTCTTCCATCTCTCAGTCATGCTGAATTTGAGTTCATCTCTGGAACCAAGATGAGGAACTTGGCTCGAAGCGGAGAGAACCCTCCCGATGGTTTCATGGCCCCAAAGGCCTGGAGGGTGTTGGTTGAGTACTATTCCTCTATTCAGAAGAACAACTAATTGATATTCAGCTCACCAGACAACAGTTTACCTGGAAATGATAAAGATGCTTCTCAAAGGGCATAAGTCTGTCCACACATTCCTCCTGCAGTACTTTAAATAGAACTACAATTTCTAGAATAGATGATTCATTCTGACAGGGTAAGTAAGGGGTTTTCCTTTGTTTGTGAAAGAAGTGAAAGCTTATATAGCACTCCTATAAAACAATACTTTTGTAAATCATTATCTGTTTAACAGCATATTAACTTAAGATATATATTTTATTAAATTAAAAGTAACTTGATATTATTTTTTAATATTACTGTTTATATGTTTAGAAGTATCCCACATGTGACATTTGATTGAAACAAGACAAACACTTGTATAGATTTCAGATCATTTGTACTTGAGGCTTTCCAGTGTCTGTCTGGTTATTTGTTTGACCCAAATGAAAGGTTTATTTTTGTCACTGCGTACCTACATTTCTCAGATGTACCGTTGGCTTTATAATATGGAAGTGCCTTTCATTTACATGTACCTCTGAAATGGAATTTGTTGTTTTTTCTTGCTGGTGTTTGACTGAAGTGTCTCGGAGATTTGTGTGGCATTATGAAGTGGGCCGGTGTAGTCATGCAATAAAGTTTTAGAGACAGAGCGTGAAATGCAGTAATAAAAGAAATCGCTGCTATGAATCTCTGATACCAGTTTGAGTTGTCAGCGTGCAACTGGTTGTGCAACACCCGGTTGGCTCAAAGTGCATGCAATTAGTTTTAGATTAAAGGTCGATTCAGAGCGTGCATGGCGATCAAGGGCTGCAAATTAAAAGGTACAATGCTGCCATCTGGTGGCAAAAGGTGGTATTCAGACTATCGTGAGAAACTCAAAAGATTCTTTTAAATAGATGCATTTGTATCACTCTATCTCTAAAACAAAAACCTAAGAAAGATATTTTTTGTAAATGAACACCAAACAAAATTTGTAAAAGCTATTTGTAAAGTAAAGCAACAATTTCTGTACACAAAAATGATTTGTGTATGTCTTGCCCTTTTAGATTTTTTAAATACAAGATTTGCAAAAAGTTTTATTTTTATTGTAAAACACTGATAATTGAAGGAACTTGGATTAATTTTGCCTGTCATTAAGCTGTCAGTTAAGCTCATTGCTACGAGACGACTGTTCCTCTATGAGAAGAGCCAGCCTCTCTGTAAGAAGCAGATTCCTAATTAGCCTTACGTAGGATCAGATCATTTAATCTGCAATGTTCCAGGTAACCTCTTTTACCCGTTCCAGGTAATCTGCTGAACTGCATCCTCAGTACTTTACAAAATCTCCAAGTACTGTATTTGACATGTGGTGTGATTCTGATACCTTTGTTTTCAAATTCTTAAAATTACACAAATCTTAAGAGGGACACACGTCTCGGTTCTGATAAGGGGCTTAGAAATTAAAGGATTTCAATCTGAGTCCACATTATCATTTTAATGCTTGTTAACTGTGATCATTTTGCAGTGAAACACCATAAACTGAACTGTAACCCTTTGAATTTCTGGTCAACCATTTGGTAAAGCACATTCTAGTTGAAACATGCACTGAACTTAACTGAAAATAACTAATAAACTGAGTAAAACAAAAAATGTGTGGATGTTTGAATACATTAATAATATTATTTTAACATTATTTTAACCATTACACAGTTATTACCTTACATTACATCAGCGGTGTCACATGTCGGTTCTTGATGGCTACTATCCTGCATGTTTTTGATGCTTTTCTGCTCCAACGCACCTGATTTTAATCAACAGGTGATTAAAAGGCTTCAGCAGATTTAAGGAATTAATTCAACCTTTGAATCAGTTGTGATGGAGCAGGAAAACAACAAAACTTACCCAAAGTGGAAAAAAAAATGCAAAGATTAGCTTTTTTTTCTTGGATATTACAGAATTAAATATGTTCATCTTAACTACAGATGTAGGCTGATGTATATGGGCTTATGTTTACAACTTATGGAGGTCAATATGGTGGACATTTCATTTTCTATGGGCCTATAATTACCTTTTTTTCCATCTTCAGTCCAACCTGCAAATTTCAACTTAAGTTACTTCCAAATGGAATTGTGAATGTTTCTGTACCTTTATTAATTGTATGAGATGTTCACTGTTGTACTCAGGGCAATACAGTAACAGATCTTTTGGGTTGCACAAACAGACAGAAGGATCTTGAGTCAGACCAGATGCATTTTCAAAACTGTGTCACTCATTTTCAGTTACATTTATTATGGTTACTAGATTAAATTTAGAACTAAATGTCATGCTATGATGATTTTTTATTAGTATCTTAATTCTGATCAACTCTAAATGTGTGACCATATCTCAAGGTAGATATCACCACTTGTTTTGGTAATGATGATTTAGTTGCACCTGTTTATTTTAATGTTATTTTTATCAAACTTTTGGAAACTATCCATCCATCCATCCATTTTCTGGAGCCGCTTAATCCTCCACAGAGGGTCGCGGGAGAGCCGGTGCCTATCTCCAGCGGTCAAGGGGCGAGAGGCGGGGACTCTTGGAAACTAGAGTGTTATAATTTAAGTTTTACACCAGAGGACCTCTAGGTTTGCATTGTTGCACATTTACTATTTGTGTGTGTGTGTGTGTGTGTGTGTGTGTGTGTGTGTGTGTGTGTGTGTGTGTGTGTGTAAAAGGTGAACATTTTCAGCATTTTCTTAATCCTGTGGCACACAATGCACATCATTACATTATAAAGATATTAAATAATTCTGCCTAAACCCTCTATGAAAGCTTTAACAACATTTGTACAAAATTCTATTCATTTTGAAACTTTGCAAGACAGAAGAAAAAGACAAAAAAAATGCAACATAAATTAACTCACAGCAAAAATGGTACAGCTGTGGTTTGCAAAATTGAGGTCAATACCCTGTTGTGGGTCTTGAAACTAAGTGAGGGGTCATGAAAAAAATCCAGGAAATCAAATTAATTTTTTAATTGTTTGCTAATTTCATATAGTCATAATTGTCACGAGAAATAGAAAAAGTGGTGATAAAATGACAAAAATGATAACAGATGTTGAAATATGTTATGTTTTTGCTTGAATTGGCTTAATAAGAATATTTTTATATTCCAACCAGCAAAAATCGGGGTCGCAGGTCTCTGCCACTGTTATGTTGTGGTTAGAAGCTGAAAAGGTTTGAGAACAACTTTTAACAGCCTAAATGACAGTTAAAACCACGAAATGTGACATTAAGTTGGAAACTTCCCTTATTACAGTCACACGTGACCACTTTGACAGAAGGGGGCCGTTGCATGCGAACACGCTTTATCCTTCCGCCACAAGCGCATAAGAACAATCTTTATTCTAGTTGCAAACTTACTGGAAATGTAAATAAGTTGTCCGTATAACATTATTTTGTTAGTTTAACATGTATTAAACAATTTAGAGGTATTTTATGTTAATTGACTATCGGGACTATATACAGTAAAGGCGGCGGGATATGTGTTGTAAAATCCCAGCCTGCTCTAGCTTCTTTTTTTCCTTCGGTTGGAGGCCATGACGGGAGCCTGAGAGTTCAGCTGGAGCTAGAAAAGAAGATGATTCCCCGGGACGAAACTGTCAAATCAGCCCGTGAAGATTTTTGATTTTGTATAATCCTTATACATCTTGGGTGGAGTCTGTCACTTTTTTTCCCTTATTTTTTTCAAATGTGTTCTTGGCAATCAGTCGACGACAATGTTGAATCGTTAGGAGGTTTTTGGATCGAAAAAGGAGGCTAGCACGGCTAATGCTACGTCTTATTAGTGACTGGGTTTTGAGAGCCGGTGAGTTCTCCCTAACAAACCTCTCGCTGTCAATTGCGGCAGCTGCCACTGAGCCATCGCTTTGTCTGGCATCTTAAAGCTTCTCTGAGGACAACTGCATGTATTTTATTCGGAGGCGCTTTTTGCAAAACGAATTGCAGGATTGGGAAAGTCGGGCCTACGCGGAGGAGGAGCAGAGCAGGGCCCGTCTTTATGATCCAGAGAAAGCCTTTTCTAATCCTACATCTACCGACAGCCACCGCTAGCTCTGCGGGCTAGCACGTTATCTACGAGGAACCTGCAGAATTCCCACAAACAATACTAGATAAACCTATCTTCAGCATTTATCCCATATGGCTACAATGACTGCGAAAATAAAAGAAATCGTTAGTCGGAACAAAAGGAGATACCAAGAGGATGGTTTCGACTTGGACTTAACATGTATCCTTTCTTGTGTTCCATATTTTTACAGCTTTTTCTGGTGCTTGTCATAGATTTATTGAGTACTACAGCTGAGCTGGATCCAGAAATGTCATTAACGTGAGGTTGGTGGGTTTTCTTGTTAGCTGGTCAGACGGAGCAGCGTTGCTGTCACCTAGCATGTTTGAAAGATGGTGGATCTGTCAAACCAGTAGGCACAAATGTCACAGTCGTGTTAAAGTTGGAATCCCCTGTTAACTGGACGTTAGTGCATTCATTTTAACAAGAACATGACTTTACACTTGCACACTGTTTCCCATGAAGTAGATTAACTTCACTTTGCAAAATTATTAGTTTTATTTTTTTTAAACTCGTGATTTGGCGCTAAAGGCAGACAGTCTGGTATTGCAGATCTTCTTTAAGGTGTGTTACCTCGCTGCAAATATTACATATTTACATAGTGAAAAGTTGATTTATTATAACATAATTGTGCAAACATCTAAAAAGATCAAATCCTGTTAAGTGTTGGTAGATTTCAAAAGATTTGTAGCATAAATGTATATTGCTAAATTTAAGATATTCCATCCCAGGTCATTACAGAACCATTGAATTCCTGCTAATTTTAGTTGACCTGGTTAACTGTTGCGTTATGCTTGCTACTATAGATGAGACTCTTTCATATTATGCTGGTGATAAAGTAGATCAGTAGCTGATGTACCGTAGCCAACTAAATGCATAATTTAATGTGTGACAATGCAGTGAGAGCAGGTCATGGTTAAAGTTAGGGTGGATGTAGTCTCATGATTTGACGTCAAGATAACATGCTGGTGGTTTTAATCAACATCAAGCGGTCAAGTAGAAGTTGAGACCATTTTTATTCAAATTTGCATGTTTTTATTGATATGCAAATTAGCTTTTGTTAGTCTACTGTCACAATATAAAGATATCATAGGTGCAGCTGAAAAAGTTTTATTATTATGAATCTGCAACTAAAACTAATTAGGTATTCCAGAAATTGATCAGTAATGAACATATGCAGCCCTGCTAGCTGCATAAAGGAATAACATTGATAAGATTTTTAATTTCTTTTGTTGCAGTTGTGTGAACCTGAGCTTATGTGCACATTTTCTTGCAGAAAATGTAAAGTTAACTGCTAATTACTCTGATTCCACTCTGTAGCAATATGTGGGAACAATATAACCCAGATGCACGTGTGACTACATCACAGTGCTGGATCAGATGTTTCACACATGGTTTTATATTGTGGTAGATCAGAAGTTCTGCCTGGTAGGACTCTATGGTGTACCTTTGCACCTTTTTGCAGGTGTTAGGGGACCACGCCACTCCAAATAACCCTTTTCTTTGACTTGAGGTATTGCTGTTTTGGTGTGGGCCCTTTTGAACTACCCTATTTTGTCATTTTTGGCAGGGTGTCTAATAACAATATGGGTTCTCTGCAGTTATGTAATGCAGAATCACAGTTCTGAGAATTGCCCTTAAAATAGAGTTGCCAGTGATCTTGTATCAGCATTGCTGTCTGAATGCTCTCTCCCTCTCTCTTACCCTCTCAACCTACCACCTCTCCTTTTGCTCTTTTTTTCTTACAACTCCCACTCTGTTTCTCCCTCCCTCAGTTTGCCCCCCCCCCCCCCCCCTTTCCTGTGCTCTCCTTCTTTCCTGTCCTCCCTACCTCCTCCTCGCTTAGCGTTTGCCGATTCCAACTCTCCCCTCCACCTCTCCTCTTTGCTCAAAATTGTGGATTTGGCATATGCCTACAGCAAAGGCAAGGCTGGCTTTAAAGAAAAGGCATGCCTAAAGCAGCAGATTTTTTACCCCCCCCCCCCCCTATTTTTTACTGCAGCTTCCATCAGGGTTCCTACATATGCATTTCTTCTCAGCTGCAGAAACCAATCCCACCATGCATTGAGTTGAGACTCTCCAGGGAGATTTAGATTTTATTAGAATAGGCCATTAACAAGCTCAAAATCTTGCTCTTTAATTAGGTGTTTGAGACATTACTGTACAAGATTATAGCACATAATGCCAAGATAGACAACTTTGTTGAGTTTCGTTGAAATAGCTTGTTGTCATATGCCTGTTGAAGTCATTTATATTGAACTACATTTAAAATTTTAAGGCAGCTTCATGAAAACTGTCTTTTTAGCTAAACGTGTTAAGAATGGCATTAATCTTGTGTTCGATGCGTCCTTTGCATAGTCCGTTTTGCTCAGGGTTCCGGGATTTCTCCAAACCCCACAGGTCTGCCGGTTAAACAATGAACTGTGTGTGCATGCCAAGTGTTAAAAAACAACAACAACAAAAAATGGCTGTCCTTGTGTTTTTGCATGTATAGATATCTGCATGCACACACTAGTGAGGATTGTATGGAAGCAGCTTTTCTTACCAGAGCTGTCGGACGCGTGTGTCAAATTTCTCTGACCAGTAAAAACTGATTTGACTCTGGGGGAAAAAATAAGGGTGGTTCAAGATCAGATGGACTCATCCAATTAGATATATTCAGCTTTTCTATTTTTGACAAAGTGGCACAGGAAGTGTATGAAAGGTTGCCCTTTTAGTTGGTGGTTAAAGGTATGGAATCCTACAGCTTATGGTGATGAGCAGACTTCAGTTGCAGGTAGGCGTTGCAGCCGAGTCTTGAAGACATGCATGTCAACTGAATTATTCTCACTTCTGCATGACGCTGATGTGTGACTTTTAAGATTTTATGTGTGTCACCTCGTAATTTGTTACACAACAGGTAGACTAGGTGTAGCAGGGGGGAAAAAATTAAAAAAAACAAAAGCTGAAGTAAAATCTTCCCCATGAGTTGTAACAAACTGCGTTTCATTTGTGCTGACTGTTGCAGTGTGGTAACCTGCCAGCCTCAAAACAAAGCATTTTTGTTTGAAACCGTTTTTTATATGTGTGACATCCAGATGCATGCATTTAATCTCAGATATTCAAATGGGTCCGGCTGGGCTCAAAAGAGATAAGCCAAACATTTGCAGTCGCCCCGATATAACTTCTAGGCTCTAAAAATACATGCAGGTCAAGGAGCGGAGACTCCTCGTGCACCCACATGTGGGCCTGACTAGAGCGCTGCTACTCCTGTCCTCTCTGCCTGGCACTCACTGTCAAGGCCACAAACACACTTAGATGTTCAGCTTGCATTAAAACAGAGGCAAACCTTTTTAAAATAAATTATTTTTCAGTCTTTAAGGATGAGTTTGTGGGTGTGTATTTATTTTGTAGTTTTACCTCCTCCTGGCCTCCATGGTATCTTCATTTCCTTGACCCCCTTTCTAAACAGATATCTACCCAAACATCATTGCAATGGGTTTTCCAGCAGAGAGACTTGAAGGCGTGTACAGAAACAATATAGATGATGTAGTACGGTGAGTGAGGCTTTTTAAGGAAGATGCGAAAGTTTATCTGGAAATTGGATCAAATTTCAAACCTGTCATTTTTGTCCTGTTTGCAGGTTTTTGGATTCAAAGCATAAAAACCATTACAAAATATACAACCTGTAAGTGCTCCACATTCTGATCAGGCTTGTGTTTACTTGGTCTTCCTCTGCGCGATAGCTAACCAGAGTTTGTTCTTCTCATTTCAGCTGCGCAGAAAGACACTACGATGCTGCCAAATTTAACTGCAGAGGTAGGCTGTCATCACTTTTTAAAAAATAAATAAAAGCCTGATGATGCATAAAGCTTTTTAAAACTCACACACGTTATTTACCGGTTTCCCTTCGTTTCTTTGCTGACTTGTTTATGATGTGTTCTTCCCCACATTATTTTCATCTGTTTTTACAACTTTGCGTGGGCCTGCGTCCTGTCATGCTTCAGTTGCACAGTACCCCTTTGAAGACCACAACCCCCCTCAGCTGGAGCTGATTAAGCCCTTTTGCGAAGACCTGGACCAGTGGCTCAGCGAGGACGACAATCACGTGGCGGCCATCCACTGTAAAGCGGGGAAGGGCCGCACCGGAGTGATGATCTGTGCTTATCTCCTCCATCGAGGCAAGTTCGCAGATGCCCAAGATGCACTTGACTTTTACGGTGAAGTCAGGACAAGGGACAAGAAGGTGAGACTAAACATTTCATCACAGATGAGTTCTGATCAGTTATTGCAGTCAAGTCACCTAAAAATGTAAATTGGTTAAAGAAAAATTCCCACAAGTCTCTGACAATGGAATTTTCTTTTAGTCAGTCTTCAATCTTATTGCTTGGTTTAGCCCCAAGTGCAAGAAAATACATAGAAATATGTTCTTTATATTTATAAGAGTTTAATTCTAGACTATGTTCCCATGTTCTTGAACACTTGGCAAAACCAACCCCAGATCTTTTCTAAACTCATCTGAATATTATCTGTTGCAGGGAGTCACGATCCCGAGCCAGCGGCGCTACGTCTACTATTACAACCACCTACTGAAGCACAGGCTGGACTACAAGCCGGTGGCGCTGCTATTCCACAAAATGGTGTTTGAAACTCTCCCCATGTTCAGCGGGGGCACCTGCAGTGAGTCAAGTTTATGTTGAGTTCAGCTCAAATCTAGGCCGTAGGCACGCACGCTGCTGCAGGAAGGAAAAGATAGCTCTGGATGTGTAGGGCTCACCCACGCTGCAGTTCAGAATCATGGAGCATATCGGGCCATCCGCGGTAGAGCGGAGTCGTCCTGTTCCTGCAATCGAATACTCAATCAAATGACGAAATTTACTTCCTTATTTTTTCAGGAAGGGTGACTTTGTGTCAATCAGGTTCCCTTTTGTGCTTCACAACAATCTCTGCATATTTATTCAATTACGCACTTGTTTAGTTTTAAGGTTTTAATGAAAATTTTGCATAAAAATAACACAAAGTCACATTCTGGATTAGAGAAGAGCCTTTACAACTGTTTAGTGAAACCAAAAGAGGAATTAAATGTCTTGGTCTTTGCATATAATAGCACTCAGGAATAAACTCATAATGTGACTGCTACTGTTTACAGTTGTAGTCTCTCACTTTGGTGGAAAACTGAACCAAACAAACCGATTAGGAGTACGATTCTAAACGTGAGCCCCTCCGCCCATCCAGAATGTCTTTTTCCTTCCAGCACAAATGTGTTTTCTGTGTATTAGCCACTGTTTGAGCAGATGTTGTGGTTTAAGTCTACCTTGTTATGGCCTCAAGAGGATGAAAAACCCATCAAACAGTTGTGTATCTCTGCTTTAATGTGTGAGTCACAATGTTGCACTCCTTTTGAATCTATATTTGTCAGTTTTTAAAGCTTTCGGTCATAAAAAGAACTTCTTCCTTCTTTCATGTCTGTGGCTTTTCTCGCCTTAACACCAGAATGTGCTCGAAGGCCCTGACTTTATGGATTTTCTTTTTTCTTGCTAACTCCTCCTCCTTTAACGTAAAAAATGAAGGCCCTATTCTGAGTTTGACATCTTCGTAAAGGTGCACTTTTTAAATTTCCCTTTGAGCTTCCAATTTTAGCTCGGCAAACCAGTAAAGAAGTATTTAGTTCAGTAGTTCTGTTTACTTAAGACAGGTGTTATCTTTGTCATTTTGAGTATCTTCTCCCATTTAGTATCTCATGAAGCCTGATGGGTTCTTCGTCAGATGTTTTAACCCTCCTGCATCACACATTGATTAAGAAACTATTTAGATATAAATATCTGTCAGTATTTGTGTAGCGCTCTTGTGTTTCTGCCTGCTGTGCCGTCAAGCCCCTGACAGGCCAGCCAGGCTCTTCTTGTGATCATTTCCTTCTCTCTTTCTAAGGGGACAGTACCGTTAAAAACAGGAGCGAGCCGACCCCTCAGGGCTTCAAGAAAGGGAATTGGCATTGGGGTAAATGAGCCTTTCATCCATTTATTATTTCACTCATTTGCTTTTATATGGCCCCAGAGATCCACCAGGCAGAAGCAGTTTAAGGTAGATCAGTTGCCTGGCATGATGGGAAGAGTTTAGGAGTAGAATGGAGACATCTCCAACCCACCACCCTGACAGGAAAATGGGAGGGAGAATTTGTTTGAAATGCAGAGACTTGCGTTAGTCCAAAAACAAACTGTCTATCAGAATAGGGTCCTAAGTTTCTGGGTCTTTTTGGGTGTAACATTCTGTGGTTGTCTTTTCCTTTTTTCACCCTTTTTTGACTTATAAAGTTGGGGGGAGGTGGTGGTGGTGTGCTTTGCTTTTATTTTTTGTCTAGCTCTTTATAACAACTGATATCCTGTCTTGCTCCCCTGACTCTCGCTCACTCGCTCTCTCTCTCTTTCTCTCTCTCTCTCTCTCTTTCTCTCTCTCCACCCGCCTCCTCATGAATCTCACAATCTCGTCCCTCTTCCAGATCCACAGTTCGTGGTATACCAACTTAAAGTCAAGATTCACACATCCAACCCAGCTCACACGCGGCGCGAGGACAAGCACATGATTTTTGAATTCCCTCAGCCGCTGCCAGTTTGCGGAGACATCAAAGTGGAGTTCTTCCATAAACAGAATAAGATGTTGAAGAAGGTTAGTTTGCAGGCTTTCAAAATTTCATGAGCATAAGTTTAGTTCAGTCCGTCCATGTTCTGATCTCTGCTAGGTCAGGAGCTAAATAAAAGCTACGTTTATTTTAGTTTGTGTAACTTTTAATAAAAAATACAGAGGCAAAAGGTTTGGTTATTTCCTAGAGAGGCTGTTTTAGGAACTTCCTCGGCTTTTTGAACTTTGCTGTGAGCAGCCTGTGAATCCTGAGACTGACTTTAGTGTGTTTGGTTAGTTTTTCCACTTTGTCAGCGTAAGAAAAAAACCCCTGAAGAATAGCATTAATTTTAGCTCGAAAGAATGCAGTGAAATTTTAGCTCCTTTCTTGTGGTTTCACTTTCCTCCAGGACAAAATGTTTCACTTCTGGGTGAACACCTTCTTCATCCCTGGACCAGAGGAGAGCGGGGACAAGATGGAGAACGGGGCAGTGAACAATGCGGAGAGCCAGCAGGGAGGACTGGGTTCGGGCCTGGGTCAGGTTCCGGTTCAGGGCCAGCAGCTCTGCGGTGATGGCAGGGACGGCTGCAGGGACGGCTGCTTTGAAGGTGAAAGGGACAAGGAATACCTCATCCTCACGCTCACGAAGAATGACTTGGACAAAGCCAATAAAGACAAGGCTAACCGCTACTTCTCTCCAAACTTCAAGGTGAGTACAAGGATTAGAAGGTGGGATAAAGGTTTAGCTATGATGACTTTTTGCTTCTCAGTATCTGAATTCAAATGTTGAAGTCCACTGCTTTGATTTCCAGGTGAAGTTGTATTTTACAAAAACCGTGGAGGAGCCTTCAAATTCTGGGGCTAGCATCGCAGGATCCATCACCCCGGACGTTAGCGACAATGAGCCAGACCATTATCGATACTCTGACACCACTGACTCTGATCCGGAAAATGAACCTTTTGATGAAGAGCAGCACACGCAAATCACGAAAGTGTGAACTTTTTTTTTTAAAGCAGGAAAAGAAGAAATTATACACCTGGAAAAAAAAGGAGAAAACTTGAATATAAACTCAAAAGAAGAACCTTTGTCCCTTCCCTCCCCCGGGCGGCAATAGAATATCATCATGTCAAATGCCAATTTTAGGGAAAAAAAAGATAAATATCCTGACCAATATATTGTTTTGTTTTTATTATTTTTCTTTTTTTTTCTTTGGCACGGCAATGTACCATGTGTGAGGTATTGACACTGTTGCCCCATGGGAAAAGGTGCTGTAGCTATACAAATGTGTTTATATATATATACATAAGTATATGTATATACATATATACATGCATATATAAACAAACTTTTGTGTCAAAGACAATGGAAAGAGTACCACAATCAGGAGACGGGAGTTGAAGTGTGGGAGAAGTTTGAATGAAATACTAGGACTATGCTGCTCCTTCTCCTGTCTAAACCAAGGCCAGTGCTGCAGTCACTTTGTTTCACCCTCTCTTTTTTTTCTCCCCCCTCCCCTTCCTGTCATCTTTTACTCCCTCCATCCTATCCATCTTCCTATATTCCTTTACTGTGAATGCTTCTTGTGCTCTTTGCAGGCTGTCTCATGTGACTTTTGGCCTTTGTGCAGTGCAAACTGCATGCAGGCAGTGGGTTGGGGATGGGCGGGTTTACGAAGAGGCTGTGATGATGTCTAAAGCATTGCCATTCCTGTTCCCACTGTGTATACGTTAAATTATGCAGAACAAGGCATCCCATGTAATTGTTAATGTTTTTTTTATCCTAAGATAATAAAAAAATATAATACACAACAGCAGGGAGATATGTGTTTGCAATAATGTCAGCACTACATTCAGAGGACTAGTGATTTGCATGTACTGGAATTAGGAGTCCATCCCTAATAAATGTATGCAATGTTGTCATTTCTTAAAGAATCCACCTCTTGAGCTGCATCTTCTGCGTGGGGTTTCCAGGAGTCATGATTAGAAAATTACCTTGGTTAAAAAAAAACTTTTCAAATTATCTTCTCTGCTAATGAAAGTCAGATTGAAAATAAAGTGTAGCCATCAGGCAGCGCCTGTTATTACCATCTTGATTAACTTGACACAATCTCCGTCGAGTGAGAATACAAAGTGACAACACCCAGACTGTAATCTAAATGTTTGGGTAAGTTTGAGCAGCGAGTTGAGGAAAACGTGCATGAGTGCTGCACCCGGTAAGAGGAAAAATGCTGTAAAGCAGGTTGCCGTTGGAGCTGTTAACAGTAACTTCCTGCTTTTAAAGGTCAGGGCTGCAAATAGGTGGGACCTGAGGTGAGGAAGTGATGGAAGGGTTGTTTAATAGAAGTGCAGCTTCAGACTAGACTCAACAGATGCAATTTATGTTACTGATGTACTGCAAAAAAAATAAAAAATTTTAATTGGGGCGTGCTATTAAAGACCATGTGGCATGTGATTTGGCTGCTGGTTGATAAAGGCGTTCTCATGAAACGAGTAAAGGAAGGAAAGGCCACCAGCCCAGGAGGGAGGAGAGCTGCAGGCCTCGGGTAGTCAAGCCTGCTCTGCTTGCAAGCTGGTGTGACTCCCCAAATGAAAGAGTAACAGGATTAACAACCATGTCTCTGTGATCAGAGAGTGGCGAGACCCTGGCCAAAGCCTGGCCCAAAGTATCCTGATAATAAAATAAAGTATGAATTAAACATATATATTTGGAAGGAAAAAAGTTCCACCCCTCCAGAGGCTGCAGTAACATAATCCCCCTCTGCTCTATTAAGACTCAGTACTTTCGTGTTGATAGAGACATCAAAGCCAACCAGCACAGTGTCAAATGAGACAAGCAGCAGTCGCATGGCTCCGGCTGTAATTGGCTGAACTGAGAAGGAGGGTAAGACTCTGGTAGATTAATAATGAATGTGCTGTCCTGGGTTTAGAGAGACCAGAGAGAGGCCTCAGCTCTCCACGGGCAGACGTGACTAAAGAGTCCTGACTTTAGCAGAACTGGACTTTTTAAGTCTACAGTGCCCTGCCTGCCTGACGTTTAGAGAAACTCCACAGGAGCAGAAACTGTCTGCAGTTTTAACCTAAAGCAAAATGGCTTTGTTTTGTTTTGACACGAAGATGGATGAATTTAGATCAAGAAAGCAAGACGAAGTCAGTGACTGATTATAAATTACTATTGAAAGGGAAAAATCAAAACTACACTAAATGTTAGAATATGTGACTTAAAGGCATACTGCAGTTTTGGCTTGTTTTTAGCACCCCCTAGTGTCCGTTTTAAACCACTGTTGTAAAAATGTTAGCACCATTTAGCCTGGTAAACCAGACTATATATGTAGATATATACAGTATCTATCTATCTATCTATCTATCTATCTATCTATCTATCTATCTATCTATCTATCTATCTATCTATCTATCTATCTATCTATCTATCTATAGTCTGGCCATGGTCCACTGAAACGACTCATTCATAGGGGCGGGACCAACGGTTGTCAATCAAACCATCTTCACATGCTATTGGATAGCGCTAGAGCCATTTAGCAACAACCGGAAACAGCTGGTAGATTAAACTTTTACCGTATCCCGTTGGCAAAGTGGCCAATAAATCCTCTTTCAAAATAAAAGACTTTAGTACCTCTATCTGTTCACATCTTAAAGAAAAGCCCAAATCTAAATCGTCCAAAGTTGATAATAAAGAAGTTTCAAAGGAACGCGGTTCCCGAGCTGCCGCCATGTTGTTTAAATTCAGCCGGAACGCTGACGTCATCGGCTAATCCTGCCCTCCAACCCATTTAGGCGTTGTGATTGGCCCGGTACGAGACTGACCGGACCAATCAGCGGGCTGCAGAGGTTCCAATGAGCGTGGCTAGACCAAATTTCTGCAGAGCAGAACTGACGGTCTAGTATACTAGGCTAAGCACCATTGTCTTTGCTCAGAAACACCTAAATCTAACTATTGAAATGTCTCCTCAGCCTTCACTGCTTTCTACTGGAGCGGTTCATCACTCATTCAAAGAAATCAGCTGTGTTCAAGCAGAGATGGAAAAAAGCAGGAATCATGAGCAAAAAACACTCCGGCGTTACCATAACAGCTAGCCACATTGAGTTAGCCTAACCCTTGCGAGATACTTTGTGAGACTTCAGGGCATCGGACCAGAGACTCAGAAGTTGCAAATGCCGTATTTTGGACACAAGCAGCATCCTTTTCATTAACCCTTGAAAGGGTCAGATTAGCACAAACTGGCTCAAGGAAAAGATTTTAAAATATGAAAAAGTTACATAGTGTGCCTTTAAGGTCTAGTCGAGTGAAGATACTAAAGTTCTATGTTAAGCAACGTCAAGACATCTATATTAGGAGTTGGAACTTTGGTTTTTGTTGTACCATTCAACCATGTTCTCTATGTGAAATGTGAAAAACCAACTTTAAACAGAGGAGGACTCAGATTTAATCTTTCCAGCACCTACCAGTCTGCTCTGATCTTAATTCCCAGACAATTCACGCCTCTAATCAAAACATCTCAACAGGATTCCAGTTGAATACAGTGGAGCGAACACCTTCTCAGGAGGCAGGAAGGACGTGTGTCACAGACAGTGGAAGATAAGATTCTCTCTCCTTCACTACAGACAGAATTGACAAAGCTACTCGGATGAGCAGCGAAACGTCTTCAAAGAACCAAATAAGTCCAGTTGCCTTAAAACCCTTTTTTGGATTACCATTCGACTGCTGATAATTATCACTAAATGTTCCACTGGTCACCAAACATCAACAATAAAATCTCCTTCTATTCAAATGGTATTTTCCTCAAAGACCAATATTTAAAGAGTTTGCAGCTATATTAATATTTCCTTTACATAGTTTGTATAAACTCTTTAAACATGTCCATCTGACTCATTTTGACTTGTCCCAGCTCAGGAACTACAGACAATACAAATGTCATTGACAGGTTCCATTCGGAGGAGGCTTGTCTCAGATGTTTATTGTGTTCCTCATCATCTCTTCCTTCTGTCCTCCTGCCTGTCACCCTAGTCTTAGAAAAATATATTTAATTAAAGAATTTCCCAATTTCTAATACGGACTCTGAAAGGAAAGAATGAATGAACAAGACAAGTTTAAGTGTTTACTTTGCAGGCGTCTTTATGTTTTGGAAATGTTGTCTCATATTTTAACAAATTGGAAATATTTAATATTTGATGCAGATCTGAATAAGACAGATACAAATTCCTTTCTTCTTTGTCCTCACTCCTCTGCTCTGGCAGCAGGGACTAAGAGGAGAGGAACTGAGGATGTACAATTAGGGAAACGAGATAAGAGGAACGCCTCATTAAGCTCTGACATGAAGCCAGTAAGCAAAATACACGGATCCTTAACTGGCCTCATAAATACAGTCTGGTCATGTTTAGTTGTGTCAGTCACACCAGTGCTATTTTGGCTTCTGTTTCACGAGGTCCTGTTAGTGTGGACGTAAACCAACAAACCTAATAGGTTAATGACAAAAGTACTGCAATCAAGCTAATCTTTTTAAACCCATTTGAACTAACAAGCTTGAGTGCAGTTTTGACAAAAATGTCATGAGATTAGCGGAGCCATGAGGTGAGTCACTGTTGGGTCTGGGCCCTGTACTCTACAAACAGAACAAGCTGAGTGACTTTCCAGGACTGTGGAGACACGAGGTGTTTAGCTAGTTAGCAGCAGTTTGACATCTGCAAAGACTTTCAGCTTACTTTCCCTACTGTGATCAGACCAAGGTTTAAATAACATTTGGAGCCAAAAGCAGTTTTATTTCTATGGAGGTAAAAAGTATCAGAACATTTTTGCATACACTGTTTGGCATGGATTTGCTATAATATGATTCATTTCCTTGTTATGATCTTTGGGATTATTTTCTATATGAATGTATGGACTGAAGACGATGAGCAGAAGAAGATATGACCAGTGGAGCTGATGGATACGTCACCAACATAGAGGTATAAAACAGTCTGTTTCTATTCAAAAAGTCCATGCAGCAGATAAAATCAAAGCTAGCCCACAGTCTCGACAGTAGACAGTGACACAGCTGGTAAACCAGCTCCTTTAAAATAGTGCAGACTTGAAACGGAGTGGCTTCCCTGTGGTCAGAGCTAGTGGTGCCCTACTGTAAAGCATGATATCGTAGACATAAACAACTCAGCCTCCTTAACCTCTATAGGTCAGACAAAACATGTTATTGTGAGGCCTTTTTGCCTGTAATCATCACATTTGTCATTGTCATCTTAAACATTTCCTTTAAAATTCAGGATGTTTCAGCATCTTTTTGGTATGAATGGCTTTCCATCGTCTAAGCATCCGACTTTTGTCTGAAAGAGACAAGCTGACACCAAAATAAAGAGATTTAAGCACAGTATTTATGACAGAATGAAGTGAGTGCATGAGGGGGTCAGTTTGGCCTACAAATAGAAGATAAGCCGAAGCTGGTAACCCCATTTCCCTTCCATCTGTTGGTAGCAGTCGCAGAGCATGGCTGCACTCACCAGGACCTGGCAACCCATCCCCCAAGCCCTCTTTCTCTGGCTGACTGCACAGCTGTGTTGCGTTTGGATTAGGCCAAGAATAAAACAGGAAGTAGAAATTAAACAAAAGCTTACACACACACACACACTCATGCGCACGCACACGGGCACTGTAAGTTACCAAAGACTCGGCAGCGGCCAGAGTGACAGCCTGTGGAAAAAGACACACACACACATGTAGACCAGTGCACTCAACACACACACACCTCAGGAATAAAGTCAAACTGCCTCCAACACACTAACACGAGCCCAGGCAGGACCGCAGCCATATCACTTCTCCGTCCCACGCTCGTGCTCACACTTATGATCTTTTTACATCCTTACTGCCTCCCTCCTCTTCACGGTGGTCTGCTGTGTTGGCCAATAAGGAGAAACTTGCCAATATGAATGTGAGAAACATTATTTCAATGGACTGAATGCCATAAACAACTTCAGTGATTATCATGTGAGCTGGTTTTTATACTTTTCCAAATTAAGCTTCTACATCACAGCTGGAATCCATCTTAAATTTCTTTTAGGGATTTTGGAATATAAAACAATCAGCTTAATCTTTTTATTAGTTTGTTTGGACAAGGGTCTTCACGGATGATAAGACAATCCATGAGAATGCATTTGGACTCTTACTTATTCATGTGAACTTGGTCCTACTTTTAGCAAATCCCCTGCATAGTTTCTCTTTTTGTGCACTGAAATAGCCTGGCGATTGTGCACAGGAACTACAGCGAATGAGGAAGTGGAATTAAGAAGGCGGAGGTGATGTTTGGAAACACAAATCTGTGCATACCTAGCTGAGAAAAGAAACTGATGGAGATCCATTAAAGCGCTTCTCGTCATGAGTTGGAGCGACAGTTAATGGACGTACCGTAAATGTTTTCAGACATTTTTTTTTTACTGTCAAGACCTGAGTCACCTAATGAGTCACATGAGCTCAGCTTTTGAATGTGATGGAGACAATTTGTTGACATAGATATGCCAACATGCTTTGTCAGTGTGTGTGTTTATGTGCGTCTTCATGAATAAGAGAAGCACATGGAAACACTTACCGTATTGCTGACCCCCCCCCCCCCTTCCCTTTCCTCAACACACACACAAGTACTAACTGTTCTTTGTGTGATCAATGAAGAGCACATATGTGTCTGTTGTACTGAGTAAAAGCCATGATGTGCTGCTAGAGGCACATAAAAAGTAAAAGAAAAGATGGAAGAAGCATATCAAGTTTCTTTAAGGTTTTACAGGCCTGCAGCCACTGCAGAAACTCACCACTGATATGAGCTCCTGTCTCAATCACTCCAGGGATTTTATGCATCTTTGTGTGAATTTCTGCGCATCTGAAAACCTACTGAGTCTGTGCATTTATCAGACTTTACATTGACAGGCTCTGTTCTCTACCTGACTTTTACCCTGAAATCTTAGAGGCTGTGTAATCCTTCCCTCGAGCCTCCTCCTCCTCCTCTTCGCTCCCTTCCCTCTCTCCGTCTAGTGTCATCAGGAGGGTAATATGAGGCATATGGCTGCTGATGACAGTCCCTAATCCTCACGCTGATAACTGATAGTCACCCGCGTACTCCTCATCCCCATCTCATCCTTTTATACCGAGAACAAGGGAGGAAGATGCAAGTGTGTCTGCTGATACCCCAAGACTCCCGGCTGAGAATCATTATCTGGAATGACTGATGTGAGAAAGGCTGATAGACAAGACAGATATTACTGAGTGAAAGTTACAGAACATGAAAGGCAACAAAAAAAATACCAAAAGAAAGAAAAGCAAACACTGTGAAGGATAGACACACTTGAGCTCCTGCTTTTTTTATCAGGTTTCAGTTTGATTTGTTAATATTTTAAAGGCACACTACGTAACTTTTTCATATTTTAAATATTTTTCTTGAGCCAGTCTGTGCTAATATGACCCTTTACAGGGTTCATGAAAAGTCACTCCGCCCCATCTGCTGCTTGGATCCAGAATACTTGTTTGTAACTTCTGACGCGGACTTTACCTGGATGCGAGTCACCGCAATGCAACCGCAAGAATTTACCCCACACCAGCTGCTGTTTTGTTACAAACATCTCCAGTACTTTGCTCCCGCGAGAGCACCAAATCTCAGCGGTTGACTCGAGTTCACGCGATAACAAGTACATGTATAAACAGGAGTCTTCTCGTACTTTTGTTGGGCATTATTCACTTGACTTGTCCCACAACGCACACTTTGTTTTTATATAGTTTAATGATATGCTTAATTAAGTGTTATGTTGTTCCTTTGTCTTTTAAATATCCAAATTGTGTTAACTTTAGCAATGTCGCCAAAGGTTTTATTTTGAAAATTACCAGATGTACCTTGCCAGCTAGCATCTCACTTCCTGTCTGGCACATGTAATTTCTTTAACTTGATGAAAATTCACTTGCGGCGTCCAGAAAAAATAGACTTGTTGCAGAAAGTTAACTTTGCAGCCTGACCGGAGCCGGTGTGCAGGCTCTGATTGGACTCAATGTGCACCACACTGCAACTGCATCCGGTGTGAAGTAGCCTCAAGTCTGGTGCCCTGAAGTCTCACAAAGTCACGTATGTCGTGAGGGTTAGGCTAACCCAATGTGGTTAGCTGTTATGCTAGCGCCGGAGTGTTTTTAGCTCATGATTTCTGCTTTTTTTCCATCTCTCCCTGCTTGAACACAGCTGATTTCTTTAAATGAGTGATGAACCGCTTCAGTAGCAATGAAGGCTGAGGAGACATTTCAACAGGTAGATTTAGGTGTTTCTGAGCAAAGACAATGCTAACGTTTTTACAACAGTGCTTTAAACGGACACTAGGGGGTGCTACAAACAAGCCAAAACTGCACAGTGTGCCTTTAACACCCAGTTGATCCATTTGAGTCAATGACTTCTACAGTTCAACTTTTGAGCAATAAAAGTGCATCCAACTACTTCCATGAAGTTAAAGATAACACTTAAAGCCGCATTCTGGAGGATTTCATCAAGAGAGCAGTTTTTGAATCTAACGTCCAAAGGCTCCTCCTCAAAACATCTCGACACACGCGTCCGGTCGCGTGTGCACGTGTGCACACGGCGCATATACGTTGCGGACATAAACTGTACAGCTCAATGTGTAGGGTTTAATCACTCACAGTTCACAATCTTATTTCAACACTACAAGGGTCTGATGAGCCCTCTCTGTCCCTGCTGCTTCTGATATTAGCTCTGTTAGCAGAGAGCTGCTGCTGGACTCTGAAGCTGAACTTGACTCGGCCCTGGATGAACTTTCTGACCAAAATAAACGCATAACCCTGTCAAGCCTTGCCATTCTGTGAGGTGAAAGGTTTAAAAATAAAAATAAATCCATCTTTAGCTGGGGAATGGGTAGGTTTTTAGTAGAAATGAGCTGTGAGGCTGAGACGCAAACAGAGAAACACACGGAGCGTCCTGTACGACAGCGACCCCTACTGGTACAGGTTTGGTCAATGCGCGTGCATGTTGAGAGAATGCAGACATTTGAATTTCATTGGCTGAAAAATGTCGGCGGCAAGAAATAATGCAAAGGGGTCTCTAGGAGGGTCTTCATCAGAATGACAGATGTTGTGGAACTCAACCCATAGATCATAGTTTAGACCTGAAATATCATTTAAAACATTTAGAAAACTTTGATACATAGAAAAATGCTCCAGAGAGCTGCTTTAAAAGAACGAGATATTAAATTCCCTCCAGGGATTACTAAGGCTATAATGAACTGTAAACTCATTATAACATGTCAGACACAACGGGAGCGTTTGGGGAATGGTGACAGAATACATCAAAATAATGTAAATGCCACTGAAATTCACCAACGAATGACAAAAATGCCCAATATTTTCCTTAATATGGAGAAATATTCCAGTGCAGTTCAGTCTCAGTTTAGTTTATGTGCCACTATTTAAGAACAAAATCATCTCAGTCAGAGCAGTACAGGATAACATCGGCCTACATATTCCTGGCAGACATTTTAACTTGAAAAAGTAGAGAAGATCGAGGCAGGTAGACAAATAGGGCTGCATTCCATTTAGAGGAGGTTCTGCTCTTTAGCATTTTTGCAGTACAAGCAGCATGCGTAGCTGCATATTTAGAATTCATCCCTTTTTATTACACCTGTGCAACTCATTGAAACGCCTGCCATAGAATAGGACAGGTGTCTTCAGACTTTGGGAATGAAAGAGTCGCTTTTACCATCTTTTCTGGAAAAAATACTGTACCACAAAATAACATTTATCCTAAACACTACAGCAAGAGTTTATCTTTTCGTTTCTACATTGTTTGCCAAAAATGGATTACATTCCAAAGAATATTAATAATATATGCAGAGGAACATTAGTGCTTCACAGGTTTTGTAGAAAAATTGGAAAAGGGGGATTTTGTGGCCACATATAAACCTTAAAGTAGTGGAATTTGTTCTCTGCATTTGAGCCATGAGGAGCAGAGGGCAGCCAATTAAATGACGCCCAGGAAGGAAGCAGTTGGACCAAGGATGCTTCGACACGTGGTAGACGGCTTTTCTTCCCCTGAGCCACGGGCAGCACAGAAATAAAACAGTACTCAACAAACATAATAAATATCGATGGTTATTAATGACTAATGGATTAATAAAAACATTAAAATGCTGCAGGGTTTTAATAATAAGGGACTTTTTGATTTCATATTTTTTCTTAGGTATAAGAGTAGTTTTCTGTATGATACTAGTAAGTCATTATGATGCTGAAAAATGTGTAAGTTCTAATAAAAGCTCAAAACTTTTGACTTAGAGCAGTTTGACTCAAAACAAAGTTTTTGTTTCCTGGTGAATTTGAAGAGAAACCTACGGAGCCCGTCTCATGACATGGTGGAAAAATAAATAAATTGTGGCCACAAAGTAACTATAACGTGCGCACGAAATAGTAATTCGTTCCCACGAAATATTAATTTGTTCCCACGAAATAATAATTTGTGCGAACGTTAAACATATTTCGTTCCCACGAAATAATAATTCGTGCGAACGTTAAACATATTTCGTTCCCACGAAATATTAATTTGTTCCCACGAAATAATAATTTGTGCGAACGTTAAACATATTTCGTTCCCACGAAATAATAATTCGTGCGAACGTTAAACATATTTCGTTCCCACGAAATAATAATTTGTTCCCACGAAATAATAATTTGTGCGAACGTTAAACATATTTTGTTCCCACGAAATAATAATTTGTTCCCACAAAATAATAATTTGTTCGAACGTTAAACATATTTCGTTCCCACAAAATAATAATTCGTGCGAACGTTAAACATATTTCGTTCCCACGAAATAATAATTTGTTCCCACGAAATAATAATTCGTGCGAACGTTAAACATATTTCGTTCCCACAAATTACTCTTTTGTGGGAACGGAATAGTATTGATGATATTATCCCGCAGTGCACCCTCATTTCCATCTGCACCAGCCATGATAACGATCTACCCACTGATGTTTGAGTGCCTTTTCTAATTCAGTCCTTGTCATTTTTATCTATCTTTGTCACTTTGTCATGACCTGTATGACTTGTTACACAACTTTCAAACTTTCTACCACACGTTTTGTTGCGTGGAGTGGTAAACTCGTGTTTCTGCAGGACGTGCAGCCCTGCACACAAATCATGGCACTTTTAAAGTAGAGCTGATTGATAAAGGGCACACGATATTTTAAACATAAAACCAGAGTCAAATATCTCCACCAATATCCAGAAATCACTGAAATGTCCCCAGAAATTCTTCTATCAGGGTGCAGACAAAGAGCTGCATCCCCCGCAATAATATACGTGCAGCCACAGCTGACAGTGCTGCCCTGCTGTGCGTGGAGTCCAGCCCGGGTCCCACGAAATACTAATTCGTGCGCACGAAAAAGCTTTTTGTGGGAACAAATTACTATATCGTGGGAACGGTATAACTTTCGTGGCCACAATTTATTTATTTTTCTACAGTGTCATGAGACGGGCTCCGTAGAAATCACTCTGGATGTTAGAAAATTGCATAAAGAAAGTGGTGAGGAAAATTAGCTTAAAAAAACTGATCACTGGACTTTTAACATGTTTATGGTGAAGAAAAATCCTTATTCCAAAAATGTTATTGTAAAACTACCCAGACTTACTGCCAACTTTCATATAAATCAATCAAATCAAAATCAGAAAGACTTTATTAACCTCAGAGGGAAATGAAGATGATGTTTTATTTCTACAGCACCTTTCTAAATATAAATCACGAGTTAACAATAGAAACAAAAACTAATACAAAAGACCAGAGTCCACTGATCTCAGGCTCAGGGGATAATTCAGTAACTCATTTAAGTTTCAAAACTTTACTGTAGGCCGGGGGTGTCCAAACTTTTCAAGACGTGGGCCAAAAATCACCAAGCTGCAAGCCCACAGCTCAGCATCCAAACCAGAAAACTCAAAAAACAACAACCTTCAATCCAAAAAACAAAGAAGTACAATTCTCAAAATAAAAATCACGTGTAACAAAACAGAACTACTACAATGGGCAGTGCTATTCTAGGAGCTAGTCTAAATACGTATTACTCAAGTTCAAGTCATTACGGATCAAAGCTGCAAGGAGCCGTTTCAGACTGGCCGACCTCTGGACTAGACCTCTTCTATCAGGTAACCATCTTTATACAGTTTATAGAGGCCAATTCTGAAGAACTTAACTCAACAGTAACAAATAATTACTTTTTTTTTTCATTTCAAGAAATACTGTCAGAAATGTTTGCAGAATTTAGCTCCATGCTAAAAGTGATCAAACGAAGGACAAACCAAGACAAAGGTACAGAGTACTTTGCTCTATAATTTTATTTTCCTTTAACAATTTAAAAGAATAATGTTTTGGTTTCAAATCCTTTAAAAAAATCCAATTTGCAAGCACTAAACAAAAACATCTGTAGATGCAGTTGTAAAGTACACATAATAATTTAACATAAAAAAAGACTAGAATTTAAAGAGATTTCATTCTCAAGACTAAAAGCAGCTATGTCACTCAGTAAAATCAGGATCTACCAGAAAAGTTTCTGTCTAAAGTTTCCTAACATTAGTTGCCATTAGGCACTAAAGCCATTAAACTGTGGAAGGAAAACCTCCGAGTGCACTGAAATGAGCTATTTAGATTTTATTGCTTATGAGCTCCGTTTTTCATTTGAAAGAGGAGGAATATATTGAGTTGTTTTATTTTTAAAAGTCTTGCTTTACAGAACGTGACATGATGTTGGCCTCAGAACAGATCAGTTTACCCTGATGTTTTATTTGGCTGTTTGTTTACATTTCATTTCAAGCACAGAACATGAGCAGTTGGAGATTTAATATTTTACCAAAATGATGTAAATGTGGGGCTGCATGGTGGTGCAGTTGGTTAGCACTGTTGCCAACCAGCAAAGAGGTCATGGGTTCACGTCTCAGCTCTGCAGCCTCTCCGCGTGGAGCTTGCATGTTCTCCCCATGCATGCGTGTGTTCTCTCCAGGTACTCCAGCTTCCTCCCACAGACCAAAAACATGACTGTCAGGCTAATTGGGCTAGTGAATTGTCCATAGGTGTGTGTGGTTGTGTGGTTGATTGTTTGTCTCATTCGTCACTGTGTGGCCCTGCAATGGACTGGCAACCTGTCCAGGGTGTCCCTTGGCCATTGGAGATAGGCACCAGTTCCCCCACAACTCAGTCTAACATTTGGACTATCCGTTAGCATGTCAGTTCTGTCACTTTCAACTCTGCTCCTCCAAACTGAGACCGTTCAGTGAGGAGTGTTAGGGAGAAATGTCAAGATTAAAGTCCAAATGTTATTAATTTTGTTCTCTGGTAAATCTCAACACTATTTTTATAAGCTAGTGCAGATATAATGTGCATGTTTGAGACTCTTATTGTGAAAGATTGAAGGAAGTTATTTGAGATTTGCTCTAGAATGCTGCAGGCAGCTTAAAGAATATATACTATGTAATTATACTATTAATTGTTTATGATTTATTGACTAAAAATACACCCAGAACCAGTGGTTCCTCTACTAATAAGGTTGTTGTTGTTCAGTAAGCTGTTTTTGTGTTAGATATTGACAACTTTTTTTACACTTTAAAATGGTTTAATATCCCTTTAATGCTATCTTATGCATGTAGACTTATCTTTAGAATAGGCTTCCATCATTAATTATAAAGAAAAACATCTGCTTTATGAAACTTACTTCTCTTGCTGATTAAATGGAGAAAAATGTTATAATAGCTAAAGTCGTGTGCAGGTTTTCAGTGACTATCTGCCTGTTTATGCTAAACCAAACAGGCAAAAATTTAAAACTCCCAGAAAGTCAAGTTACCTTCATACCTCTTTGGACTGGATAAGGAAAAAAGTCAGCCACTGCAGCATTCCCTTGTCAGTTTATCTTTAGAGCATCAATGATTGTTTTTCAGAACATCTCCAGCAGCAAACATCTTCTGTAAACCAAAAAGTTCCTCTTTTCAAACTGTCCTGCAGTGTGGTATGTGCGTCTGACGTACCTGTAAACTTCTCATCTGCAAATGTTTATGAGTGAAACTATTTTCACCATTCTGGACGGATACCTCTGGAGAAGAAATCCTCCGGTGTCTGTGTGTTTGTGCAAACAAGTGACATGCTTCCTGGAGGCCTGTAGTGGATGTCAGTCACAGGAGTGGGTAAGCGTGGTCCATCCTCTCATTTAGAGCCTGCCAGTCAGCAAGCTACTCAACCAGCCTTGAAACCAGCCAGCCAGAGCTTTTTAAAAGGGCCTCTGATTTGACAGAATCCCATGGGGGTGGTGGTGGTGGTGGTGGGGATTAGGATTAGCAGCCATTTCCCCTCAAACAGTGGAGAAGATACGCCACAGCTACACCACGCTGATGGCAAATTAATAGATGAATAGAACATGCGTGTGTCGTCGCAGATAATGTGCTAAAGCTCCCCGTTTCTTAAATAGCGAGGAAGGTGTCCTTTTCCTGAACCCAGATGTGGATGTGCTGTCACACACACACACACACACACACACACACACACACACAAATACGGAGCAGCGGAGAGGGAGGCGAAGGCATATTGCAGCCAGGAGAAAGGTTCAAAACATCACTTTAATCTGGGAGCACAAAGCCAGCTACAGATTATGCCTCTGCCTCTCAAGTGATTCTGCAGCAGATCCGGTTTAGATGACCCCCGCTAACACCCTCAGAGACGGGGGGCTTTTAACCCCAAACAAACACCGATAGCAGCCATCAAACGAGAACACACAGCGAGCACACAGGCATTATCCACCATTCATGGCATGAATGTCAACTGTAAGCATTCACACACACACACAGTGGACACTACACACACACAGGCTTATGTCATTTTCAGTTGCATCCACCTCAGGTCATTGCAGGAGACACGAAAGGCCCAAACGGCTGCAGCTAACAGGTTTTAGAGGTAAAAATGACTCCTTTTGACTGTCACACACAGCAGCTAAAGTGAGGATGACACTGCTGCAGTGGCAACCTCAAAAGAGCAGTTAGGCAACTCAGGCAAGTTTTTTTTTAAACCAAAGCATCAACCACACAATTACCTCCCTTTGAGGTAATGACTGGATTTCTCTAACACTTATTCCAAATGACCAAATAATTAAGTTTTATTTTTCCTAAAAAGATTTCTCATTTGGGTTTAATCTGGCTCGATTGGCTCCAACGAGGATCTGGCAAACTGTTCGGCGCCTCTGAGGAGGAAGGCAGCAAATCGCTCCACTGTTTACGGTGGAGACGGGGAGCTGCTGACATCAACTGGGGCTAAAGTCGCGCGGTGAACGGAATACTTTGAGGAGCTCCTCAAGCCCACCGACATGATGAGAAACCAGAGCTGGGAGACTTGAGGATGAACTGTCCTGTCTCTGCTGCAGAAGTTAAACAGCTACAAAGCAGCGGGGCCCTGGGGGCGGATGAGATCCGTCCTGTATCTCAAGGCTATGGATGTTGTAGGACCGTCTTGGTTGACATGTCTCTGCAACATTGCATGGTCATTGGGGTCAGTTCCTGTGGAGTGGTAGACCGAGGTGGTGGTCACCATTTTCAAGAAAGGGGACCAGAGGGTGTTCTAACTATAGGGAGATCACACTCACCAGAATCCCTGGAAAGGTCGACTCCAGAGTACATCTCCATGCTGGCCTGGGAACGCCTGGACGATCTGTGACTCCCTACTTGGGATGCTGCCCACATGTCCTGGACCCAGATAAGCGAACTTTTTACTACGAGAACCTGGACAGAGACATAAAGCAAGAGTCAGGAGAGGCAATGTGGAGTAAATCTGACGACGCTTTGCCACAATCCTCCTGAGAGCTGATGAATCAGAGAGGAGATGTACGTCTGAGACACAATCCTAACTTTTGAACTTGAAATGATCACAGTTTGATCAGGTTTCTTCAAATTTGAGGAAGAAATGATCAGATCTGGCAGGACAAGACTGCGTTCCTGCTGTTTGCTAAGTATACGAACCTCAACCCCAACTCTTCTATTTAATTACATCAAATTGATCAGCAGATTTGACCAATATTTATTTGTTTTGAGCTTTATAGAGTCACAAAACCTAACCACTCAAACCACATGGAAAATGTCCCCACACCCTTAAATAACGGTTGTGTGTGTGTGTGTGTGAAAGAAAGTGAGCGCACACCCTAGTGTTTCCTGTCTACAAATAAAGAGCAATGGCTTGTGTGTGCACGTGCACATGTGCACTAATACAATGCATTTTGTGTGTGTGTGTGTGTGAGTGTGTGTGCACTTCTAGAAAAGGTGCAATTTTTTTAAGAGTGTGAGAATCAGACATGATTCTCTGTGATCAGCTTCTGTCTTGTGGTAAAACAAACATAAAACAGAGAGTAAATGTTGGTGCAATCACAAACATCTAGAGCTCACTGATACACACCATCCTGCAACACGATGAAGATGAGTGTGATGAACTTCAGAGAAAATCAGACCATCAGGATGTACTTTGAAGAAAATGTGTTTATCCTCCGCAATTTATTGTAAATCCAGATTTGTCCAGATTTAATGGAACAAGACCCCAGTTAATAGCTAATGCAAATTCAAAACACAAAACAAAACACACTGTTCCTTTGTCAAACAGCTTATGTCACCTTTCTGGGTGATTTCAACCATAACTCCATCAGACAGAAAATGACAAATAGCCGAGGTTTCACGACTCTTAGTTTCCTCTTTGATTTCTCTCTCTTCAGAGAAAGTGCATGTGTGTGTGCGTGTGTGTGAAAAAGAGCAAAAGAGAGAAGCCCTATCTGTACTTGAACACTCACCGCTACCACAAATAAGTGAGTGTGATTCATCACTTCCTTCCTATTAAGCATGAATAGTGCAAGAGCAGAGGGTGTAAACGAAACGTTACAGTTCAGAACACTCAGCTCTCCTCCCCTCTGTGTGCACGCAAGTACGATATGTACAACTTATGTCTGCAAACATGCACATGCTACTCATGTTATACTCATTGTGATGAACTCTACTTGTGCATAAAGTCGTTTGACTTGTAGTTTTCAGGCTTTCCTGATAAAATGGGGTTGCATATGACAAACAAAGCTTTCTGTATTTGTTTGTCTTTGTGTGATTGTGCACTATGTGATGCATATGGAGGGGGGGGGGGGGATCTCCAACAAGCCCTGCTCTCGACCTCTGGTGCCATCTGCCAGTGACAGGGCAGAAATGCAAATCAGATACAGACAGAAAACACACTATGCTTGCTCCTTCCATTAAAGCGGCCTACAGAAATAAACTAGGTCAGACAGACCAGAAACCAGCTGTGTGTGTATGTGTGGAATAAGGCACATGCGCCTCTCTTTGTGTGGGGAGACAGCTATATGTGTGTGTGTGTGTGTGTTGGGGGGATGGGGTTTAAGATTTGAGGGTTCCTAATGTTCTTACTTGTGATACTCCACACTTTATAGTCAGAAACTGCATCCAGACAGACAGCAGGTCATCCAGTCAGCAGACCTTGCAGGATGTTGGAGTGCGGAGGCTCCTGGGCTACGTGACGGGCCGAAGGAGCCTGCTGATGAATAAAGGCTCTTATCTGAGGCTGAAATTAGACCACAGCCAGGGTGCAACTGATAGGGAGCGTATTAAACTCTCAAAAACGAACCTCCCGGGAGGGTGATGCAATACCGAGGCAACGCTGGCGTAATGCAGACAGATGCGCCCTCCTCTCTCATATCACTGCGATGCCTCTGAATTATGAATGAGGCCCCCGTGCATCTCTTCAATGCAAAAGGCTTCTTCTCTTCATGTTCACCATCTACTGTTTGTGTTTTCTGTTAATGCCTCACGCTTAAATGCAGCCACCCACTGTCACCGTTGGCTGGGAGAAAAATCTTAATCGAAAAGGTTCACAGGGTACCCCCTCTTTGTCTGGCTGTTGTCAAACTGCACACAAAGCAGACTGCTTATAGGTGCTGGTTTAAGACAATAATATCATTTAGATTGCATGCAATGAGTCTACTGTTCAATCCTTCAGAGGAATGAGGGGATTTGCTTTTTTTTGGGGGGGGAAATATACATCTAACTCTAGTTTAAAGCTTCATTTTCACATCTCTGTGTTTGCAGCATCAGAAATGCTGCAAATTATTTACAGAGGAGCTGTGCATGTTCTCATATTCATACACTGAATCCTAAATCTGCCAATGTAAGAGTATAAATCTTGATTAAAAGCAGGCCTGTGAAGTTTCTTTTTCTCATTCAGTGGGATAAACACAGAGCAATACGAGCTGAATTATAAATGACTGCACGCCTTTCAGTATCATTTCAAACACAGGCCTTCTATTTATAGCTTGCTCAAACATTTCCTTCTCCAGCTAACTTTCTCTGTTTTCTTTCTTCCTCCAACTGATTTCAGGCACAGATTGTAAATTTGGTCACAAGGGAGGGCCAATGATTCTCATTTCCTGCAGTTTGGTCCTCTTTAACAAAATGACTCCCCACTCCCTGAATTCTCTGAAGTTCCTCTGAGATATCTGCAGCTGCTCGTGTGTCTCTCTCTCTGTATTTGTGTGCATGGATCTTTGTGCATTTTTGCACCAGTTTGGAATGTTCAGTGTGGCATGTAGCTGAAAGCATGTGCATAAAGTTAGTCGGAAAAGTGACTTGAGATGAAAAGGTTAATATTTTCCAGGCTTGTGGGTGGGAGGTGATAGCTTTGTTCATGTAGTGTGGGTAGTTTCAGTGTGTGTGTGTGTGTGTGTGTGTGTGGTTCATTGCACAATTATGGTATTTTCTGTGTGGGTGAATAACCAAAGTTTCATGTAAAGTTTTCTATGTTCTCAGATTATTTCACTCAAGTGAGCATGCATGTGACTGGTGTGATTGTTGGAACATATGCAAAGTTATTAAAAAATACACGTGTTGGAAAATGCAGAGACAAGATGAGGAAAAGCATTTGTTATTTATGTTGCAGATTCAGAAAATTGTATTTTATTATAATAAATAACTTTTGATGTTTTGTTTCTGGAATCATTGGGCAGAAAGGTGATTCATCAGCCTTTTAGCATGATTAACACAGTCAGGGAATTAAGATGACCCTGGTGGGAGATCATGGAAGTCCAAGAGGTTTTGAGCTGGTTTTTGTCAAGCTTTTCAGACTTGAATAGTCCCAGAACCATTACTCTGAAAAAAAAAAAACGACATCACTGCAGTTATGCAACATTAATGTTCTAACAGTAAAAAAAATCCTCAAACTATTAGAGCAAACCTGCCTCCTCCTCATGGTGCATCCTGCTGTCCAAACAGTGTAAAGAACATGCTCGTTTTATTTTCATTAACTGAAGGAATTTCATAAAAAGATTTTAAGAAACGACAGCCTCAGAAATGTAATAAATGTAGAAGTCTCACATCCAGTCTATCTAAAGGGCAGCAGAGGGGAACTCCTGTGGTTTCAACAAAGGAAGTAAATTCTGTTTAAGTTTATGAAACAATGACCCAATTTCTCATTTGATTTCTAAGCTTGATAAACATTTTCTGATGTTGATAATCTTAATTGCTAAATTGCTTCAGAAAAATTGGAGCTTATGCTCTCAGGCACGTTCACAAGATGTGGTTGACTGACTTTACATGGATGAATTTGGGGGACAGAAAACAATTATTTCAGTTTTTGGAGATTATCTGAATTTATAAGCTTTTCATATATTATTTTTTAAATATAATTGTGGCTGGAAGTTCATTTCTTTAACTAACAGTCTAACTTTGTAGCTGACTAGTCAACTAAGTTTCCAACTTTCTAATTCCAACCATGTGATTACATAGGACTGGACTGGGACAGAAAATCAGCCCTGGCGTTTTGGACCAGACCAGCCCAACATCTAACACACCTTTTTGGTCTCGACCATAAAAACCAACATACCTTTCAGCAATGAGTTAATGGGAATCAGTGAGGGTGGACACATTAAATATGTCCAAAAAGTGTCATTTATTAACACTACAATGCACAGCAATGACTCTTCAAGCAGTATTCATCCTATTGGGGTGCTGATGTGTTTCAGGGTGGAAGAAATGAGAACTTAAAACAAGCCTTTACCCGTCAAGGACTTTAGCAGAGTCTCCCTTTGACTTTACTGTTAGAATTTTTGGTGACCGTTCACTTTATGGCACGGCACCTTCTAGTTGTGCGATAATGGATGAATGTGTGATAATGGTCTGAGTGAGCTCCTGCAGAGTGATGCTTCCTGCCTGGCTGACAGGACATGCACCGCTGAGTTTCTCACCAGAGGGTCGGCCAGGTGATCCGCGTTGCCTTCATCCTTCAGCCAAAGCATAAGGAGCATGTGTCCAAAAACGAACTGTTACACTGACTGCATCACGCAGACAGGATCAAAGTGAAAGGAGTTGTTGTCTGACAATGTGATTGACTCAGTCGGGCTGCTGATCTACTGCGTCGGGACTGTTGGTCCACCGGAAAATGCCAGACGGCCAGTCCATCCCTGGAGACTACGCAGAAGTTTGTTGATGACCACATCCTGTCTGATAAATGGTCCAATATTAGACTCCACACCCCAAGAGTTAGAATGCATAAAGTCCAGAGATTTAGCAGCTGCTTCAGAAATGAGAAAGCATTTGTTGCTGAGGGAACTGAAAATCGTTCTCTCATTTTTTAAACAAAGGATAAACGAATGCAGCAGCCACGCCTGAGGGTGGAAGAGGACAGGTAAAGTAGGGGACATGCAGGGTTTGCATCAGTTTGGCCTCGCCTGCAGGCCCAGCTGGAGTCTCATCCTGCTGCTGGTCTGTTCTGATTGAAGCCTAACTGGATGCTTCCAATACCAACAGTCCCAATAAATCCATCTCAAAGGGGCTTTAAACTGGCATTATTCCTGTCTTTCCTCTGGAAACAAGACATCCAATCTACACTCTTCACCATTGTCTTCCTATCAGACAGCCCAATGACTGAATGCTTGTGGCCAAATCCCCCCTCAATGTGCAGTCGCAGACTCCACTGCCCACAGATACTCTCGGCTCTAATTAGGCGGACGGCTGGACGTGTTGCTGGGAAATCTCTCTGCAAAGGCTTATCATCAAGTGGCAGCTTCACAGATTTACGCCTTTTCATCTAGTATATGTGCAAGTGTGTAAGCTGGTGCTGAGGGAGAGAAAGACAGAGATACTGTAAATGTGTTTGCCAATTTTGAGCAAAACACATCCCATAGTTCTCATGTAAAGTATACCACACAAGGATACTGTGTGTGTGTGTGTGTGTGTGTGTGTGTGAGCACAGAAACATGTTGCACAACCCTGCTGCTCATGCACTAATAGAGTGAACAGTGCCTTTCAGATGTACTGAAGTTGCTGAGCTTTCCCATGAGACCTGCGTCATTGGCAGCAAGGTTATTTCCTGTAGTTGAAGAGCAGCATGACTCTCTTCCTGTTCTCCGTGAGAAGCATCAGGTTTGTCCTCCCAGTCTCTGCTTCTTCTAAAGTTACAAGGCGTATCAGAAGTTAGCAGCTGACAGTCTTTTTCTGACATTTGTCAGTGTTTATAACACTGTAGCAACTTTTCACTAAAACATTAGTGACACAACACAAGAAGCTCTACAGCATTAGTCCAAAAAAGTTAAGCCTGAAGTCAGTAAAATAGGAAGTAGTCTTTCATAATGTGTAAAATTATGAATTGACAAATGCACAAGAGGAAATATTGCAGCTAAACCAGAGTGTGACACTCATGTGCACATAGTAGAGTTTCAAAAAACAAACCGTGTGGCTCTGCTTGTTATTTGGAGTTACCATGGTAGTGACTTGATTTCTAAAATAAACAATGGAGCATTTAGATAAAGTTAATCAACTTTAACATACAGACCAATGCAGGAGTTAACCACATTATCTGTTGCTTTCCCTGAATCGTCTCCTCACTCTTTATCCCACTTTGCAACATTTCTCCTTCCAAAAGTTTCCTCCAAAAAACATTGTTTTTTTTTTTACTCCCTCTCCTTCAACTTGGTGGAACTGTTACTTTGTATTTGACCTGGGAGTGACTGGAACACATTGACTAATGCGGCTCCACACACTGCTGTGGCGGAGCATTTGCAAACATTTGGATTTGTTGCAGTGCATCAAACTCTAAGAAATGGGTTGTTTGTACTGCTGAAACATGCATATGCTGAAAATGCACTTAGCATTAGGCCTTACAAGAGCAGGGGTCACAAAAACAAAAAAATACACAGATTTGTGCAGAAAAAGCAGACTAGCTGGACTTGACCTGCTTTTGTTTTACAGATTTATTCCTACATGCTGGTGAAGAATCTGAACTTTTGTGTATGTATGTGTGATAAACCATTCTTGCTCAAAACAAAACAGGCCCAAATCACGACACTACCACCACCTTGCCATACTGAGTAAACTATTTTCTTTCCCCTCCAAATTTACGGTTTACATGTTTTTTCTTTCATTTTAATATAATTTTAAACACTAAACAGTGAACATAAATGTCCCATGTGAACCCCCTTCATCCTCCAAACAAGACGCAACCTTAATTAAACGATGCTGTTAGTTTGAAAAGAGGAGATGAGATCATAAATATCCTTTAACACCTGCAAGTGTTCATTTTAGTTTTGTAAGTGGGCCATACGAGCATCGTGCAGCCTGGTACAGATCTGACACTGTGACTCAGTGGGACTACAAAGGGATGAAATTTGATGCACATGCAGAAACATCCAAATCCCACAGGAGTTCTCCTTCAAGTCTAGTTTTAGTCCCTGCAAACTTTTTTTCCCTCTTCCTATAGTTCAAAGATAAATCTGCACTTGGCATAGATCAAACAAACATAGCTTTGTTTTTTCTTTTGTGTTGCAGAAAGAAAAGAAAATTCTTAGAAGTGCTAAAAAAAAGACATACAGCTGAAAATGTGGCACATTAGTAGCTTCATAATTTAAACCTTAAAACACCTTATTACCAAATCATTTAATGTAATATTGATTCTTACTGCTATATGGAATTATCTTGCGTAATATTAAAAACAATGGATACTGTGAACTACATTGTTTAGTTTCCTAAAAAATAACTTAAATTCTTCTCTAGTATTCTGACCTTTTACACATATTGCATTGTTTAAAGTGTAGTGTGATTACATGTGCTGCCTTTACAAGAAGACATTTGTTTTAATGGTAAATATCAAACCTAAAGCACTTTCTGCAGCTATAAACCAAAGGAACAATACCCCCACCTAGTGGCTAAAACGGAGTATAGCACCTGCAGTAAGAGATTTAGTTCAGGGGTGTTCAAACTTTTCAAAACAGCCAAAAACTCCAAGTTGAAAGTCTTCATGGGGAACAAAAATGTCATTTTTTTAATTAAAAAAAATGCAAAAATGGTTTTATAGTGATTTATTTTATTTGTACTGCTCTAAAATTAGACAACGTTTGCCTTAGTAAAAGAAAAGCATCAAATTCCCAGGTTTTGATTGGTCAATTGTTATCAAGTTACTTGAATAAAAAAAATCTAGTCCATTATCAGCAACAAGAACATGATCTGGGTCTTTCTTCAGTGATGCTTATGGATTTAGTCAGGTTTTGTGAACGGTGCTCACGTGTGTGCTTTTTAGTAAAAGGGAAGGTTTGTGATCCTATTAACCACAAAATTAATAATAAAAATAAACCTGGTTAATAAAAGACTAATGCATTGGATTGGACAGAAAGCATTTACATTTTTAAAATACTTTATCTGTTTTTTGTGTTTGCCCTCACATTAGTAAAAAACTGAACATAAAAATGCGACAAGAAAGAGGAATAAATTATACCATTCTTGAAATGCAGTTGAGGGCCTCACAAAATCACTCAGAGGGCCCCAAGTGGCCCCCAGGACATACATGTTTTATCTCAGATTAGTATTCCATTATTCTCAGAGGTTACGCATTAAATAGAACTGTCCTTGTGTTGCACATAATTGTTGTAGTAGCAAATGTTACTGCTCAAAATATAGAAATTATGTTTAATTCCTTTGGTTTTAAATCAAAAATCATATTATTAATAATAAATTGATGACATTAATTGTGTCTTTTTAACAATGAATTTTGTGGTCAAATCTGAGAGCTTATAAAAATATAAAATGATAAATACAAATAAAATGAGGAAGGATGTTTTTACTACTCAAATAGTCTCTTTGTGGTTTAACAAAGGGAAAGTCTTTGCTTACAGTATGTAGAAAACTATTCACTCAATGCTTCAAGCGATTGTGGAATCTACCGGTGAGACACGGAGTGTTTTGGGTTTTATGGGGCTTTCCAAAACAACAGCTGTATAATTTGAATTGGGAGGGGGAAAATATCTTATAGAAAAAATGTATAAAAGTATAAAACATTTACCTTCTCCCAGAAAAATGTCCACCTCTTCTCAAAGTATCAATAACAGATACACGAGTGGCTGTGTATAATGTAGACACACACAAAAAAAAGTTTGGTGGGGGAAAAAAAAAACGTCAAAACGAAAACGAAAGTATTGAGGAGCAAGTTAACCGGAAAAGACCCGAAAACACCTAGCTGTTTATCAGTTCTTAACAGAACTAGGACGCAGGAGCAGCATGATGTTGATCGACGGGAAAATGTCGATTTTTTCCATTTTCCTTCTAATGTTTTTCTACCAGGCTCTGTAAGTACGTCTAAATAACATACACGTTTAGTTAATAAGAAGAAAATAGGTGTGGTTTGTGGGTGCCATGTTTTCAAACCCACCGAGACTTAAAATCTGTCTGTAGCCGGATTAAAGTAAAACCAACCTAAAACATGGCTGAATTGTTTTGAAAGTGTTTGGAGTCGGGTATCGATAATATTTTTTTTAACTAAATAACTCGTTTAAAGTTAATCTTTACTCGGTTTGTTTAATTCTTCTTCATTCTGTTTACAGAATAGATGAATAATAGATGACTTCCTAGAAAAAAACCATTAAAACATAAAATAAAGGACCTATTATCGTTAAAAAATGAACATTCGCAACAGAGTGTAACACACATTACGAGCCGAAATGCTACTTCCGCTCAAGTACCGGAAGTTGTAGACACAGGAAAATTGACAGAAATAAAATAGATTTTTATATTTTTAATCTTTTTATTGTTATTGTATATGTATGTAATAAAAAACACACTGATATTTTGATATTATGACTTAATATATATGTAGTGTGCAATATCTCATAAGTATGACACAATATCTCAAAATTGTGACGTAATATCTTATATTTTTGCAACAGTATATCATAGTTTTGACATTGTTTCTCATTATGACTTAGTATCTCATAATTAAGAGATGCTAACCTGCATCTCACAGATAGAACGCAATATAATAATTAAATACTATGTCTTATTTTTGACTTAGTATCTCACACTTATTAAATAATAAAATAGCATATTAAATTAGCTTATGCTTTTGAGAGACTATGTCATAATTATGGTCATTGTGTCATTTTTATGAGATGATCATTATGTCATTTTCATGAGATGCTGAATCATAATTATGAGATACTAAGTTCTAATCATGTAATAGCATCTTATAATAATGACCTAAAAATCTGTTTTTCATCAGTGCAGCAGAATTGTAGCCTGGCAAGCCAGACTATATATGTGGATATAAAAAAGTCTGCAGAGCAGAACTGACGGTCTAGTTCATAGTTCATCAGAATTGGGCTTCAGTAATTGTAAACATGTTTTAAAAAAGCAGGTATAAGATGCATCATCAACAAAAAGATTACACAGGAAAAATGTATTTTTGGTTATGAAAGAAAGATAAGTAATTGCAGGATCATATTCAAAAGTTGAGTTTTGCATTATAGTGAGTAATAGAGACATGTAGAATGAGACAATAAGTAAAACATTTAATTAGCTGAGCAAGGTAGACAAATATTTAAAATCTTAGTACAATTTTATAGTTTTGCTATTTTGTTGTTGTTGTCTTTTTCTAAATTGAATAAAGTTTCAGGTCAGTTTATCACAGAAACACACTGGATAAATAGATGACTTCATGTTTTTCCACCATGAGGTTACAGAAGGAACATTTGTCTTTTACAAGGTACTATTTGAGAATAGTTTTGAATACTAATTCTTTGGTTTTGTTGGGTAACACATATTTGTATGTGAGAATGGATATATTGTTCCATAATCTACCAACAAGGTTCTATTCTGCCCATTTATGTTTAACAGGTTTTGTTGCTCTTTAAATAAATGTATTCCTGAACATTGAACTATTAGATCAATTAGAAATTAAGTGGATATAAATAAAAAAAATTTTAAAGTAAAGTAGCAAAATTAATAACCCTAACCCTTTTCCTTTTTAGTTCCGCCTCTTCTCTCTCAGCCAAACTGGGAATAAGAGTGAGAAGGAGTCAGCCGTGTGCAGATGGTACCTACCAGCATGAAGGAAATGACTGCTGCAGGTGTGCTCGTGGTAAGTGACACTTTATTTTATTATAAAGTATTTAATTATTTTTTTAAGTTAATCTTTTATTTTGAATCTTATTTTGTGAACGTTAATGCTCTTGTTTTAGATAAAATAAGTTTCTGTTGTTACCAGCATTTTATTTTTAATGAGATTTGTTGGCTGTGAACATTCTGAAGTCATATTTTGATGCATTAATTTTTTTTTTTCTTTTATTCTATTCACATTTATCTTGCAAGTCATGTGTTATGTGAGTTTTCTGAATGTCTGATCCTGATGAAGGAGGTAAACTGAAGCCTGAATGAAACTTCAAGGCTGCAGTGTGATCAGGTTGCACAAAAACTTAAGAGTTTATGAATATTTATTATTCTCCCTACAAGCAAACAGAGGGATATTATGAGGAGAAAAAAGTCAGATAAATTTGCAAAAATGCTTTTTACTTAGACTTGTTTAAGCTACGTGTGATTTAACTTTTACTAACTAGTAAAATCAGTCTATCAGTTTGCCTTCTCTCAACTAGACTTTGCTCAGATCTCCTTTATTAACCTTTTCTCATCCAGTTCTGAAGGATTTTCCTCACAATGATGAAACGTTATTTGTACGTTTTGATTTTTGTTTCACCTTATTGCAGGTCAGCGACTCAAACAGCACTGCAACGCTACACATGGTACTGTTTGTGAGTTATGTGAATCTGGAACCTACAACAGTTACTCAAACTTTGAGGAGTCCTGTATGCCATGCACATCCTGCAACCAGCCCAATGGTAAAAAAGTTTAAATGAAAAATTACACATTTTATATATACAAAATGTAAAAACTAACACACAAACAAACAAAAAAACTTATCTGCAGCACCTTCTGTCACTTTATTTAATGAGTAATGTATAATGTGTGTTAATCACAGTGGCTATAACTTGGTTCTGCTGTTCTGAAACTAAGATGATTCTTGATTTTGAAGTCGTTTCCCATTTAATTAACTACAAACTGATTATTGAGATTAAGTCACTTCTTTGTCTTCTACCATGAAAATGTTAAATCTGCAAGTTCAAATTTTTACGTCCACCAGTTCATACAAATCACATAAATCATCCCGAAGGTCTGAATCCAAACAACATTTTTGATTGTAATATTTTTGCATAATTTCCTATTGTGTTTTTATGCACTTCTTTCAGCTAATTTAGAGGAAGAGGAACGGTGCACCCCACTCCAGGATGCTAAGTGTCGCTGTAAGAAAGACCATTACTGCAACAGTAGCTCACATGTCTGTAAAATCTGCCAGCCTTGTGACACGTAAGTTCTGCTACCTCAAATGCATGCGTTGAACTCTGATTGTTAATAGTTCAATTGAATGTGCCGTTCCACTTATGTGAACAAAAAGAGCTCACCTGTCAGCCTACGTTTGATAAACTGGTGGATGTATTAGTCTAACTCAGTTTGTCACTCATGCCTGTTTGTCTTTTTTCCTAAAGGTGTGATTCGACAGGCGTTCAGGAACCCTGTACACCCTCCAAGAACACAATCTGCAAAAACAAAGCTGGCAGTATGCTTTAAATCATTTAAAACTGAATTGTTTTAAAGTAATTTATAAATAATGTGTTTGTGATGAAGGTGCTCCTCTTTGTGTTTCAGATGGTGGTAGGATAGCTGGGATTGTTTTTGGGGTTTTGTTTGCTGTTGCTGCAGCTGTAACTGGATGTATATGCTGGAAAAAAAGATCCCGTAAGCATTTCTACCACTATATGATTTGTGACCACTAGAAAGAAAATTTTTTTTTTTTAGTTTCCAGTAATATGGATTCACAAACTTTGTCCTTTCACAGGTGAACCCAGTCCCCCCCCTGAGGTAAGTCACTCCGCTTGACAACTTTTTTTTCTAGTGGTTTATGAGTTTGTCTTGAACACACACACTCACACACATAAGCACATGGGCGTAAAAGTAAAATATTTTTCTATTTTTCCTCTAATTTTTGTCAAGCTGCCTCTTTATGTAGGAGAGACAGGTTTGTTGTTGGAAATCCTCAGTTTGAGTGTCAGTGTTGTGCAAAAACATTGTTCTTTATTTATGCGCTTGATGTTTAAGTTTCACTTTATTTCTGATTCACAGCAGATGGAACCTCTTACAGGTGAGAAAAACTATCTCTTCAGGATCATTAAAGATGTGATTTGTTCCTTGTTTTTTTGCACATATTCACTTTTTTTTCACCTTTTCAGTTTCAGAAAAGGACATCAAGCAATTCGTCCCTGACATCGCACAAGTTCTCGGATGGACCGACATGAAGAATATAGCAATTCGAACTGGGATTCCAGAATCTACCATTGAAAATGTTCAGCTGAACGCCCCTCAGAACCCCGATGAGTGGACCATACAGCTACTCAATATATGGGTGGAGAGAAAAGGCAGGACTGCTCCAAAAGAGCTGATAGAGATCCTTCAAAGGAGTGGAAAAAGGATCAAGGCAGAGAAAATTGTTGATATAGTAACCGGGTCACGGGTATGAGGATTAGGTCTAATAATAATACATCGGTTTAATATAGCGCTTTTTTAGGACACTCAAAGACGCTTTACAGAGTTGCATTATTCATTCACACACTCATTCACACTCTGGTGGTGGTAAACTACGACTGACGTCTGTAGTCTCAGCTGCCCTGGGGCAGTCTGACAGAAGCGAGGCTACCATTCTGCACCATCGGCCCTTCTGACCACCACCAACATTCACACAGGCAAGGTGGGTGAAGTGTCTTGCCCAAGGACACAACGACAATCTAACCCAGCCGGAGCTGGGGATCAAACCGGCGACCCTCCGGTTACCAGACCGGCCACTCTGCCAACTGAGCTCCCAACTGAGCTAATGCTGTCCCCGGTCTGTATACATGTGGCTGCTTTTTTTGTCTCCTTGTTTGCACAATTTTTATTTACATAATAGAATTATAAATGCAGTAATTGGTATAATGTGGCTTTCTGTCTTTACACAAAGCTATGAATTCAGTAGTTTAATTCTGCTCTAATCTTCAAACAAGCTAGGTATAGTTGGCTAGCTTACACAAACACGGTTCCAGAACTGTCACCCCTACCGGGCCTTCGATCGTGCCCCTGGATATCGGACTGTGCATTGCCTTATTAACAAGAGAGAGCAAAACACCAGCCGTTAAAACGCTATGCTAATGTTCACCCTGTTTTTTCCTCTTTCTACGTCCAAATGTTTTTGGTTTTCTGCTAGAGGAAAAGGTGTTTCTTTTTGGGACTCTTGTATTTTTTCCTAAAAGTGACGCAGTATCATCTCTCACTTCTGGCATTTCTGCTTCCAAATCCACCAGCGTGCATGAATGGAGGATCCAAGGAAGTGTGACGTTCAGCGAGACAGACTACTAGATTGTCCAATAGTTGCTTTTGTTTGCTAACATGTGATTGGCTGAGGTTTTTAGACAAATGTGAGAGAACCACTTTATTCACTTTTTTTTATTGCCAATAGCTATACTATGTTAGAACATTGTTATAAGAGGCATGAAAAAATGTTTAAAGGTCCCATGACATCAGTTTCCATGTTTTCTGACTTATCTATCATGTTGCAACGTTGAGTTCTCATCTTAAACCTGCCAGAAAGAGCAAAAAACGGCATCCATCTGTCTCAGTCCAGCCAGTGAGAAGCTCTTCAAGATTTCAGACCCAGGTTTCAAACAGTTTTTTTCACTCCAGCCCGCTATGAGGTCATAGTGATCCGGACTTGCTTATATGGTAAATTCTCCGCCCACATGCACGTTCACGACACCTGGAGCGAGGCAGTGCCGCCACCATTGACCATAGACCATGTAGTGTTTAGTTTCAGTTTCGTTTCTCTTTCACCCGACGTCACTGCCCCCTGCTGCAGCAGAAGTGTCAGGCTGCCAAATAAGGAGAAACCCAGCAGAACCGGAAGGCGGCGCTTTCTTCTGATCTCTGAGTTGCTCATTAGGAAATAATTACAGCGTATTTTGAGTTTTAATGGTGCAACGCTAATCTAGAGGCATCAAAGATTACACCTGTTTAAAGTGATTTAAGTATCGAGTCATGGGCACTTTAAGCTAATTTGTTTTTCAAAATTACTTAGAGCTCCTTTAAGGTTAGATGATCAGCAGCATAGACACTTTTATGGAAGAGATGTGCTACTAGTCAGATCTGAAAAGACTTTTAAATGTTTGATAGAATTTTTGTTTCATTTTTTCAGTTGTGTGTAAAACTTGAAGACTATTAAAAAAAACTGAACTCTACCATGAATGTACCAGTTTTATGTGTTGATAAAATCAAACAGAAAAATTACTAGAAAGGTTGCATATGTCGTGCAAAAATGCAAAGTTTGAATGCTGAGAGCTGAATGATACAGCTGAAATTGTCCCAAACCAGCTGAATGAACCTGAAATGAGCTGAAAGTTAGCTTAACTGTAAATATTTGCAGAACTGTTGAAGTTTAATGAAGCTTAAACTTGTGTAACTTGAAAAAGATTGTTGAAAATATTTGAATTGTTGAAATGTCATTGTAGATTGCTGAAAATTGTAATTTACCTGAAAAGATTGCCTAAACCTTTGAAAAAAGCTAAAGACCAGGGTAAAAGCTAGCTGAAATGTGTAAATACAGTTAAATCAGTGGAAGACAGACTGAGAAACAGCAGAATAAAAGTTGAAGTTGGCAAAGAAACTGCTAAAACCTCAAAAGAATTGTTGAAATCTGGATCTAAAGTTTCACCTATAAGCTTAAAGAGCAAATTGCAGTTTTTTTTTTATTCAGATTAAATGTTGTCCAAAAATACTATTTGAAATGTTTATTGAGGGTATTTTGTTTTACAATACATTTCTTTACACCATTTTTATAGTCAAAAGTGCCTCTTTCAGCAAAGCTTCTAAGGCTTAATTTAAACTTCTATGCAGATTATTCTTTTTTTTGCACGTGTTTTTTTTTTTTTATTCCCTTAAGTCATCCATGGTTGTTTTTTTTTCTACCATTAATTTGGATTAATTTACATTTTTATCAAATTATTCCATCAATATTTTCATGAAGGATGTATATGATGCTGGGTCAATCATGCGCCGATACATGTCCACACATACAGATTTATATTTAATAATAAAGCTTCCCATATCATCAATGATGGCAGAAATAGAACGTTCCAGAGGGTACTTGAAACAGTTGATTTTGAAAAAGATTTGTTCTTTTGAACATCTTCACATTTACGTCACAGCAACATCTGGTGGCCAAATCAAGTTCAGGACATTTAAAAACCAACATACAACCTATAATAGTAAATGTAAAAATGGATTAAAGGATTACTTAAAAACACTTTGGGCAGGGGTGGCAGGAGTAAAACTATAGAAAGACATTAAAATTAAGACATTTAACGACTCCAAAGCGCTTTATACTACAGTCAGTCATTCATATAATTTAGGAAAAATATCCAATTTATGAAGCCATTTCTGTTTTGTTTTATGACCCATAACTTTAACAGCCTATTGCTTACTTACAATGTGCAAGATTTCAGGAAAATTTCATTTTAAAACACTAAACAAATGTAATTTAAGACATATGGAAAGATGCTTACAGTGAGGGACTCGGATAGTTAAACGTGTGTTTTGTCTTTAATCATATTGTGGGTCCTCCTCATAACCCTGCTGTTGACCTTGAATGACCTTGGAGAAGGAAGCTTCTGAAATGTGCTGAAATAGGCTTTTTAAATAAAATTATACTTGACATAATTTCTTCAAAAGTTAGCATGATATTCTGGTCAGTATATCACAACACTATGCTGCCATGAGAACTGCCTGCTCTAGTTTAGACACATATCTCACCGGGTAATTAGCAACATTTGTGTAAATGTTGGGTTTCTTGTCGCGATTTGGTCACAAACTGTCTTAATTTATCCTGATTTTATTCACACCTCGCTCGTTCCTGGACTAGCTTTATTTCATAACATTTTAACTTGCAATAGTTAGGAAAGCAGAGGTTTATTAGCAAGGGCTGCATTCTATTCCTGCATCTGATTGCTAATTGTTCTGCAAAACTGCTAATGAGCAAATTTGATTCTAAATGGAATGCAGCCCTCCTTTTTGCTGTTAATTCAATTTTTTTGTGTGTATTTTTAGAAAACTTTATATCTCTACTTTTTACATTTTTGCTTGACTAAATTCAAAATTCTTATGATGGGACATTATTTTTTTGGTTCACAGTAGGATTTCAGTGCAGGTTTTTTTTTTTTTTTTTTTTATGGATATTTAACACCACAATGATAAACTTTGAGTTACACCTCAAATTGTGGTCTGCTTTTAAAATGTTTGCCCTTGAATTTTGGGCTCAGATCAAAAATATGAAATAGAAAAACAGGCCATGATCAATTCCTTTTTTTAAATCGGCAATTAAAAATAAATAAAATGAGCCAATGATATGGATTCCTTACACTTATGGAATGACTTCTGCTTTCTTCAATGAAATCAAGGCCTCAAAAGCAGCAGCGCCCTCTAGAGGCACAACACGACGTTTTAGATTTTTATCGGGAGGGGGGATGTGGGCGGAGTTTGACCTTCAAGGGGCGTGACCAGAAACAAACACCGCCATCTGCTGGACAGATATAAGAAGCACAATTTCAGCGTTTTAATGTGTTACAACTAAAAATAGTTTTACATGATGTATTCAAATATTTTTGAATAGAAGTACTATGTAAAAATATATCAAGTACATTAAAAAATATGTACTTAATTATGTAATTATTACTGTATTTATTTGTGTGTTAAATGTACCCATTTTTAAACATATAACACTGTCCAGTATTACAAAAATATTTTTCTACATAGTTTTTTGAAAATCAAGTTTAACAAACATGACGCTGGCAGCTCAGACGTCCCTGCCTTGGTGTGCTCAGCAGGGCGGTCTTCTTTACATGGGTGGAGCAGCTCAGTCAGGAAACGTGAGCAGAGCAGGCTGTGTGTGAAACCGTCCCCGGGCGGGTTGTTCGCATGAGGCTGCTTTCACCGGATGAGTCTGAACTTTTAGCATCATGAACTTCCACCGGGAAAACACACAGGTAGGTTAGTTAACTTTACTTCTCTTTTTAAAGGGCGCACTCCTGTACTTTTAGCTCTTTAGTGAAGTCCCAAAACATGGACACCAAATTATGTAAGACATCTTTCCGGGCGCATTTTATTTGCACTCTGTTGTTGTTTAGCATAACATTCGCTGTTTGAGCGGCAGCACAAAGGCTCGTTTGTTCGCTGACCAGGCGCTGAGGTGACTCATTTGTCTGGAAAAATGTTTGTCTGCAGCCACATTCTATTTTGTTGCTAGGGCAACGGAGGGAGGGGGCCCTTATTACATCAGTGGCATTATATTTTCCAAATTAATGTGTTATATGATATTGACAGTCATCACTTCTCAGATCAAAATTCCAGTGGCGGATCTAGATAATTTTTTAAGGGTGCCAAAGCAGGAGATTGCAGCAGGGGGCGGAGTTTATTGTCAATAATTTTTTTAGACTTAATTTAAAGAGCATATTTTAAGTTAGACACTCCCTTAAACAAATGTTTAGAGAAATATAATAGAAACTTTTTCTGAATAAAAATTTACACAAATTCAGCTTATTTAGGCTCTTGGATTCGTTTTTGTGAGAATTGTCAATTTTTTCACCAAACCGGAAGTGACGACAGTTCAGGGAGACCGTTCGTTCTCTATATAGAAAACTGATCCACTTATCACTACTTGTGACGAGCAAAACAAACCCCCAGAGTGCCGTTATTTTATTACTTTATTACTATAGTGAGCAGTTATTTTATTAAGATTAAAAAAAAAAAAGAAAAGAAAAAACAATCAGTCCTGTAAGGCTGTACCCTGTCGGTCCAGCTGTAGACCGTGACCCACCTCCTCACTTGGGTCTGGATAAAATACCAGCGTTTAGCACCAGGTTTTTGATCATCAGAGCTCCAAACATTGAGCTGCGTTCAGGTGGATTGTTAAGAAATGAAAGAGTTTATAAAAAGTTTCACAGGATGCAGCTAAATGGTTCGAGGCTGACCGAAACAGTGTCGGGTCAGGCTGGAAACCCCGCTGGGAATCCCCTCTTGGTAGCCCCACTGGGAACGGGAAGCCCCTCTGGAGAGCATCGCGGCATGGATTTACTGTACCCCGCCAGCCAGGTGAGGGTCAGACACCTGAAGGAAATGCTCTCATGAAATCGCGGACCGGTACCGGATTACGACCCACCACGAACCGTACCAAACCTGGCATGGAAACGAGACTCAAATCTCCCCGTTAGCTCCTGTTAGCTGCTGCGTGCTAACAGCGGTTCCGGTGAATGAATCGAAGTAACGGCGCCTGTTTAGAGTCACACTGAATGTTTTTTGTCGGTATGTGGGACTCCATCACATCCAGTCCTGGACTAGACCAGGACCACCGGGGTTTTTCGTCTCCAAACAGAAGTCACCGTACCGGTAAGGAAGCCGTCCCGTTGTTGACTCAGTGTCCTGACAGACTGGCGATTGGTATTCACAAACATAATAAATATAATTTAGCATTTTTTATTAAAATGAATTCACACCGACTGGATTAAAGAGCGCTCTAACCTAAAACTAACAACTCATCGCCGACAGCGAGCAGGCAGCTGGCAGACTAGAGCGGTGCCAGTCTGAGATGTTAAAGTAGTTTAGCTTTAAAAAAATCTACACAATGATTAAAACAAGCATGTGTTACACAAACTCCACACAACAAAGGGCTCAAATGATCATATTTATGGGATTATTGATCGTACAGTGTTAAATTATCCTACAAATACTTTATTTATCTACATCAGACAACACTGTAAGCAGCGCCACCTAGCTAGGAGCTCCCTTAGCTGACGTCACAGGTCCACATATGAAAAAAAAAAGCGTTTTTAGAAGCTTTGCAAAAAGGGGCACTTTTGACTAGAAAAATGGTTTAAAAAATGTATTGTAAAACAAAATACCCTCAATAAACATTTCAAATAGTATTTTTGGACAGAGTTTTATCATAATAATAATAAAAAAAGAACTTAAAATATGCTCTTTAATTCATTGATATTTGTCTATGCATATAAAGATTACCTATTAACGCTTTCCCCCACAGATTCAGGAAGACCTACCAATAGTTGTTTGTGGCAAATATTTGCATTGATGCACTCACAGCTGAAATGTAAGTGAGGCGTTCACTAAAACAGTTGCAATTTATTTGAGATTAAATAAAGTTTAACAAATTATAAAGAAAAGTACAGTGTGTCTACTGGTAAAAGGCAAAATATCTAATGTGAGCTTGTATTACTAATTCAATCAAGCTTACACTAATAAGAAAGAAACTGAAAATGTCCCAGATATTCGATTATTATAACATTTATTTACAGATGTATGTGTTTTGATGGGTTTGCTTTCTACAGTGGCAGTGAACAAACCCCCCAAAAGTCAGGCCATATTGAAATGTTATGCATTTACCTGTACTTTATATTGTAAATAAAACAAAAATCCAATTTCAGTAATGTGACTTTTTACATGTTCCAGGTGTTAAATTTTAATGATTTAAGTAGGATTTATTGTTTGTTCCCCCATTACTGAAAAACATAGTTTTTAAGAGTTTATGTTTGATGTTTAACTATCAACCTTCTAAATCCCAGGAGATGAAATAAAAACTCTGCATAACTTAAAAAAATATTTAGGTATGAAATATACACCAAAAAGTGTTGTTATCTGGTTAAAACCACAGCTTCCAGGTTAACTGAGTGCTTTTACAGACTGACGTCTCCTCTCCCAATATGGCCGCCCTTTCGCTGTCTGTATCACTGCAATGGGCTGAGACAATTATTCTCTAGTATTAATGTCTCTGCTAGTAAGAGTTCCTGGTCTGATTGATGAGAAATTATTTTTCAATTAAAGAGTGGTGTGTCTAAATCAGGAATTTGGGATAAAAAATTGAAGTTCTGTTGAGAAAATACAGTGCAAAATTTACCAACTAGCCTACAAGTACGGTGGCAGCTGGTGTGGTAGTTTTTTTCAGTATGAGCTGCCACCCACTAGAACCCCCTGTGCAAAATACACACATAATAATTGAGCTGGAACACAGTTTCTGGAAATCAAAAGCAATTCTTTTGAGCTAAAACAAATGATGAGTCTAGCAATTCTATAGATTAAACTACCGATACAATTTAGCATTTGAGATGTATTCTAAATTGTGAACCCACTTCTAAACAAAACTGAAAGAATTTCCTCCATCAGAGAGAATCACCTCCTCACAACCCATTTTGTTCTGCTACACAATCAATATTTTACAAATTACGACTTTCCTTTTAAATTCCTGGAAAGTAGAAAAGTAGAGACTAATATTTGCTACTTATTTTACAGTTTTTACCAACTTCTTGGAGTATTTTTACTGTTACTAAAAGCTGTTAAAATAAGCTAAGACAGTACATTTAATTTTAAAAAATCCCCAAATGTAACCCACTGATGTAAAAAAATGCAATAAGCATAGCGAAAAATCCTACTCCTTCCTTCAGTACGGCAGCTTATTCTTCTATTTTCAGCTCAATGACTAAATCTTGAGTGGTTCTGTGGTAACGGCTGAACAGAACTGATTTTATTTGGGCCTCTTGTCTGGCTCGGTGTTTGTTTTGATGGAGGGATCCATGTCAGTGTTGGAAAACTTCCCAGTGACTAAGTCATGGGAAGTCTCGCGGGTTTCTGCGGATTTACACACACCGTTCCTGATGCCATTTTAAAACTTTAGTCTAAAACAGAACAACCCATCATCGTCTCATAGTGTTGCAGTGAACTCATGAGATGTGTACTTCCCCTTTCATACGTAATGGAGGAAGTTTGAAATTGAACACATTTTATGACTGTAATTTTAACTTTATAGTAATAATTTGACAATTATGTCTAAACTCCTCCCCGTTTTTAACTTTAATTGATTTTCTTAATTTGGAATCCAATGTTTCCTAGATGCTAAGAGGCATAAAGAGTAGTGTGAGAGGGTGACATTTTCTAAATGTCTCAGCCTTCCTTCCTTCTGTGTTGCAAAGTCTGATAGTGGATGGGTGCGTCACTCAGCATAGTCTCTGCATTTAGTATTACAGTCTGTTTCCTGTAATGGGTGGAGCGCTTTATAGAACCAACTAAATTTATACTGAAACTATTCTGTTTGCATTTCAGAAACTGCAGCTTCCTGGACATCTATGAGGTGCACGATTGTGCATGCTGAAGTCTAATTCAAGATGCAGGGAGCCATCGCACGCGTGTGCATGGTGGTGGCTGCTGCCATATTAAACCACCCCTTGCTATTTCCCCAAGAAAACATCACACTGCCAGAGCAAGATGAGGAGTTGATGGCTCGCATGAGGCAACACGAGGAGAGGCTGGAAAAGGAGCAGGCCAAGCTGGAAAAAGAGTTCCTACAGATGGACTCCAAACAGGAGGAAACCAGCTCAGAGGACGGTTTTAGGTGGTACTTTTGGAGCGTGGTGTCCTTCGTGATATTCTTTGCCGTCGAGATGTGCAGGGTGGATCTCGCTGACAGTGAATTCCGGTCGGTTGAAGATGAAGATGTAATATCTGAGAGTGGATCTGTCCCATCCAGGATGATGGTACCAGATAAGGATGTCCTGAGGAACTTCTGTGACAAATGCACCTATACTTCAGCCCACGAAAGCTGGAGAGTGAGGGAGTTTGTGGAGGGATTTGCTGATGACTTGCTGGAGTCGCTCAGGAGCGTGTGTGACAGAGACACGGACATGGAAGTTGGGGACTTTGTGGGAATCGGTAGCATGTTTGAGTCGTGGAAAGTGTGCAAGCCTCTGATGTGTGACCTCATCGTGCCCTTTTCACCCCCAGATCCCCACTCCTTCCAGTACGATCTGTGGTGCAGCTCCTCCAGTGACGTACCTCCAGACATGCAAGGTTGTGGTAAAATAAGCGTGAGCAGATTTGGGGAGGATGAGGAGGGCTGTCTCTGTGGCTCTGCTAACCTGGGAGAGGACATGCTTTGTCTGCTGCACAGCAGGAATGATGCAGTCAAAGTAGCACTCAGTCCAGATGAGCTGCTGTGCTCCAAAGGCACACATTACTTAGCCAAAGATCAGGTTATGAGGTGGTTCCAGATCTCCGTTACCAAAGCGTGGGGGCGTATCTCTCACAAATACGACTTTGAGGTCACTTTTCGGAACCTGGATTCTGCTGGCGCTTTGAAAATCAGATTTCGCTCTGGGAAAGTCATCGTTCTGAACATCATCCCAGTGGTTCAATTGGGGGACACAGATGCTTTTTATGTCTCACACTTTCCGTCAGATCGATACAGCTGTCCAGACCCATACTGGCCTCTCTCTTTAGCCGTCTACGAGAGAAATTTGATGAAATATTTAGCTAAACGCCTCCCACAGAATTCCTGTCATCTACACTGCCTTCAGATCATTTCGTTCCTACACAGGAAGCAGTCAGGACTGACGGGACAGAGTGCCCTCACGAGCTACCACCTAAAGACTGCTGTGGTGCACTTGTTGCTGAGCACAAGGACAGTCGTGTGGGGCGTCGAGAGTCTGGAGCGCCGGCTTCAGGATGTCTTCAGCTTCTTGCAGAGGAGCCTGCAGGAGAAAAAGCTTCATCATGCTCTGATTGGGAACAGTCAAGTCCCAGAGGAAGTCCAGGTTCCTGAGATATTTCGCAAAGCAGAGCCTATCAATCTGTTCAGGTCCTTGGTGCTGCAGATGGAGCTTTATGAAACAACTTTGAAGCATTTTCAGGAGATGTTGAAAAATGCACCTGCTCTTCTAGAAGAGTACACGCCTGGTTTATCAAACGGAAGCTTACGCTACAGCCTGGAGGAAGGTTTATGAGTGCTGGACACTCAATAAATATCAAGGACTGATAATGAAACGGCTGTTTCAGTTTGGTGAAAATAGATTCACTTTTGCATTTTTAGTCTTGACGAGTTAACCAATTAATCGAGAGTATTTCTAACAAGGTCAATGAAGGAGGACTTTTGTTCCAAGCAGATTCATACAGGATTACATATTATAACTTTTGAACAGATACTTCAGCATTGTTTAGATTTTTCAGACACTTTTAGACTGGATGGCAGCTAATAACGGTTGTAATGTTCACACATCTTACTGCTTTTTAAAAATGTCTATTTGCATTGTTTGGGAGTGAGATTTACTTTTTAAAACAGAAGACTTTTTTTTTTTGCAGAAGTGTGACTTGTTTTTTTTAAATAATGTGCCACATTTTGACATAAATCATCAAAAATTGTTTTTGCATTTTATTTATTTTGATTCACATGCTTATATAATAATGAATTACCTCTTATTTGTTTTTTTAGGACGATGTTCAATGGACAGAAATGATCAAACCTGAATGTAAACGCATGAATTAATCAATTTTACTTTAACAGCTGGGTCATCGCTCTGTTTATTCTTCAGACGTTGCTCAGGAAGCTAAAAAGACAAAGGGAGATGAATTATAGATGACCACATGATGACAGCACGTTAACATTTAGTTGTATGCAAGGATTTGAGCAAATATAGTCTAACCCAAAACATCTAAATCAAGAACAAAAATACTCTAGCATTTTGCACTGAAATTGGAATATCATTTTTAATGCACAAGATCATAGTTTATTAGTTCTTAGAAAGTACATTTAAAATGACTCAACTGACCAAAGTCTACATGGCAGGATTTAAATAGAGAGGAAAATAACATTTTTCCCTTCAAAAATTAACAAAATGTTTATTAAAGGCATACTACGTGATTTTTCATATTTTAAAATCTTTTCTGGAGCCAGTCTGTGCTAAAATGACCCTTTACACTACAGGGTTAAGACACTCAACCCCATCTGCTGCTTGTGTCTGAATACCATGTTTGCAACTTCTGAGTCTCTGGTCCGGTGCCCTGAAGTCTCACAAAGTCACGTATCTCACGAGATTTAGGCTAACCCAGTGTGGCTAGCTGTTATGCTAGCGCCTGAGTGTTTTTAGCTCATGGTTCCTGATTTTTTCCATCTCTCCCTGATTGAACACAGCTGATTTCTTTGACTGAGTGATGAACCGCTCCAGTAGAAAGCAGTGAAGGCTGAGGAGACATTTCAACAGTTAGATTTAGGTGTTTCTGAGCAGAAACAATGATGCTAAAGTTTTTATGACAGTGATTTAAAACGGACACTAGGGGGTGCCAAAACAAGCAAAATTGCATAGTATGCCTTTAAGATCATAAAGCACCAAATTGTTGCATACAGCTGTTAGTCACTACAGTTCTGATTTAGATGCTCTGTTCCTGTGTTATTTACTGATATTTAATTTGTACACATCAAAGTATTTAACTAAAAATTTGATTTGTTTTCAGAAATAAAAAAGTTCTATATTTAAAAATGTTCCAAGAAAGTTTTATACTGTTTTACAACTCAACCATCTCAAGCCTCTGAAAAATGTCCACGTGGATACCAAAAACGCATCACATTCATCAGATGTCTAATAGAACTGGTCCCTGAGTTATTAAGGGAAACGCAGAAGTTTGCACTGAACACTTCAACCTGCTTTATTTAACTTTGTAATTGTTTCCCTTGAATCCTGAGACATCCTCACCCATAATGTCGTCTGGGATCTTATCAGAATCAGTAATTTTGCCACGTTCATTCAAACAAACATAAATCAGGATTTCCACAAATGCCACTTAACAAAAGCAAAACTTTTACATTATAAACTGAAGTTAAAATAAGGACATATATGCATGTTCTGGGAGATTTATTTTTATTTTAGGGTTTTTTAGTGAGTGTTTAATAGCTCAACAGCTGATGGGAAGAAGCTGCTCTGGTTCTGGAGTTAGAGGGTACAAGCTCTAAAAGTTTATTTCCAGGGTGGGAGGAGACAGCAGCAATTATCCTAAGGTCCTGGAGCTGTAGAGGAAGTGGTTTTGGTGTTATTGCTAATTTAGTCATTTAACTAACAAACACAACAAAACCAAAAGATTTAGCTGCAGGTTTTATATGAAACACACCTTGGAAAAAGGCTCAGCCACCATCTTTATTGCATCATTACTGTAGATGCTAAGTCATAATTTTTTTTTAGATTATATCTCATAATTAGGACCTAGAATAGTGATAAGGTTATTTTAAAATAGTTTTTGATATTTTTGAGAAACTAAGTCATATGAGGAACCTTTTCATAATTATGAGATGCTTATTCATAAATATAGGATTTTATGTCATAATTAATCACATTTTTTCATCAAACTGGTGGAAATGGGCTTCAACAGAAATAAATCCATATTTTTAAGATGCACTTTATTTAGATGATGAGAAACATCACCAGCAGGTGCTTTTAGTTACAAGAGGATTCAGTAGGGAGTTTAAAAACAAAGCAGGAAAGTTAGAAAACTCATGTTAAGTAATTAAAAAACATCTTGTTTTATTCCTCACTCAGAGGAAAATAATGACCCAGAGATGTAGGCACACTTTGGGGCAGCATTTCCTGCATACAATAAATCCTCGCCGAATAATTCAAGTAAAAAACATAATTAAACTTTTATGTAGTTGTTATATTATTATATGAATATTTTTAATAAATTTGCTCTTACCTATCTCTACTATAAAAATAAAACGGCTGGAGCATTTTTTTTTTTTTTTAACCTGACCGAATTTTATTTTGGTGAGAAATGTAAATAAATGAATAACCGGAAGTTGAATTGACGCTTGTCTTTGAGCGAACAGCTTGTGAGTTTAGTGGTTACTATGGATATGAGTTGACTCTCGTGGTCTGTCGTGTCTTTCAAAATATTAACACTTTATTATTGTGCTTTTTTATTCATGAGTTAAAATGGACAAAGCCGGAAGTTTAGACATAAAGTAAGTGTCTGCTTTGTCCGTGTTTCAGTTTAAACACTGCTAGGTATCTTATTACCTGTTCACGTATAAGCTACGGTGTTTTCCTTACGCCAGGTGGATTCAAGGCTTCCCCGATAAGAATGTCGAGTTTGTGGATGATAAAACAGTCTGTTACCGTTTGGGGACTCATGTTTGTTTCCTGAATCTGGAGACAAAAGTACGACGTGTGTTTCGGAGCCCTGGATGTGGAGTCGGTGCTCTGACAGCTAACGGCAAAAGTAGCATTTTTGCTTTTTCTGAGCAAAGACTGTCCCCGTCTATATTCGTGTACAGCTTCCCCGAGCCACGACTAAAGAATAAATTAAAGGGTATTTAACTTTATTTACAATTCTAGCTGTTGTATCAAACTCAGTTCCATTAGTGACTATTATAATTTCTGCAGGGAATGCACAACTGGACTACACATCATTAGCATTGTGTGATACTGGTGCATATTTGGGTGGCTGCTCCTCTTTTCCTGACTACACCATCACTGTGTGGTAAGCATCTCAACATTATACTGTATAATAAAGTTCATTTACTGTAAATCTGCCTGTGTGATACAGGAACTGGGAGAATGCTGAAGTCATCTGTACACAGTCACAAGCTGGACAGGATGTCATTTCTTTGCTGTTCAACCCTCTGGATTGGTCCCAGCTTTGTGCTTTAGGCACTACAACTCTCACAGTATGGAATATAGATAAAAGTGCAAGTCTCAGTGTCCTAAAACCAAGGTAAAACTCTAAAACACAGCCATTTGCTTCTTAGATTGTGTTCAAAATGTCCAGAAAGTTTATTTGCTGAACCTACATTTATCTTTTAATCTGAAAAAGCGTCAAACACTTGTTTACTAATGTTAATTAGCATTATATATGCTGTTTTTGTCATCTTGCAGAGTCATAGAGCTTCCAACAATTGATGGCTCCTTTCCTGATAATTCCTCTCATTCCTCTTATGATGTCAGTATCAATCTGTAATATCACACTACAACCAAATCATGAACAAATAGTGAAATTTTACAGTGTAATACATTTTGGTGATTTGCCTAAATGTTTTTTTTTGGGAATGTAATTGGGCATTTTTTGAACATTACTAATGAGTTTCACATGTTTACACAGACCTTGCAGTCCACCAGGGTGACAGTAACGCCTACTGCTGTCTGCTGGACAGCCACATCAGAAATGTATGTGGGCTGTGAAGAAGGTTATCTGCTCCGTGTTGACCCAGAGAGCTACTCTGTCTTAATCCTTTTCAACCCCACATGTGAGTTAACATGTAGAAGTCACAAGGGAATATTCTTTTGACTATTGTCTCTTTTTATTCAGAGCTGAAAGAATATATTATTTGTTTTTCTCTTTGTGTGTAGCTGCAGATGCCATCCCTGAACTCCAAAAATTCCACTTTCAAGCTTTACATTTGACCAAAAATGGTGTCATTGCTGCAGGAAAGGTACGCTTTTATCAACCATCTAACATCAGGCCTCTGGACGCTTCAGATAAAAGCCCTTTAAACATTTCAATGTGTTGCAGGAGAGTGCGGTGCACTGTCTGCACATCAAAGAGACTCAAACCAGCATCAAACAAACGTGGAAGTTAGAGAGACCTGTTACAACTGTTGTGCTCTCCTTTGACACTGAAACGTTACTTTTATCTTCCAGTACAGTAAGTGCACATAATGTTCCATCAAGCTGTGAATGTGAGAAAATATTAATTAAAGAACACCTTGATACTCAGGGGCAGATCTATCTGCTAAACCCGTCCCAGTCAAACCAGATTATGAAGGTCCTGGATGTTTCCAGTGGCGACTTTCTGGCTGCTTCTTTGTTGCACGTTAACAGGAACACTTGTGTGGTAAAGCTTTAGTGTTACTCAGGAATTACAGCACCTTTTAATGACTAATGTGATTCAGGTCAGGGAGCTGTAATGTTTGTGTTTCTGTTAACTGCAGTCATTGAGAGAAAATGGAGTTCTGCAGCTGTGGTCCTCAGATGGTACCTTACTCAGCTCCCTGCCTCTACAAGTCGAGGTGAGATTGACAACATAAACAAATGTTCTTTGAGGGTGTTAAGCAGATTACGTGGATATAAACGGTGTAAAATCTGCTTTTAGGTGACAAGTCTTGCCTGCTGTCCTGTTGCACATTATGCAGCTGTTGGAACAGCCTCGGGAAGCGTCCTGTTCATTGATCTGAACGCAGAGGAGCGACCTCGTCTGGTGCACCAGGTTTATCTTTTCCACACTGCTGTGAATCTCATAGTGTAAGCGTCCACTGTTATCACAAAAACACTTTCAGTTCAACTCTGCACCTGTCTCATCATATCGTTATATTTTAGCAACATAAACTAAAACCTGTATTCAACTTCAAGTCAGAAACTAAATAAAGAAGTCCTTTTACAGTTTTGATCAACAGGGGCACTATCTTCTGATCAGTGATTCAGAGTCACATCTCTGTGTGATAAACGCAAAGCCATCAGCGAAGTTCACAGTCGTAGGATACATGGGTAAAAACTTGTTTAAATCTTTCATTATAATTACAAATGCTATGGCAGAAAGTAAATCACGATTTGATAGATAGATTTAAGTATTTTTTGTGTGTTTTTTTTCTTTTACAGTTCTTTCAGGACCCATTTTATCACTTTCCACTCAATACTTTGGCCATTCTGAGGAGGTGAAGGTTCTTGCACTGTGCAGCGAACAGCAAGGCAGCGCTGAGGATGGTAGTTTGTTGACTGTGTTCTCTCTTCCCATTAAGGACACTACAGGTACAAACTGCACTGGTTGGATCCAAGATAATATGAATATAGAGAAAATACAATATAATTATTGTCCAAGAGTCAAGTATCACATTACATATAATTGTTACACATTTTTAATAATATGGAAATAGAGCAACATGTACAATCAAAAACATTTAACTACATGGACTGAATTTTAAAGTAATATCTTATTTTCTGTTGCAGTTTTTCCCAAAATGAAAGCCTTGTGATGTAAATTACAATATTTACATTATATGACATTCAAGCAAATGCTCTTAATCTGCTTTAAATCCAGATTGTGTAGACCGTCATGGTTGCCTGTCTGCCCACAAGCTCAGATTGTTGACGTATAAAGTTCCTCTTCCTCTCACATCCTGCGCCCTTGGAGACAGTGAGGTCTTTGCTTACTGCCAAAGGGATAAATCGCTTCAGCGCTTTGAGTTTCCTGAGGTTTGGTGCCCACAATGTCTTGCTCTGTTTTTATATGTAATCTTGACATTAGGAAACATGTCTGTCACACACTGATTTGTCTTCAGAGTGACGATGGTCTCTCCAGCCAACAAGTGGTCCAGCTGAAACCAGTGCAGAAAGTGAAAGGTCACCCACTGGGCCCTGCTTCTGTCTTTTTGTCTCCTGACTATCTCTGGTTGGCCTCTTTAGGCCGGGATGGCTTGCTACGCATCAGACAAACTGCCTCCATGGTACACACTCATTCGTTTTTGTATTTCTTTAGATTAGATCTCCAGTATTTCTCATAGCGCTCTTGCTTCACCTGCAGGAACGATACACTGAGTTGTTGTGTCATTCACGCCATCGCGGCAGAGAGCGGAGTGTGTCTCTCTCCACCGACGGACACACACTCCTCACTACTGGCTGCAGCGATGGCAGTCTTGTGTGCACTGATCTTAGGTAAAGGCATCAAACAGCTTGTCATGATTACATAATGCACAGCTGTGAACAGCAGAGGGAACTGTTGCTCGCACTAGCGTGGTGTAGCCTGTAGTTTTTCTACTAGCAGTAGGGAGCAAAAGTAAATAAATAGAACTTTAGGCCCAGTGGGTGGTACTTTGTGGTTCCAGGAGAACTGTGACCCTATCTGCAGGAAAACAAAGATGGACTGTAGTAAAACTCACATCTCTCTGAAAAACATCCCACTCACATCCCACATTCTCAGACTGCTCATGCACATGTTTAATTCAAGTAGAAAAACATTTTTTTACTGTGTGATATTCATTCAGTTTTACCATTCCAGAAAGAACTTTAGTTTTTTTTATGAATCAGTTGTTTGTTTTTTGTGTTTCTAAACTTCTGGTTTAGCTTTATATGCCATATAAAAATATATCTTTTTGTAATGTCTTGTAAGATTTTTCCTAGCTGAAGCATGACAAAGCTTTAAAAAATTCAAAAAGTTTCTTTAATCAAAAACAAATGAGCTTGGAGCTTAGTGCCCACTGATCAGAACAAAAAGACATCAGTTACAGAGACATGGGACAGCAGCTTCACATATTCATTGTGTTTCCTCTGACTCCATACAGATTTAAAGGTGAAACGGTGATAAACCGTTCCCTGTATAACAACACTGTGGCTCCGATGTTGAAGATGGTTTTCAGTGCTGAAAATCCCATCCTCATTAACCTACCTGAGTGGGGCCCAGTGTCTCCTGACAGCGAAAAAACAGAAGAAAGTCAGGTAACATGCTGCTCAGGCCTAAAACTAATGCACACTGTTAGGAATTGATTTCATGTTGCAGAGTTGTTGTCAGATTTATTAATATTACTGTTTACATTTTTATGTTACAAGTTTAAATGCATATTACTGTGTAATAATTTTAGTTATACAAATAAGAGAGATGTTGTTAATTAACTGTAAACGAATCAAATGATAATTTTAGTATTATTGTCAACATGTTTCTCACATTTAACACCCTAAGTTGCATTAATCTAATAATTTCTGTCTCAGAGTTTAGTCCTGTGGTTTGTGCTCTACAGGTTAGCTCTCTGGACGTGACGGGGGAAGATGCGTCCCCCTCAGAACTCACCTGGCTGGAACGCAGACGAGAAACAGTCAGTGCCAAGTTCTCATATTTGTGGTGGTGACATAGGATGTAGACGATGTTGTAGATTTCTATCTTGTTTCTCAGTTATGTTGTAGGCTGTGGGTTATGATGAAAGTGCTGTTTTTACCTGTGTTACTTCAGGAAAGAGGTGAGTTGTTTTTGGCATGTTGCTGCGCCGTACAAAGGCCAATTTATCATCATTTACACAGAGTGAGAGAAAGAAACACCTAATTAGAAACGTGTACATGTTGTAAAGATGACAGATGGGAACTTGTAAAAACTTGCTGGTATTTTTCTCCTCATAAAGATATATATAAAGATAAACTGGTATTGAACATGTAGGTCTTTTACATTTGCTAACATCACGTGTGAAACTGCTGGTCCAGGTGGATTTCCAGGTTAGAAAAGCTGCTGTGATTCCTCTGAATTTAACAATCCGTTTGTTTATTTTAAACAGGTTGTAAAAGAAGATATTGAGCAATATTCTGAGGCAAAGGAGCGGCTGGGGGAAACTGTAGGAGAGCTGCATGACGCTGTAAGCGAGCTTTTTGACATTTGTCAACCTTTATCTGGAGAAAACTAGAACTTCACATTGAGCACTGTATATAGCACTGCTAAACACACACTTAGATAAAACAAAAAGAAATCAAAAAGCTGAAGCAGTCACTTTAACAGAGCTGATTTCAAAACAAGCTAAATGTCACGTTTTATTATTAGCTGACTAAACATGTTTTCATTGTTTTCCCTTATAAAACGCACAGGCAAGTTTTAAAAATGTTTGTTTCCTTTAGATTCAGAAGATGCTTCAAGAAAACGAGAGCCTCCCTCCAGATGAGTTCAGCTTAGATGTGGAGGAGCAGAGGAGACTGGAGGACTTAATGGAGCAGGAAGTTGAGACGGTACTGTAAAAAAAACTGCCCTTAAGGCAATCAGTGTAAAGGAGTGTTTACAGCTGACCTGTAATGTCCTCACATTGTACAGATGAGAGCTGACATACAGCTGGATATTGCAGAGAAATGTTACCTTTGTGATGTTCTGAAGAGAGAAAGCTGGGATTCTTGGACGGTAAAACGTACGGCCTTGAAGGTACCGTGTCTCAGAGAAAGGCTCTTAAATAAATGTTAGATTTGTATCTGTTTTTATCAGGTCTGATTCATTTCCTGCTGTTTACCACAGGCCTTCCACTCGGAACAGCTTATATGGAACTACCCTGTTAAAGAGCTAACAAAGAAAGAGTTAGAGGAATTCTGGTGGGTTCAGAATCTCAGAAAATTTGAAGAGGCTGCCTGCTCCGTAAGTGAGATTTAAATTGTGATCAACGCAGCAAAGTAAAGCACGTGTGATGAGTTAGAAGCAATTAACTTCACGCTTAGTGTTGAGAATGAGAAACAGAGATGCAGCATTGCAACATTTTCTGAAAACTGTGGCATTGCAGACAGTCTCTTTTTTCCTCCTCTGGAAGTACATTTTATGGCTAAACCATTCAAGTCAAAACAAGTTTACTGCAGAGAATTAATTTGATGCTTTGAATCACAGTCCTTCATCTGACCTTTTACTTCTGTAACGTTTTCAAATACTTGAAAACGTGCCAGTCCAGTAGTGTTGAAATGTTCTAGATTTACAGCCCTGTGGCTAAAAGTTAAGTTGAAGCAATTATTCTCTTCACTGCAGTATTCTTTGTTTTTGTTTATGAGCTTCTGGCCACACATTCAACACTGACATTTTGCTGTCCTGTTGTCCCCCACCTTTAACCTGCAGCTGAGCAGCGTGACGAAGAGTTCCAGCGTACAAGAAGAGAAGGAGGACAAAGGCCACGAGTCGGAGAATGCTCTGACAGGAAGCATCTCAGCTCAGATAGGATTTTCAAATCCGTACATCTACGACCAGTTCAGCTTGCAAACGACAGATCAGAGAATTAGCCAGATAATTCTGCTACAGGTGCGAACCTGTCGAATCTCAGTGAGAGAGCGATCATTATTCATTTAGATTCAACAGCAAAAGGAAGCCCTGAGAGGCACACAACAAAGAAAAGAAAAAGAGAAAAATCTGCTCATCCGGTCTTCTTTCATGACACATTAATTCTTTTCTCTACACTCTACAAGTTTTTTTAGTAGACAAAATCTTTCAAAAAAAGATCTTTTTTCTCATTTCTGAAAGGAGCAAAAATATTTTTGTTCAGCCCCAAAATGCAAGCAGAAACAGGAAAAGAAACTCAATTTTTAAAGGACGTCCAAAACTATTTTCTCTTCTGATTTCATAAATGTGAACATGAAAAAACAAAAAAGGCATTCATTAATTTTACTTGCATTTGGGGTCTCAACAACAATTTTCTTTGCTTTCAGAAATGATGGGAAAATCTTTCTACAAAGCCTTTGTCCACACACAGTTCTGTATTTTCATTTAATATAAATCCAGAAGCTAAAAGAAAAAACTATTTGCCTTTCAGGGCTTTCATAGAAGCACTATCCTGAACCAGGTTCATATGAACTTGTTTGTAGTTCTTGTCATCTCGATCTTAATCATTATTTATTCTTTCACTCATCTCCAAATACAGTGTCTGATTTACCGCATCAAGATGTCTTTCAACAAAGAGTTTGAAGCACTGCACAGCCAGAAGGTGCAGGAGCTCAAACACGTGAGGAGCAGGAACAAACGGATCAGGGACATCATGCTGGAGCTGGACACGAACCAGGAGCTGTGGGAGCCCAGCCTGACCGACAGCGAGCGTCCGGAGAGGCTGCTCGCCGTGGACCACTCTGAGGTCACTGTCCTCATGCGGACACGGGTCACATTAAGTTCAACAAACAAAGCATGCGCACATGTTGAGCTACTTTGTTTGTTTGTTTTCATACAGAGATGTGAGCTAGTGTGTGATTATCGTCATGTGATATTTATCGCCTCTGACCCACTTTAGATCAAAGCGGAGCAATACCTCCCCTCAGCGCATACAGAGAAGGAGAGGAGGAGGGAACTGGAGGAGGACCAAAATCTGGCCGATCAAGTAGTTTTTCTTTATCAACGTCCATAAATGATTTAAATGATTTGGGTTTATATTTCACATTTATATTTGACAACAGCAATTTTTACAATGATTTCTCAAAAGTCATCAAAATGCATGATGGGTACTGATGGGTTTTGTCCTCCTGCAGAGAGATGACAGCAAAAACAAGGCTCTTTATGGCATGATGTATGGAGCGCTTAATGTGAAAAGAAGTGACATTTTAAATAAGGTAAACATTTAAAACGTTGTCCTTATGTCAACATAAAATACTAGAATAGAATTAATACTTCATATTTTTATTATTTACTCAATTAATGTATAATTATCTCTTCACTTTTCAACTTTTATATTCAAATAAAGTACATTGAAAGTTTATTATTTGACAATGATTTATTTTGTGATTTTCTTCATTGTATTGGAAAACCCAGAGCTATTTTTCAAATCCCAGCATCATTAATCAATGAGTTGTAAAGCATACTTTTTATAGGGAGGTCTCTTTAAGCTAATGACATTAAATAAATTGTCTCAGACAAACTAACAATGACAAGCACATATTTTCTTTTGAATTTACTCCACAGGAGATTCCTCAGCCTGAGTTTGTTTTGACCAAACCTGTCACTGACTGGAGTGAGGAGGAGAACAATGTCTACAAAGACTATATGAAGAAAACCAAAGATCTAAATGAGGAGAAGGAGAAATGCAAACAAGTATTCCAGAAGATACACTCACTTTCCTCTTTGTCTATATGTATTTTATTATCAACGTCTTAGTTGTGAATGATCAGTATAAAGTAGTTGCTAACTCTGGATTTACAGTCTTTGGAAGCTGAAATAAAAAAACTGCAGGAATCCATCAAAGAGTCAACCGTAGCATTTGATGAAGCTCTGATGAAGCTGGTGGAGAATAAATTTACATTCACAACAGCCATCTACCAGGTGAGCCATAGACTGAATAAACATGAGTTATTTTCATTAAAATGTCTTTAATTTTACAATTTTGTCAATGCATTTTGCAGGAAGAGCTGAAGATTTGCCACCTTGTTCATTCAGTGTTCACTGAAGAAGAGATGAGACACCAAGAGCAGGACCTCAAGCTGAAACTTGGAAAAACGCTGGAACACATGGTAGGAAAACGTACACAGTATCAGTAGGAATTCATTACTGCCAACCTTAGAATCTGCTGAAAAGAATGGCAGCAGTGTTTGTGTGAATTCCAGTAGAGAGTGAACAGCTGCAACAGAAACATGTGTCAGTCTAACTAAGTCCCTGTTTTCAGTTCTGACCTGCATTTTTCTGACAGAATGAAACCAGGGAGGAGGTATCGAGACACCAACAGGAGGTAGATCTGTTTAAACAAGATTATGAGTACTTTTTAGGTGCTGACAAGGTAAGCCATTTGATAAAATAATGAAAACATTGTCAATTGAATTGATAGCGAATGTGATTTAATACTATCACTGCCTCCAAAGACTTGTGAAAAAGACTTCAGGTTGGCGTTTAAAGATGTTCCACATCATTTGGTTGATGAACTTTACAAGCTGTTCAAACGTAGACCAAGGTTTGTGATCATTTCTGTACAAATGCTGCCTAATACAAGGTCCTGGTACACCGCAGTTTGCCAAGACTGTCTGTTGCCTCAGAGTTCAGAAGATGAGAGCCCAGACTGAAAACATCTCCAGCGTTTTCAAGGAGCATGTTCCTCCTCAAGCTCCTGATGCTCTCGGCCAAATGCAGAAAGCTATGAAGGAGCTGGACGCTCTGGAGCACATGCCAGGCGGCTTGAACCCGATCATCTGGGAGAAATTTTGTCACATGCGCAGAAGAAATGTAAAAAATGAACAAGAGGTAAAACACAGAAGACGATACAAAAAAGTTTCAGGTTCTGTCCTCTGAAATGATTCAAGTCACATTTAGGGAAACTTTGTCCAAATTTGTGTTTATTTTGTCAGCTGTTTGTTTACTCAGTTGTTTATGTTTTGCAGATGAGAAGAAAAGCCTCGAATCTTGCTGGGATGCAGGCGTTCCTTCAGAGAAGAAACAAAGAACACATGGCTGCTCAAAAGGAGTTTGAAAAGCTTTCAGAAGCATTTGAGAGGTTTGACTCTGATGTGAATTTACATTCTGATTATCTAAAAAGCTGATACTTGAGCCACAATAAGTAGACTTATTTTTGTTTCTGACACAGTCTACAATTACATGACGTCAAAGAATAAAGTTTTTTGTTGCTTCTTTGCTGCAGTTTGTATAAAAAGAGAAACAATCATCTGATGAATACTATGGTCCAAGTTGGACTCAAACAGGGCCAGGTGGAGGTGTCCACCGCTGACCTGGCAGAAGACAACACGGACAATGACATCATTCTTTACCACAGGAGTGTGAAAGACAAACGCAGAGAAAAGATCAAGGTCAGCATTTCCCAAAAGGATTTTAAAACATTTTTTCTATAATGCAAATGCAGCACTATAATTTGATGTTTTTCAAAAAATGCCAAAAGTCAGACTTCTTCACTCATAATGATTGTATGTTAAATTAATGTTGTCTGTGCTGTCAGACGCTTGCAAGGCAAAAGGTTGCCTCCATGAGGAAAGACAAAAAGATCCGTAAACACACAATCCAGCTGAAGTGGGAGCAAAGGGTGCTAAATAAGAAGGCAGAAGACCTCAAAGACAAAATGAGGGACATCAAGTTGTTACGACTCTCAAAGGAGCAAAAGGACATGAAAGTAATTTAATTCTTAAATCACACAACTGACTTTATTTCCAACCTCTGTACGTTTTGCTTTTAGATAATTTCTGGAATTTTTTCCTGGCATTAGAGCTTTCAGAAGTTTTTCAAAAAGTTCCTCTCCAATTTTAAACCATCTGAAACCTCTGCAGGTTTTTTCCTTTTTCTGAAATGCTAACGCTGTTAGCACGTCAGGCCAACCGCCTGTCTGTGATTTCAAGGCAGGTATTTTGGTTTTGGCAACATCAGATGTTTTGCGAGCAGTAAATTGTTACCATCTCTCTGCGCAGATGGGTAATTTTTTATGGAAGACTCACACCCGTTTCATAAAGCCGCCCCACCCTAGTTTGCCTTCGCTCCAACATTTAAACCTCTTACCCATTAGGAAGATTCCTGTGGAAATAGTTTCCTTTTGCTTTGTTTATGACATGTTTATGCATTTAAATTTCAAGGAAAACACAATTTTTATGACCTGACATTATTTTGCGGTATGCTAGACAATTTCTCCCAAAATTGATATTTTAAAAAAGGTTTATTTAGTGCAAATGTATGTTTCATAAATGAAAATGAATCAACTGAGCCATCTGTTAAAATTAAAAAAAAGAACTTAAGAGAAACACAGATGAGGCTGTAATGCCAGCTTCCTCTGGCAAAAGGTTCAGGTAGCTCTTAATTTCCTGTCATTGTTAAACCCCTGAAACCACGAGAGGAAAGTTTTGATGATAAATAAATCCATTCTTAGTGATTGTAAACATAAGGGTTTATTTTTTTAACACATTGGTTGTTTTAGGGTTATTTTGTGTGTTTTATCAAAAGATATAAAGCAGACAAAACATGTCAGCGCACTTTGTAAGATTTTCCTGTTTTACAAGTCTGCCTGTATACTTTACAGTTTTGCAGCAAAAAGGAGCAAAAGCAACGCATGACTGAGAACATTTCCAACTTGGAGACAAGTATAGCTTTGATGAAAACGGTAATTTTTTAAACTTTAATCAGTGTAATTGTAATACTGATCATCAGTGAAATAATACACGTCAATCTCAATTTCAGACTTTTCAACGGAGTGTGCAGCAACAATTAAATAAGATTGAACGGCTTAACAAAAAGACGAAAGAGAAAGTAAAGAACAGCAACAGTTTACAGCAGGAGATTCTTGACTTGCAGGTGACTGTGGTAGAGCTGACGAACATTAATGGGGCAACAGGTAAAAGACAACAACACACCCCTCCAGTAATTTCAGCTACATATACCCACTCTGTAGATTTCTTTCTGTTTTCCTGCTGATTATGTGGCTCTTTAGTTTCAGCTACTGATGAAAATGCTGAAAGAGAAGCCCGCTACCAGGAAGTCCTTCAGCTGTGTAACTTGGAGGACACTGCCAAAGCGCTGTCAGAGGAACTGATTCTCCTCCAGGAAGAAGTCAATCGTCTGAGAAGGAAGAATTTCCCCTGCTTTGATAAATGATTGAAACCTTCTCTTCTAAGGACAAAAAAAATTAAATTTTCTTGCAACTTAACATAACATAAAATGTACTTCTATTGTGAATAAGAACTACTGAAGGAACAATTAAAATATGTACATTATGAATGAGATTTTAGTTGTGTTAACTCCTTTGTGGTGTTTTTAAGTGGTATGTTGTTTGTTATGTGGTGAAGTCCTCTTCAGTGCGACCAAAGTGCAGAATGCGGTCATCCAGTCCAAAAAGGTCAATGAGCTCAGACAGGCTGGCCTTTCGTCCATCGATGGGGACATCTGACTGGAGCTCACATAGAGCAGCCTGAGCACAACTCCGCCACTTGTTGATCAAGGTTTGAAGCTGTGTTAAGTCATTCTAAAGAACAAGATGCAAATATTATTCAATCATGTTGACCATAAATAAACATGATGACTTTATAAGTAGCTGATACCTTGCTTCTGTACATCTGAACCAACTTGAGTCGTCGCAGAGTCTCCGTTTGTTCTTTGACCTCCTTTCTGAGTTGTTGTGCAATGTCTCCTGAAGAGACAAGTGTGGGTTCGGATTCCCTGCCTCTCTCTGACTTTACTTTATCCCTGCTTGCGTCGACACCGTGTGCTGTGACCAGAGGATCTGCTGGAACGTGTTGACCATCCTGTTCTTCGCTGTCCACACAGAGGCGTTTGGCCACAGAGAGGGGCGAGATGAAGGATCGCCTGGTTCTCTTCAGCCTCTCTCTCAGCGAGGCGCTTAGCTTCGGACGCTAGCAGAAACCAACCACATATTAAGCCTACAGTTTGTAGTTTACAGGTTATTTCATTAGCTAGAGCTCAAACAGTATTCACCTTTTCGTCTTTAAACTCCGAGGGGCTTGACTCGACTGAATGACGCGGTGAATAATGAGCAGGTTTTAACTTGTCTCCTTTGGGAGTGACCTCCATTAGTAAAACTGACTGAAACTCGTGAAAACTTACTTTTTGTACGTCAAAACATTTTGTTTTCCCGTATTTCCGCGGGTCACATCCTCCTACGTACGTGATTGGGCAGAACTTGATTACGTTTAGCCGAAGAGCATTCTGGGAGTTGTTGTTCTTACAGAAATCACCCAAACCTCCCCTTTTTAAAACATTTTCACGACCTTTCTCTACCGCGTGTTTTATTTACACGCAACTTTGTTTGTAGGAATGTCTTTGTGACGTTTGTAGTACATTTTATTGAACAAAAGTGCATTTTATAAACATATGGTAAGAAATGGCAACAATTGATCCAAAAGTAAATCTGGAGATTTAATTTTGAGGACTGAAATCAAACAGGTTTACTTTAATGTATTTTTTTTCTTACCACATTTTATTTTTAGGATACGATTAAAGAGGAATGCACATGTTTTAATTGAAAAAATGAATAAAGATTAAAAAATTTACAGGCTGAAATTGATTTATTTTTGTATTCTATTTATTTACATAAGCATATATCTGGGAGTGTGTCATATTTACTGTTGGAATTATATATATATATATATATATATATATATATATATATATATATATATATATACATTTTTGGCCTATGGAGTTTTCTATTCATTTGGGGGCCATATTTGACCCCCTAAGACAATGCAAGGTTTTAGGAGTGCAAGGAGTGGTATTAATTGTGGAGTGCCACAAGGGTCAGTCCTTGGACCTAAACTGTTCATACTGTTTATTAATGATATTGTCAATGTATCTAAGCTTCTTGGTACAGTTCTATTCGCTGATGATACTACATTGTTTTTTTCAGGGTCAGATATTAATAAAGTAACTCAAGTGATAAATAATGAACTGATAAAAATTTTAAAATGGTTGGATATAAACAGATTGTCACTGAATTTAAACAAAACAAATTTTATATTGTTTAACGACAGAAAGAACAACGAGGTATCATTGCAGTTGGATGGGATAGAAATTCAAAGAGTAAAGGAAACTAAATTTCTAGGAATTATGTTTGATGAAGATCTGACCTGGAGGCCACATATGGGTTACATAAAGGGTAAAATTACCAAAGCTGTATTACATAGGGTCAAGTTTTTGTTGAATAGTTCTGGTTTGTTAACATTATACAACTCACTGATAGTACCTTACTTAACTTATTGTGTAGAAATATGGGGATCAGTATACAAAACCCACACACAGCCTTTGTTTATTTTACAAAATAGAGCATTGAGAATCAATAATAATCATAGTAGAGATCCCTCGAAGCCATTATTCATTAAATATAAAATATTGAAATTTCATGACTTGGTGGATTGGAAAATATTACAAATAATGTTTAAAGCAAATACAAATACTTTACCAACAAATATTCAAAAAATGTTTGCAAAGAGAATAAGTGTCTACATGTTAAAAGGAACTGATGTCTTTAAAAGGTTTAGATTTAGAACAACAATTAGGGAACGCTGTATTTCTGTGAAGGGTGTGAAACTGTGGAATGACCTCAACAGGGAAATGAGACAAGCAAAATCACTAAATATATTTAAAATATGCGTCAAATCTAGTGTAATATGTAATTATCAGAATGTAAAATAATTGTGTTTTATTTGTTTATGATCAAATGTGAAAATTAGAGCAGGATGGTGTTGCATCTGTGTGTCTGAAAACTCAAAGTAAGAATGTATTATATTTTTTGTGTCAAAAGGGACAGAAATTATAAGATTATTTCTTCTATCTGTTCCTTTTAATTCTAATTTATTTAATGTAATGTACATTTTGATTTATTTTTTAAATTTTTGGAATGAAATAAACCTTTTTAAATAAAAAATAAAACATGAAGCAGAACTTTATCCAGCTTGGAATTTATTCCTTACAATAAGTGTACACAAAGGAATATTTATTTGCTTTGTTGTCACCACGCTTTGTCTTTTTTATTTTTATTTGTTTGTTTGCTTAAATATCAGCAATTGTACAATAAAATACAAAACACTTAAACCTCGTATGTTTATTCAAAGAGAAAAACTTTGCTAAATTCACAGTGATCATTAATTACGTATAAATAAATGTCAAAGTAGTTCCATTTTACTTTAATTTTTATAAAAAGATGAACCAAGTAGACACATGACATGTACTCTGTTTATCTCATGTTATCCTGAACAGATTGTGATTTTCCATTAAAGACGGGAGTGATGCTGGACAGGACTGTTCTTGTTGGATTAAACGAATAAACTTTTGCACTCAAGCAAAGCACAGAGTAAAAGTGATTTCTACGTAGACGTGTCTGGTACGTGTTGGCCTCGTTACTAACACTGAGTCATATTCTGATTCACCTCTTCCCATTAGCTGACTCATCTATTTTAAAGGGACTTATTTTTAACTCATGGAGTTGTTTAAGTATTTTAACACTTGTATATAACTCACTTTTTGTGTGTGTGTGTGTCTCCGTGGCCACAAGGAGTGTGAAAATGTAAAATATGATTCTGCCTGGACTTGAACATCAGTTCTTGGCAGGGTGATATTCCACACCCCAGGGAGCTGGGGATTTTTTAGATTTTATATGGATGAATCCATGGAGGTCTAAGGGCTGAAGATAATTACTGTGTTAGTCAGAAGACTGTCTGCTGTGCTTTTTTTAATCCTACAAAGTTGGCATAAAAGACTTTGCTCTCCCCAGCAACAAACATGAAGTAACTGGTGAGGGTTCATAGAATCTGGAGGGGATGTGAGAATGTGAGGCTGCCAGATCTTTCATAGAATACTAAATTGGCCACTTATAAGTACAAATATATGCCATGTTTTTATTAAATCTTGTCAATATGTTTAACTTAGCATTATGATAACATGCTGCCCCTGTTTTCTTTGACTCTTGGCTCTTTTCCCTTAAATAAATTCCAGCATTTTTGCATTTCTTTTCAGTTTCAGAAATGTTTTGTATATTAGATTAGCAGATCATGTTGATGTTTACATTACATTATCAGCATCAAAATTCTATTTAATGTGATGCACCTCATCTGTTAACACCTTCTTACCTTCCAGGTTTTTACGAGCATCACAAGGGACTGGAATTTGGCACAATAATCACTCACAAGATACAACATTACTATTATTATTACTATTATTACTGCATCTGCAGGATGATGATGTTTAATGGTTAAGTGCATCTATAACTAAGGAATACAAACAGATTTAAAAAAAATCCAAACCATAGTATAAAAAAGAACGACCCTAGAGATTCTGTTTTGCTACATTTTTGTTGTGTTGACACAACAGATTCATCCCTTGAGCCTTTTAATCCTTAAAGAAAAGAAAAGAAAAGAAAAGGGAAAAACCCTGAAAATCGTCACAAATACTGAACAGAAAATGAGAGAAAGCATCAAAGTCCAAGGAAAAACTTAAGAAGTTAGAAAAAATGTTTAAAACATCCATCAAGATCATTGATAGATCAGGATTTGTTTTTTGCATTTTTTTCAATTTGTGACAAGAAGGGTTTCAATATACACCCACTGGCCACTTTATTGGGTACACCTCTCCAACTGCTCATTAATGCAAATGACTAATCAGCCAAACACAAGGTGGCAACTCAATGCATTTAGGCATGTAGACATGGTCAAGACGATTGGCTGCAGTTCAAACCGAGCTTCAGGATGGAGAAGAAAGGTGATGTAGTGACTGTGAACGTGGCATGGTTGTTGGTGTCAGACGGGCTGATCTGAGTATTTCACACACAACCATCTCTAGGGTTTACAGAGAATGGTCTGAAAAAAGGAAACCATCCAGTGAGCGTCAGTTCTGTGGGTCAAAATGTCTTGTTGATGTCAGAGGTCAGAGGAGAATGGCCAGACTGGTTCCAGATGATAGAAAGGCAACAGTAACTCAAATAACCACTTGTTACAACCAAGATATGCAGAAGAGCGTCTCTGAACACACAACACGTGGAACCTTGAGGCAGATGGGCTACAGCAGCAGAAGACCACACCAGGTGTCACTCCTGTCAGCTAAGAACAGGAAACTGAGGCTACAATTCAACAGGCCCACCAAAACTGGACAACAGAAGATTGGAAAAATGTTTCCTGGTCTGATGAGTCTCGATTTCTGCTGCAACATTCAGATGTCAGAATTTGGCATCAACAACATGAAAGCATGGATCCATCCTGCAAATGGTTCAGGCTGCTGCTGGTGATGTAACTGCGTGATGCTATCATATCAATATGGACCAAAATCTCTGAGGAATGTTTCCAGTACCTTGTTGAATCTATGCCATGAAGGATTAAGGCAGTTCTGAAGGCAAAAGGGGGTCCAACACGGTACTAGCAAGGTGTACCCAATAAAGGGGCCTGTGAGTGTAGGTCCAATATTATGCAAAATTCACTTTCTAAAGATCTTTTAACAGTCATATCAGTCACACAGACTGTGTCTGAGATCCAAAAGTGTTCAAATATTTTCACCATGTGTTTTGAGCTAATGCTAAAACGGGTTGTTTCTAAATCTTTCCCCCGCTGACGTCAAGAAGAGAAAAGACCACTCCTCTCTAGATGACAGAGCCAATCAGGAGCACCTTTGTCTACCTGAGCCCACCCCGCCCTTTAAAAACCACGAGAGCACTCATCCTCACAAACGTTAGCTAACAGTCATGGTGAAGCTACGAGCAAAGCACGGCAGTTGCTTCGTAGATGGTTGATCAACGAGCACAAAAGTCTTTGTTTACTCCCTTCATCTGAGACCCTGAAGACCCACTGACGTCTCAACAACGTGCAGAGAAGAGAGATGGGCGGGGCTTAGAGAAGCTCAGCTCCCCAACATTTGAAAAGAAAGTTTATCTTCAGGAGGTTGGATGAGGAGGTGGAAGAACAACAGCTGACCTTAAAGTAAGGGTCAGTTTGATCAATGCAGAGCTTTGACCTGTTATTGAGATGTAAAAGAAAGGATTCAGAGTGGATAGAAAGTGCAGAATATGGGACCCTTTAAGGTAGCAATAAACTAAAACTATAAATTTATAATAATGTATCAGGTTTAACTTTTTATTAAGACATCCCCACATTGTTTAATGTTTTTTATTTAGTGGTGTTGTTCAGTCTATTCTTCAAGCTGAATCAAGACTTTTGCACAACACTTTCAATATGTGTTAATATTTATTTATTTGACAAGTGTCTGTTTGTAATACCATGAAGGATGTTTTCCTTCTGTGTGGAGCGTCTTCACTAGCAGCTGTAAACACATCCTCTTTGCTTGTTAGGTGGCAACACGCCAACTGAAAAGAGGTTTTAATTTAGGACTTTTAAAGAAGTAGATTTGAAATAGCTGTTTGACATTTAGCCTAAAGACCTTTGTGCCAGCTGGAGGGCTGAGGTTACTGCACATACTTTTAAAATAAACCTTCATAATGAGTTTGTTTAAAGTATTCTTACTGACCACATTTCTTGCGCCTCATTATTTAGAGGCTAATTCTGTCAGTGTTGCCTTAAAGCCTTAAAAAAAAACAAAAAACTTAGATGATTGTTGTCATTTAACTTGTTACTTTCTCAACTGACTTATTGTATTATAAGATATATAAAAGTTCAGAAAATGGACCAATTTCCAATCCATAGCAGTGTGTTTTGTTGAATCTGATAAATAAAACACTATAAACAACATAAAATAGACAAAAACAGCTACAATCCTCTGAAATAGCAAAACAGGAATTTATGTGTGTCCATTTTCCCTTTTTTATTTTGGGAAAATGAAGAAAAATGTGGTTAACCGCTGATTATTTATCAGTTAATAGGACTGTTCCAGCTCTAACCAAATAATAAACAAAGAGAACAAAATAATTTCTGTGATTTTTTCCTTCCCAATGCACATGTACTGTCTCTGAGCCAAGAATCCACAGAAATGCCCATCTGGAAAGTTTTTATTACACCAGAGAGAGTTTTACCAGCGTAACTTGGACAAATCTTGACATCCACAAAAAGCTGAACTCAGTTTTTATCTTTTCAAATATGCAAGTCAAACGCACACCTCTCTCTGACGTCTTTAAAACCGCTTTCTTGCTTTTGTGGATGAATTCCTGCAGCAGCTGACATATTTTCTTTCAAAATACTCATAATAAACCAGTTGTTGTCCATGCATTTTTTTTACCACGTGGTTTAAATGGGGCATTTCTTTGTTGAACTTTGTGGATCGTGTGTGTGCACATGTCACATTATCTTGAGGGATAATTCTGTGGAACTCTGCAGGCTGAAGCCCTCTTGTCCCAGACAACTAATGAGGCCTTATCACAAACAGGGAGTGTGTAACTGGACAGTCAGTTCCTGGTTTGACTTTTTTACATATTTTTCTTCACCATCCTGGAATCTGTTGCTCTACAACCTCACACATGGATGTGAGCAGAGCAGCTCCTCCTCCGTTATTCTGTCTTGGGGTTATTTGTTTTCCATGATTTGAGCAGATTAGAGTGACTCTGGCTGTGAGTCATGCTCAGGGTGGGTGGATGTCTCCGCTGGGTGTGGTGTGGTGGGTGAGGGAACCTGAGGACGCCTGTGGCTGCCAGTGGAGGAATAAAGCATCTAATTTGTCTCATGTTGCATAAATGTAAATGAGCGGATTGGGAACATTTTTTATGATTATAGAGTTAAAAACAGCTCTTGCTCCCTCTCATTTGGGGGTTTGCATGCAGTGCAAAGCTTTCACACTGCAGCTCCTGGAGAATAACATAATTGTCACATGAAAAATGGTGAGAACTACTAATCAGGGTGGCAAACAGGAAGACAGACTGATCATGCAGCAGCTGCAAAAACAATCTCTCCTGTCGGGAAAAGTTTCTTTGATGAGACTTTTAACTTAAAAATACTCAGTGTGGGTTGTGAAACAGGCACATTGTCTGAAACTGAAGCCTAAGGATCAAAATCTCAGCTTCTTCTTCCAATATGCACACCAGATGTGTTCCAGCTGCAGCAGATTTACTGCACACTGCAGATCAGCAAACCTGAACCATTTCTTTCAACAACAAAAAAAGTGAAAGGTAAAAAAGAAAGAAAAAAAGAGGAAAAAACTCCTTTTCCCTCCTCCTCCACAAAACTTGACCAGTTCGAAAAGTGGTGACTAAAACAGAGAGAAGCAGCAGCAGCGAGAGGAGGAGTTTATCACTTTTCTTTAGCACAGTCTGTGTGTGTGTGTGTGTGTGCAGACTGAACGCGTCCCCTCAGGCGCTGATTTCTGCTTTATGCTCTTCTTTTCGAGCAGTCTGCCACACCTGCCTGCCAAGCTGCAGCTCGGATGGGCGCGGCTCGGACCGGAGCCCAAATCTTTGTTTTGACTCGCCTGGGAAAGTTGAGCGAAAAGGCACAAAGGGATCGAGGGCTTTGAGAACATCCTCCGCACGCTCTGCGCATTTAGCGCATTGTTCCTCCTGCGGACCAACAGCCTCCTCATCCTGAGAGGAGTTTATTGCTGGAGCTGGCAGAAGGTATTTAACTCGGACACTTTTGAAACTCGGACACTGTGGAGAGCGTTGGTCTGAAGCTTTTCTTTATGCTGGATGTTGCGGATGTTTCCTCGCACCTGGTCGCTGCATCTTTTTTGCGCTTCACGATTGCGCTCTTGGAGTTTGGTGATGGGCTGTCAAGTTAAATGTATAAGCTGCAACCGCTTCAAACTCACTTTATATCCGAACTAAATGCTTCTCGGTATGTTAGTAAAGTCCACCGGGGAGTTTTTGGGGGATCGTTTTCCTGTTGCAGTAATCTCAGGATAGTTTTACACCTCCTTGCTGTGCTATTCACATCCATCTAAATATACTGCAGGATCTGGCCTGGCTGGGGGAGTTTTTTATATCAACTCTTGATAATTGCTGCTCAGATATCAGTTACAGGCTGTAAAACAGAAGCACAAAGCCTCTTTTATGGACCTTTTAATGAAATGATTGGCAGCATTGACTTTAAAATCACTTTTAATTTCCTAAATGAGAAAACATTTGGTGTTTGTTGTGTTTTTCTGCTAAGGAGTAAATGAAAAAGAGGAATGCATCTTTGCTCAGGTTTTGGATCAAAGTGGAATATCTGCCAGGGTGTGGCAAAAAAGATGGGATCCTTTTGTTTCTTTGTTATTTTGGTCTCCAGAGACACAAAAGTAAATAGAAAGTCTTCTAAATCCTAAAGATGATCCATGGCTTTAATGTGGGATCCATTCACATAGACATGTTTAGAAATGGAGTTCTCTTTGTGGCTGTTGCGTAAATTCAGTTTTAATTACTGCCACTGAGGGCATTTGTCCAAAGAAAGATCTCTTAGCTATTAAATTGTGGTTTTGAAAATATGATCATGGGACTGATGTGGTGGGATTTTCTCTGCCTTTAGATGGAAGAAAGTTCAGTTCAGTGAAGCAAACAAGCAGCAGATTTAACCCGAAACGTTCGACCACACTGCTTTACTTGTTCCTCATCAAACAACTCCTAAAATGTCAATTTCCACACTTTAAATGTAAACAACTTACACAAAATATGCATGGTCATTTAAAAAAAATGATTTTTCCTACCAGCAGATAAGATGAGATGGACGAGTTAACAAGGCAGATGGAGATCTCAGGAGAAAAGGGTGAGAATTTTGGAGACTTTTAATCTCGTTTTTTGATTAGTGATTAAAACAGACCAAAGGTGGAGTTTGTTTACTCCAAAAGTATGCAGTATTCAGGTTTTTTGGAGTGATATCAACCTTCGAAATATCAACTTTTTTAGGAACAAAAAGCTTCAAAAGAATGAAACAAGATGTGGAAACTTTATGCTCATAGTTTCTACACCTGAAAGTGCCTTGATGAGGTTTAATCTCAGCTTTTTGGGGCCTCGCTAACATCATGCATGCCTCTGTGTTCGTCTCTTCTTCTGGGTTTTCCTCAGCTAAATGCTGAATGCAGCTCATGTGGATGAAGAGGTCAAGCACCGTCTGATTATATGTTGGATGCACGCTTTGAGAAACATATAATCAGCCTCTCTATCTGCTTGTTGCATGTGTCGCCTCTAAGAGAAGTAGTAAATTTAATTTATGTGGCACGTTTCGAACCAGCAGTTAGGCTTTAGAGGAGAGACAGATAAGATAATGTGGTTTGGAGGGAGGTTTTAGATTCTTTTTGCTCATCGACTGCAGTGAGATCTTGTCGGAGGACTTTCTAATAGTCGAGGAACAACAGAAGCAGAACGCTTGGACTCAGAGAGAGAAATCCCTAAAAGGAAGAGGAGAAGCAGGATAGAAGTGGAGGAGGAAGTCAGGAGCAAGGAGGCAAAATTAAATCAAAATGGAATGTGCATCATCCATAACTAAAGCCAATGAAGCTCAACAGGCGGCAGCAGGACAACAGAATACCTCATGGAGCTGCACGGGGGTCTGATTCGGTTGCAGAAATCCAGTGAGGTCAGCACAGAGATGGAGCGATGTTTAGAGCCAGTGACATGTTTTGATTTAAGGGCCGTGCACAAGCCGTCACAGCTACATGCTGGGGACAGGGACGTCCAAACAGAGACACACATACATTCAGTGATGACAACTAAAATGTCACACTAACCCTGTTGGGCTTTTACACTCTCACAGATCCTGTAACCCATGGGAAGAAGCAGGTCAGATGTTGGCTTGTTGACAGACATGACTGAGAATAGGAGATCAGATTAAGTCCAATATGAACACAAAAATCACTAAAGATACAAGGATTTGTTACATGCTTAAGATAAGATTGGCATCATAGAGTTCAGTAGCTTAGTTCATATTTTTGACAGTAGATTGTTGATTGATTCGTTTGTCTATCTTTTTACAAGACTTGAACCTAAATTAACCAACTAAGCTCACTAAAATCACTAAAAGCTTGTAATCTGCTATAAGATGTTTAAATGTTTTAATAATTTATTATTGTAATAAAAGTCATGCATTAGGAAGATGAAAGTTTAGATCTTTAGGTACTGAAACTATTCGTATATTGACAGAAAAATACAAAACATTTGATGCATCATTTGTGGCGTTAATAATGTTAATCCCTTGTAGTGTGGGATAAGATTTGTGCCAAAAAGATCAACCAAATATACAGTCACACACACAAAATATATCAAAATAAAGCAAACAACTTAGAACATTTCAGAAGCAAAAGTATGAAATTCAAAACAAAACAAAAAAAACCCTGCTAAAAACAAAAGAAACTATTTCATTAGTAAATATTTGTTTGTCTAAACCTCAAACTTATTTTTACTTCTTAATAATTCATATTTTATTTCTTTGACACACCTTTTTTCAGACCATTTGGGCTTTTATTCTGAAGGGCATGTTTTAGTTCTGCCAGCAGCTCTTTGCCTTTGCCTGCACCTTGGTTTTGCTTCTGCTCTAAGTTTTTGCTTTTGCTTTTGGAAAAAGTCTCAGTGGGAGGGGCTTTTCAGTGCTTCAATCTCATTGGTTATGAGGGCTCTAACTGTTTGCCATAGGTATGGAGCCATAGATATCATATACAAACTCTAAATATCTTACCCGTGCTGTTCACCAATGGACTGTGACGTAGCAACACGCCATCTTACTACAGACAGCTGCCTGCTCTCATAACATTGCTGTCAATGGTGCATGTACTGTTTAAATACCTCTAACTTGCTCAGTTTTTAACCGATGTTCAGTTTGTTATAAACGTCAGAGACGTGGCTGTGAAATATATCGGTAATGGCCAAGAAACTCATAAACTGTATAAGTATCCCGTCCGTATCAAGCCTATTAAGGTTTGTAATAAGACAAACTGTTTGTAAATCCGTTAATATTTTATTGAGTTAAGAGTATTTTTAGTTAAGCTAACCACTCACCTTCCTACTGCAACCATAGAGAGCAAAATGTCAGTTGTCTGTAGTAAGCTGGCCGCCCTTAGCTACACTGTCGACTCCCAGATACGGCATCTAGCCTTTATATATGATATCTATGTTTGGCGCCACCTACTCCAAACCCTCATAACCAATGAGATTGAAGTGCTGGAAAGCACCTCCCTCTGAGACTTTCTTTCAAAAGCAAAAACTTAGAGCAGAAGCAAAACCCAGGCTCAGAACAATCAAAACATGCCCTTCAGAATAAAAGCCTAAATGGTCTGAATGAAGCAGAATTAAGTGAGAACCAAAAAAGGTTTGTCAAATAAATTAATTATGAATTGTTAAGAAGTAAAAATACGTTTTTGGTTTAGAAAAAGAAATATTTAAATATGAATTAGTTTATTTTGTTTTAGAATTTATTTATTTTTTGCTTTTGAATTTCACACTTTAGCTTCTGAAATGTTCGTTTTGGTTGCTTTATTTTGATATATTTTGTGTGTAACTATGTTTTTTTGGTTGATCCTCTTGGCACAAACCTTATTTCATACTTGTAGACTTTTTGCAAATTGGCATCAAAACTTTTCTTACCCTTAAACAGCCCAATGTAGTATTAGTACTAATAGGATTAGTACTTTCGTTAAAAACCTGCCATATTCAGCCCTATAGAAGTCTACTGCCCTCTAGTGGAGGATCTATAACTGACGAGGACCAGTTTTATATTATCACTATTATTGTTAAGAAACAAAGCAGACTATTATATAGTTATTATATCAACATTAGGCAATAACCTCGCCTCGCCTCGCCTCGCCTTCTTCCGCTTATCCGGGTCCGGGTCGCGGGGGCAGCATTCCAAGTCGGGCAGCCCAGGCCACCTTCTCCCCGGCCAAGTCCACCAGCTCCTCAGCTGGGACGCCCAGGCGTTCCCAGGCCAAACTGAAGATGTATTTCCTCCATAGGCAATAACCATATAATATATTTATTTATTGTTTCATTTTTCAGGTTTATGTCACTGACAAAATGCTGCATGTTTAAAAAAATGTTATAATTCACCAAATCTGTCTTATGAACTCATAAATTCCTAATAAACTAACAAACAAAATATGAAACGGGGTCTTTCTGCTGGAGGTCAACGACCTATATAATATGGTTAAAAAAAGTGTATTTTAATTAAAATCTAAACAAGTAAAAACAAGTCTGAGATGATAAACAACATTTATAGAAATGATTAAAAACCACAGAGTGATAACTGTGTCTTTCCATCAGTGGTGACGGAGACCGTAACCTCTACATCCAGACTGACTTCTCTCCCACCAAGTGAGTCTGATCCCCCCATTTCCATTGTTGTCAGTATAAACAAGAAGTACAATAAAGTAATTATAGCCAGCTAGTTCTTAAGGAAGTACCCGATGAGTAAGAGCTTCTTTTTGTTTTGCTGTGTGTCTTGTTGCTAGAGGGAACCGTTGGATCAAATCACAGGAACATGTCCAGCAGTGCCGGAGGGCTGGGCTTGGAGAAAAACGTCTTAACGCAGAACAGCAGTGGAACCTACTTCTCCTCATGTGAGAGCAACTTTACTTTCTAAAACTGGGAAGTTGTGGGTTTGTCGTTGAACAAAATGTTTGGGGATGTTCTTATTTTTAAACCCAGAAAAGAGAGAAAAAAGATTTTTTTCGTTTTGTGCAAAAGAGAACTTGAGTTTCCAGGCAGAGATAGTTCCACATTACGTCCACACTCAAATGTTTTATACAAATACACAAAACTTTTTATACAAGTTACTAATTAAAGTTAATTTTATACACTTTATAAGTACACTTTACTGCAATTAAATGTATTTTTGAATGACACTGTACGTTTACTGCACATTTTATGAAAACGTCCCATTTATGTGACAGATTGTACTGAAATCTTTCTACATTTTATGTAAATTGGAGCTTATGTGCACAAAATTATACAACAATAATACTTGATTAGTTGACTGTTTTTTAATGTAAAATGTCAAAATACAACAAAACACAACAAGGGGTTAAAACTTAAACATATACTACAAAATAAGATAGATGTTTTTCTTGTGTTTATTCTAAATTATGTGGAGTTTTTCAATCTAAAGAAATATTAGCCATTACATCACTTATTTTACAGTTATTATAAAAGTATATTAAACTAAAATATAGCCTAATTATTTATGGCACCATGTTTATATTTTGTGTTTTGTGTCTCCAGCCTCTGTAGGTGTGACCACCAGTAGCTACAGCTCCTCCTCAGGAATCTACCTCGGAGGAGACTCCTCAGGAGGAGGCGAGGGAGGAGGGAGCTACATAGATGGAGAGGGTTATGGAAGTGGAGGAGGAGGAAGGGTTGGTGGGGGCAGTTATCTTGTGAGCTCTGTGTCAAAGGTCCGGTCCAGTTCTTCAGGCGGTGCCAGGAGAGCGCAGATTGCTGGCTCAGCAGGAGGGCTGTCGCCAGCTTTCCGGGAACGGAAGACCATATCCAGCCGCTCAGGAGGCTACGATGGTAGGGTCCTAAATCAAAAGAGGTTAGGAGGTGTCAGAAGGAGAAGGAAGCTGGCACAACTCAAGAGAGCTGTTTGGGCCTCTTTAACAATTGTGCTTTCTTTTAGGGAGTTCCAGTGCAAATTCCTCTCCAGAATTTACACGCAAAGACTATGGAAACTATTGTAAGGGAGAGGGAAAGCTGTAAAGTTTTATTTGTCCTATGTGTTTTCCCATCTATGTTTGATGCTTCCTTTCTTTCTTTTCAGGCTCCAGCGCCTCCAGAGGAAGGAGTGAAAGCAGAGGTATTTGAGAATTTCACTCTTTCTGCACCATTTGATTCTGACTTGTCCAGATTACTTTTTCCTTATTAAACCAGGATTTCTTTGTCCAATGTGTGCTGTGATTTTTTCCAGAGAGTGAGATCAGAGCCAGATTACAGAGTGCCTCCCCCTCAGCCGGAAGATGTAAGACCACTGGAGACACTGGTTCTTTTGCTGTTGTTACGCAATTCCTCATAAAAGAGGAACAGGTTTTTAGGAGCCTTCTCAAAAGCTCTTGGATTGAGGAAGATTTTTCCTGTGGGATGTGTGTTTTTAGACTTATGATGCTGTCAAATGTTTTGGCTCAAACCTCAGTCACATACCACTTTTCACATGCCTTGAAATTTTGATTAGTAACACATGTACGGTTAGTTTCCTGGAAAAAAGAAAGAAAAAAAGAAGGGCAAGGTTTAAACAGTGACACTTGTGAATCTGTATCCAGACCATGTGGGTAAGGAGTCATAAAATACTGAACTGGGATGGTAGCAGTGGCACACATGACTCACTCCTGCTTTTAAAACAAACAGTTAAAGTTGTACACATGAGCTCATTGCTCCCCCTGTTGGTTAAAGTCAGGTACTGCTGTTACATAATGTAACTCTTATTCTGAACCACTCTCTTCTGAACTGGCTGCTGCTTTCTGAGTCAATTTATTCTTCTAATATAAAATTTGTTTTAAGAAAATGCTGAAATAAATAAATTCCAAGATAATATATAAATAACAAAGTCATTAAATATAGAGACATTCTGGGAGCAAATAAATTTAAAATGTATGGCAATAATTTTATTATTATTAATAATAATAATAATAATAATAATATAAAAATTTCACTCACAATCATTCAAAGGAAATGCCAACTAAAGAAAAGGCTCATGACAAAGATTAAATTTGACCAATCTTGTGCACAATCATTAAAAAGATACTTGATCAAAACTTAACCTGAGCCAAATAACCTCAATAAAAAGGAAATCTTTGCTTTTTTAGACCCCTCTGTAGCCTATGTTTTTATTTTATTTTAATTTTAATAAAATAAAATACATATTTTTTTAATTTAATTTAATTCACTGTCTTTTTTATTTGGTTTTTGGAAGTCTGCAGAAGGTCAGCGATAAAAGACAAAATAAAATAATAAAATAAAGATATTTTTTTATTTAAAATAAACATCTAAACCTTATTAGTGTTATTTTTGTAAATGATCTACATGCATTTTACTGTAACTTTTCAGTATATGTACATGCTCACATTAAATTACTCAAACAACAAACCGAAACGTCAGAAGATCTTAAATCAAGAGTTTAATTTAATATGAACAAACACCTTGAACAAAGAAAATAAACTCACATGGTAACGTTTTTTTTAATCAACAAGGATGCTTACTTATCACAGTTTCCTGAGAATTAGAACATCCATAATATTTATGATTTTTAAATATTTTAGGAATCAAACAACCTTGAAACAGACCAACAAACAGAGCTGCTCCAGCTCTTCTGTTCATTACAGTTTGCTCATTGATTTGAGTTAAAACAGTTTTATTTTTTATTCTTATTGTTTGTGTGACTGTCCTCTAGGGGCCGAGCTGGATGACGTGAAGAAGCTGCTGAAGGGACGTTCCAGCAGCGTCAGCCCCACGCGCTCCTCCAGCGCCTCCATCACTCTGCCCGTTCCTAAAAAGGCCACCGCGGAGACTAAAACCGTCTCAGTAGCCACTCAGTCAGGTAGATTCTGTTACTGGAGACTCACATACCACACATTCACAGACACTTTGTCTCCGTCCCATCTGTCTCTGTACGGACTCAGATCTACCCGTTCATTGCTAAGCATCTAAACGTTCAGAGCAAGTCATTTTATTATTATTTAGATGAAAAGTCTGCAGGACTTCAAGGTTTAAGGATATTCCATAATTTATAATACATTTAGAAAAATTGGGTTATTTAATAAATAAAAAAGTCTTTAAAGAAAAACGTTCTAAGCTCGGTCAAAAATTTCTAGTAATTTTTACATAAAAAATAAACCATAAATGAAGAGAGGAAGCCGTTTGATCGTTCTGTTTTGTGTGATTTATCTCCAACAGCTTCATCCTTTGGTTCTGGTCTGCGCTCAGCTGGGTTTGACACCATTGATGTTGCTGGTCTCTATGACAACACCATGGCAACCGGGCAGCGTGATACTGGTGTCCAAACAGGCCACTATGATGTCACCATAACATCAAGCCATTATGATACTGGGGTCAAATCCGGCCAGTATGGCGCTAGTCTGAGTTCAGGTCGGTACGATACTGGCTTGAAGTCAGGCCAGTATGATACCAGTTTGAAGTCAGGGCAGTATGATATGAGCTTGAAATCAGGCCAGTATGATACTGGTTTGAAGTCAGGCCAGTATGATACCAGTTTGAAGTCAGGACAGTATGATATGAGCCTGAAATCAGGCCAGTATGATACTGGTTTGAAATCGGTTCAGTATGACACCAGTGTGAGAGCAGGCCAGTATGACACCAGTGTGAGAGCAGGCCACTATGACACCAGTGTGAGAGCAGGCCAGTATGACACGCTGGACTCTGCGTTCCCCACTTTCTCCTGGTCCTCCTCCACGCTGCCCTCCTCCTCCTCCGCTACAGTCATCGCCGGCAACAGCAGCAGCTACACCTACCAGCTGGGCCAGGCCGGCACTAACAACATGCCAGGAGGGTCTCCACCTGTCAGCCCCGCCTCACCCCCATCTCTGTCAGGTTGAATATCACCTCAGTATATTAATTAACCAAGTCAAATAAAAAGTTTTCACTGATAAACACACCAACTATCCAACATCTGCATCTCTTTACAGTTTATGGCTTTCAGAATAATCTGGCTCCCACCTCAGGCGCTGTGCTCACCACCGCTGGCACCAACATGAGCACCAACCTTGGAGGTACTGCAGCTTGTCTGGACTTCATCAGATCCAACCCCCCCCCCCCCCCCCCAAGCTGTAATAAAACAGCACTTTGATTTGTGTTTGCATCTTCAGGATACGGTGTTCAGAAGAACGTGTCAAATGGTGGTGGTGTCATCACCTCAGGAGTCTCTACATGTATGGAAAAGTTTATTTTATTATCTAATAAAATAAATCAGTGAGTGCTAAAGGTGATTAAACTCAACTGGATTCTGACTGCATTTCCTGTCGTCAGTGACAAGATCCCAAGCTGATGACGCCTATAGGAGAGACTTCAGGTACGCGGCTTCTGAAAAGGAGAACGCTCCAGCTAAGAGGGAGGCAGAAATGCTGATTTTGGCCAAAGACAGCGGCAAACAGTTCACCACCAGCAGCGGTGTGCATGTTGGAGGAGGTGAGTGGTGAATTTACTCCCCCTTCTGGAGAAAATATCAAGTTAACCTTGCTTTTGCTCAATTCACATAAATAAGTTATAAATCTAATTTTGTTTTAATGTTCTTTTTATTTTGCCATTACTTTAAAACATTTGCTTTATTCTTCTTTTATAGTCCTTATGTCTTATTGCGCTGTATCAGTTGCATTATGGGTTTCCATTACAGGCTCTCTGTCAGGAGACTCAATAAAGAAGGAGAAACTCATTTCCAGCTACATTGACACGGGTCCACTGAAAACTGAGACTGGAAACTCCTACTGTGAGCACAGAATGAAGATATTCAAACATTTTAAAAAATTAACATAAATGAGTGACATTTTTCTGTTTCTCCATCAGATGGATCATCTGGTGTGTTGATGAAAGATAAAGCAACCTATGCAGGTAGTTTTGAGTTTTTATTGAGATTAAAGCTGAATTGGTTTAATTATCAAAATGATTTGTTTCATGGATATTTTATTAATAGAAAACACCAATTATTCCCCAATTTAGATGCAGATTTGCTGTTTTTCTTCAAACATTTTTATGAACTGAATATTATTGAACTGAAGTTGCAGCTCTCTGCTAAAGATTGTAAATCTTTTGAGTGTGAGGAGAATGAGGATTTCTTTTTATTCTTCAGAGATTCGCAGGGACAGCGGCGTGTTTGGAGGTGGAGGATTCTGCTGCTGCTCCGACTCCTGTTGCTCCTGGTGGAAGTGGCTGCTGGGTTTGCTCCTCCTCTCTCTGCTCCTGCTGGGACTCCTGTTTGGTCTCATTGCACTGGGTAAGGCTGACTAATACGAGTTTAACCGACTTGCAGCAATAGAAGGGAAATAAATGTCTTCCCAAAGAAAACACCTCAGCCGTCCCTGAGGGTCGGGAGCCTGTGTCTGGGAGTTATTGTTATGAAATCATTAAACTGAGTTTTAGCTTTTACAAGCATTACTTCAGTGATTTGAGACCCTGGAAATATGATCTCTGGAGGCTCTCTCACTCCCATAAAGTCTGGCATTCATTGTCTGCTTTGGAAATTGTTGCCGGATGACGTCAGATAAATCCAGTTTGTTCTCCCTGCAGAGCGAAACTCCTTGAAATGAAGCAGTTAAATGCATGTAACTGATACAGGTGTAGCACTGTGCATGCATCTGTTATTTTTATGAAAGCTTAAAGTTAACTATATGTGTCCACTGATTCAAAATCTATATTTTTCTGTTTGTAATAATTGCATATTTTAGAGTTTGTAGAATGAAAAACATAACAGGATGTAGAGGATTATGAAAGCACTAAAACAATAGTCCTTTTCAGACTCACACGCAGAAACAAAATGTTCCAAAGCGCCATAAATTCTGTTTGGAAAAAACTTAACAGTGTCTAAAAACACAGGCAAAATTGAATTAGCCACCAAACTTTAACTCCTCATCAGTTTGAACACATTCCAGACAGTGATAGTTACGTAAACAAGAACGGATAAATTGCAAACAGAAAATAGAAGATTATGTACAGTGCTGCCAGTAATTAAAATATGAGCTTCAAAGTGTTACTAAAGTGTGAGAACGTGTTTTAAATTTGACAGAAAGGATCCCACAGACTGTTTGGTACCATTGTCGTCACACATCCATATTTTAGACTGACTCTTTCTGTGATGTGTTTTGGGGAAATAGTTGAGCTGGGAGATTTTGACATTTCATCCATAGATTGTGACATTTTGTTAACTAGGAGGTTTCAACATAAAACATGGGTTAACATAGAAAAAAGGAAAGTACGGTAGATATTTAGATCCCCTGGTTTGCAGCACTTATCTCTGTGCAGCCATCAATACTCAAAGGAGGAGAAGAAGAACAAAACATGGGTTGACTTTAATGTCTATTGGCTTAAAACTTGCAAACTTCATGAATGTTAATTTATAAGATTATTTGTGGATTTTTTAAATTATTTAGATGTAGAAAGTTAAAAGTACATTTTGGCTCTGTTCTTTAATCAGCTTTGTGATGTTTGCAGTGTTATTTTTAATGTTTCTTGACACAGGAAATAGCACATTATTTTTTTATTATCAGTAATTGAAATTATTTTAATTAAATTATGTTCACTGACATTTCCTTTATTTTAAACATAAATATGTTCTGTTTTTTAAATTCAATTAATTGATATTAAATAATTTACATTATGAATTTAACATTATAGGCTACACATAACATTCACCTATTAGTGGAAATAATGTGTTATCATGTTAATTGTATTAAAATGTAAACGTTGTAGAGACAGTTTGTCTGATAGTTATTAAAAATTTAAAATAAATATAAAAAGGTACTAAAAATATTTCTCTGTAAGTTCATAAAAGCCTACTGATATAATTCATTATGTATGCATGCTTTATTGTGAAAAAAAACAACAACTCATATTTGTGAGAGTTAGTGGAAAAAATCTAAATGAATTTGTTTTGTGGCATTTTTTGTGAATGTTTATAAAATAGGATACATAAATGATGGGTCACTTTGTTATAACAAAGAACTAAAAACAATCAGTAAAACTCCTTGAACCGCCACCTTACTGTCGTGGAGTTATAGTGATCTTAGGAGCTCTGTCGTCTGGGGCTGTTTTTGTCCCTGGTATAGGGTCTCCCACTGCAAATTGGTTCTAGGTGAAACAAGGGGAGGTTTAAAAGACCTTTCATGGATTATACATCAGAGCACCAGAGTACCCAGCCCACAGGGTTACCGGAGTCCCACCCTGGAGCCAGTCCTGTGGTTGGTGCCTGTGAGAAAGTATCTGGTGGCTGGGCTTTGACCCATGGGCCCAGCTGGGCCCAGGCTGAACTACCGTATGGGCTAGAGCTTGTGAAAGAGGTTGAGCGATACTGGCCAGATATAGTCAGACTCAACTCAACACATAGCGTTGGCTCTGGAACCCAAGTCCTTGAGAGGGGCTGGACACTCTTCTCTGCTAAAGTTGCACCGGTTAAAGCTCGTATGTGGAGCATTTCAGCAAGAGAGCAGTTTTTGAATCCAACGGCCCCTCCCAAAACACCTCGACACGTGCGTGTGCTCTCGTGCGCAGAGAATTGCATGCACACACTGCGCGTCACTCCAGTCATTAAGCTGGGCATACACTGTGCAGCTTGATTGCAGGGTTCAATCATTCACAGCTCGCAAATCATGTTCTCATGCTGTAAGAGGGTCTGAGACCTGACTGTCCCTGCTGTGCTAATGATACGTTGGTCTGGAACTGTGAGCTGCTGCTGCACTGAAGCAGAACCCGGAAATGAGGGAACACTCAGTCCTGAATGAAGTTCTTGACCAAAATAAACACGTATCCTTGGCAAGCCTTGCCATTCTGTGAGGAGAAATGTTTAAAAATAAAAATAAATCCCTCAGTAGCCGGGGAATGGATACGTTTTTAGTAGAAATTAGCTCTGTCTCCTCCATGACGGCTGAGACTGTAAACAGAGAAAGACACACATCCTGTACGAGAGCGCCCCCTACTGCTACAGGTTTGCTCGAAGCGCGTGCACGTTGACAGACAGCCGACAATGCAGAAATTTGAATTTTATTGGCTGAGAAAGTTTGCCGGTCAGAGAGAATTCAAAGGGGTCTATAGGAGGAAGGAGGGTCTTCAGAAGAGTAACAGATGTTGTGGAACTCGACCCATAGATCATAGTTTAGACCTGAAATATAATTTAAAACATTTAGAAAACTTTGATACAGAGAAAAATACTCCACATAGGAGCTTTAAGAGACAGAAGGTGGGGGTGGGCTTTTTGTTGGGATTTATCCCAGGGGACAAAAGGGTAGCTTCCCTGGGCCTTTGAGTCAGGGAACGGGTCCTGACTGTTGTTTGTGTTTATGCACCAAATGGCAGTTCAGAGTACCCACCCTTTTTAGAGTCCCTGGGACAAGTGCTAGATGGTGCTCTGACTGGGGACTCCATTGTCCTGCTGGGGGACTTCAATGGGCAATGACAGCATGACCTGGAGGGCCATTATTGGGAGGAATGGCTAATTTGAACCCAAATGGTGTCCTGTTATTGGACTTTTGTGCAATCACAGTTTATGTGAATGCCATCTTCAAACATAAGGATGCTCATCTGTATACTAACAGGGCAGCCTAGATCACAGGTCAATGATTGACTTTGTAGTTATAAAGAGGAGCAGAACGGTCAACTGATCATCACCTGGTGGTGAGCTGGATCAGATGGCAGGGGAAGATACCGTGCAGACCTGGTAGACCCAAACGTATAGTGAGGGTCTGCTGGGAGCAACTGGCAGAAGAACCTGTCAAGATGTTCTTCAACTCCCATCTCCGGTAGAGCTTTGATCACGTCCTCAGAGCAGTGGGGGACATTGAGTCTGAAAGGACCTTGTTCCGCTCTGTGACTGTTGAAGCAGTTTGCTGGTGCCCATCATGGTGGACGGTAACCAGAGGAAGCCGTCAGGCTAAAGAAGGAGGCCTACAGAGCATGGTTGGTCATGCAGCCGAGGGCCGAGTGTGAAGCGACTGGGATGATGATTAGCACCTACAAATATGAGACCGTGGTTTCTGACTGGAAAAGGGGAAAGGTCCTACCTCAAGTGGAGGTGTTTGTCTCAGGGTCTTGTTCACAAGTGAGGGATGGAGGTTCCAGGAGATTGACAGGCAGATTGGTTCAGCATCTGCAGTGATGCGGATGCTGAACCAGTTTGTTGTGGTGAAGAGGGAGCTGAGCCAGAAAGCAAGGCTCTCAATTGATTAATCAGTGTTCCAATCCCCGTATGGTCATGAGCTCTGAGAAATTACAGAAGGAACAAGATCGCAAATACAAGTGGTCAAAATGATTTTCCCCCACAGGGTGGCCGGCCAGGCCTCAGCTTTAGAGATAGGGTGAGGAGTTCAGACGAGAGAGGGACTCAGAGGAGAACCGCTGTGCCTCGATATTGAGAGGAGTCAGTTGAGGTGGTTTGGACATCTTGTCAGATACTTCCTGGAAGCCTCTCTGGGGAGGTGTTTTGGGCAGGAGGCCCCCAGGTCGACCCAGGACACGCTGGAGAAAGTAGATCTCCAGGCTGGTCTGGGAACACCTGGTCCTATCAGAGGAGCTGGTGGAGGTGGGAGAGGGTGGTCTGAGGTTTCCTACTTGGGATGCTGCCCTCATGACCCAGATCCAAATAAAGGAGAGAAGGCAAGGCCAGGAAAGCCAATGGTTTAAATTAATATGAATAAATTTAATTGTCTCGCCCCTTGACCGCTGGAGATAGGCGCCAGCTGCCCCGCGACCCTCTGTGGAGGAATAAGCGGCTACAGAAAATGGATGGATGGATGGACGATACAGAGTAATTTTAGTCAAACTCTACAATATTTTTTTTTCCAGCTGAGGATGTGAGGAAGCTGAAGAACCGTGTGGCGACGTTAGAGACTGCTGCCTCAACAAATGCTGCTCACATCAGCCGGCTGTCATCCAATGACATCTATGTAGGCGGCGGTGGAGGCACTGGAACCGACAATACGCTCATCCTGGGACTTGGAGATGGAGGCTCGAGCACTAACACACGAATTGGTGTTGCTGTTGGTGGCGGCGGCTCCTCCGGAGGCAACGGCATTGATGGCGGAACGGTTCTTGTTGGTGGTGCTGGAGGGGCTGCTGGAACCGGAACCAGTGTCAGTGGGAGCACCAGTGGGGCTGGCACCAGTGTGAGTGGCAGTGCTGGTGGTGCTGGTACCAGTTTGGGTGGCAGTGCTGGTGGTGCTGGAACCAGTGTGAGTGGTAGTGCTGGTGGTGCTGGTACCAGTTTGGGTGGCAGTGTTGGTGGTGCTGGAACCAGTGTGAGTGGTAGTGCTGGTGGTGCTGGTACCAGTTTGGGTGGCAGTGCTGGTGGTGCTGGTACCAGTTTGGGTGGTGGAGCTGGCGGTGCCGGCACCAGTGTGAGTGGCGGGGTGGGTGGTGCTGGTACCAGTTTTAGTGGTGGTGCTGGTGGCACTGGTACCAGTTGGAGTGGCGGTGCTGGTGGTGCTGGTACCAGTTGGAGTGGTGGTGCTGGTGGCACCAGCTTTGGTGTTGGAACCGGCCTTGGGACTGGCGTCAGATACGTCGATGATGCTGTTCTTCTGACGACCATGAGGCAAATGTTCAGATCTGAAATGCAGTCGCAGGAATTTAGAGGTACTGCATGAGAACACACACACACACACACAAATATGCATTTACTGAGATCTAATTGACTGAAATCCTGTTTTCTGTTTCAGCTGTTGTCATGTCCTCGATGCAGGGAGAGAGAGGACTACCTGGACCCAAAGGTAACAAGAACATTTTTATAACATCTAAACACGTCATTTATTTTTATGTGAATGAAAAGGGTTTATTTGTTTATTTTTTCCCTCACTCTCATGCAACCTTGGATCTAAAGTTCAGGATACAAGATGCCTCTCTGTTTTAAAACAACTCCACTTCTGATTTCTTTTTCTGATCATAATGAAATTACAGTGCATCCGGAAAGTATTCATAACTCATCACTTTTTCCACATTTTGTTATGTTACAGTCTTATTCTGAAATGGATTAAATTTATTTCTTTCCTCAAAATTCTACACACAACACCCCATAATGAGAGGGAAGAGAAACCACATGCATATAAGTATTCACATTTCACAGCCAGGGGAAGTCTGTCTTACCTCCCCATCCCCAGACATTTCCCTCCTTCTGCTCCATCACATCGCCACACACAGGGCTTTGGGTGCAGGTGCATTGTGGGTGTGGTATCCCATCACATCCAATGGGTGTGACCTGTCTTTCTGGACCTTTCTCCCCGATCACTCAGTCTTCTGCCTCACCTGCCCCACCATTACATATAGACATTGGGGGTCTGGAGCGGGGGATGGTGTGCTGCCCCCTGCCTATTTTAAACACATCAACACCACATTGGAGTCAGCGGAGGGAAATTAGGGTCTTTCCACACCCCTGTTCTCTGTTTGTTGCCCTGGGCTGTGGAGCTGGTAGTGGCTGTTGGCTGTCTGCTCCCCTGGGCTCTGGCACTGAACACACCTTGAATAAATCATGACTGCATACTTTTCAAGGACATTGTAATTGTTGTATATTCATATATTGTGGTATCTTTGCCCTCTGTTTTGTCTGTTTGTGCTATCTTTGCAGATCTAGAAGTGGATTCTTCGTACCTCTTGTACTCTTCTCTTTCTCTGTCATTTCCCTTTCAGTATCTGTGTTCGTTGGGATTAAAATTTTAAAAAACTATTCTAATAAAGATTTTTTTAAGAAGAAGGAATCTGATGCCACCAGCTTAGCTCACCATTCTTTGGGCAGTTTGGTCATTTCCTCTTTGGAGCACCTCTCAGCTCCATCAGGCTGGATGTGAATGTCGGTGCAGTCATTTAAAGGTCTCTCCAGAGACGTTCAATGGGATTCAAGTCTGGGCTCTGGCATGGACACTCAAGGACATTCACAAGACAATCCTTTGATATCTTGGCTGTGTCCTTAGAGTTGTTGTCCTGCTGAAAGATTAAGAGTGGCCCCAGTCTGAGGTCCAGAGCGCTCTGGAGCAGGTTTTCTTCCAGGATGTCTCTGTACATTGCTGCATTCATCTTTCCCTCTATCCTGACTAGTCTCCCAGTTCCTGCTGCTGAAACCTCCCCACAGCCTGATGCTGTGTCTTCAGTCTGGACACTCTACCATACAGGCCTGATTGGTGGATTGCTGCAGAGATGGTTGTCCTTCTGGAAAGTTCTCCTCTTGTCACAGAGGAACGCTAGAGCTCTGACAGAGTGGCCATCAGGGTCTTGGTCACCTCCCTGACTGAGACCCTTCTCCCTGATCACTCAGTTTAGATGACCAGCAGCTAGGAAGAGCCTGATGGCTTTTTCTACTGGAGACCATTGAGCTCATTGGAACCGTCAAAGCTGCAGAAATTTTTCTATAACCTTCCCCAGATTTATGCCTCTCTAGACAATCCTGTCTCTGAGGTCTACAGACAATTCCTTTGACTTTATGCTTGGTTTGTGCTCTGACATGCACTGTCCACTGTGGGACCTTATATAGACAGGTGTGTGTCTTTCAACATCATGTCCAATCAGCTGAATTGGCCACAGGTGGATCCAGTGAAACTGGAGAAACTTCTCAAGATGATCAGTGGAAACAGGATGAACCTGAGCTCAATTTGAGCTTCATGGTAAAAACTGTGAATACTGATGTGCATGTGATTTCTCAGTTGTTGTTTTTTTTAAATAAAGTTGCAAAAATCTCAGAAAACATTTTCATGCTGTCATTATGGGGCGTTATGTGTAGAATTTTGAGGAAAAATGTATTTAATCCATTTTGGAATAAGGCTGTAACATAACAAACTGTGGACAAAGCGATGCTGTGAAAACGTTCCGGATGCACTGTAAATTAATATGCTTCACTTTTTGCAGGAGATACTGGTTTTACTGGAGCTCCAGGTGAGCATTTTTCTCGAGTCACCAGCCAAATGTGTTGCCTTCATTCATTATTTCTTCCTTTCCTGACTGTAACCTTTGACCTTATGTCCACCAGGTGCAATGGGACCTGAAGGTCCGAAAGGACAGAAAGGAAGTCAAGGTATAAACTGATTCTGTTTAGATTCTCTGACGTTAAGATCCAGTTGATGAATAGTTTGTAAATGTTTTCATGCAAACTGTCTGATCAGGTGAACATGGACTGGAGGGTCCACCTGGTATCAGGGGCCGTGAAGGTCCAGCTGGGCCTAGAGGTGATCCAGGACCATCAGGGTTTGGACTTAAAGGAGAAAGAGGTCAAGTCCGACTCAGCAGTTTGCAGAAATTTGATGAAAAAGAGGAACAACACAAAAACAGAACCTTGTGTGTTTGGTTTTGTTTAGGAGCTCAAGGAGAACATGGACCTCCCGGACCTCTGGGTCTTGCTGGTGAGCCTGGACCAAAAGGTAAGATGCAGAAGAATAAATCCCAAATCAACTGAAAAACAAATAAAAATTTAGTTTCATAATTGAGAAATGTAAAAACTGAAGAGAACACCAGGGAGCAGTGTTGTGTCAGTTAATGAACATGGAGTTTAATACACTTTGTTTACAGTAAAACTATAAAAGCAAAGCAAATATTTGTAAAGGAGATAAAAAGCTTGTAATTTCTAATCTGAATTGTGGAGTATCTGCAAATCCAACAGGCCAAAGAAAAACAAGAAACAAGTTATTATGGAAAAAACACATTCATTCACTCATAGATACTGCTCACTATCAGAGGTGTGTAACATGCTGCAGTGGCGGGCCGTGACTTTCACCTCTGGGCCTTCAGTGATATTCTACTCAGTCCAGCATCAATTAATACACCTCGTAATACCATCAATCCAACACCACGGCTCCAGAATCCATACAAAATCACACATACACATTTCATCACTATTACAGGCTGGTCAATGCACATTTTTTGGCAGATCAGAACCTAACAGAACCAGGTCCGGGTCTGTTCCGTCGTGGTATCACACGCAGCCTGTGACGAGCGGTGCCGCTATACAGCTCATATGATTCAGCTCAGTGACACGTTACAGGTGATTGGTTACTAACAAAATAAGATGACAAAAACACAATAAAAACACAAATAAAATGCTTGAACTCACCAACACGAATACCCAAACACTAAATTCGTCAATAGCAAGCAACAGACATTTCCAGCTGTATAATTATATATCCACCGTGGATATATATAACGGTAACGTTCATAGTTCCTTTTCTGGAATTGACGACAGTTTTACCCACCTGGGTCAGGGTCCCTTCTCCTCCTTCAGCCATTGTGGGTTAAAAAATACACCGATACCTGTTTGTAGCTATTTTAGCAAGTTTAGTTCAGACATCGCCGTCTTTGGGCCAAAATGAGCCCTTATCCAATCACAGGACGTGTTCATGTCAACACAACGTGAGGTATGCTGGAAGGTCTAGGCCACGCAGACTCAAGAGCTGATTGGCTGTCACAACTGATCGTCTCTGTTGACTGAAAGTGGACAGCGGCCTGCTCTGTTGATTCTGAAGGCCCAGAGAGAAGCACTTGGGTGCAGGGCCTCCTAGTGGCAGACTTGAATCTGCCTAACAACACAAGCTAGCTGAAATCTGATTGGACAACATCCTACCTTGGTATTTTAACATTGGAAGTGGCACAGCCAAGTGGATATAATATGATATAAAGATAACAGACCAGGGAGAACATTTTTATTTAATAATATTAATTAAAAGAAAAAATAAATGTATTTTTCTGAGTAAGTTTAGGTCAGCAGAAAAGGCCTTGAAGGCCCTGACGGCCCACCACTGACGTCCTGTAATAATGATTATCTATTTCGGTTTTAGGTGCACAAGGACTCCCTGGACCTTCCGGGCCACCAGGTCAGGTTAAATTTTTTTTGGATGCAGAATAATTTTTTCTGTTAATTTTTATATAAACAAGTTAAAAATCTGTGTTTAATTCTTGCTTTGCTACAGGCCAGCCAGGTTCTCAGGGTTTCCGTGGTGAGGCAGGACTTCCTGGGGCTAAAGGTCAGTTTCACAGAGTTGTGAAACTTCCTAAAGATAGGTTTTATATATTAATCACATTACCTTGTCCCCCTCTGCAGGTGACAGGGGACTTGCAGGATTTCAAGGCCTCAAAGGTTTGTTTTACTTCTATCCTGTTCTTACTGGACTTGTGGGGTCGGTGAAGTTGTTTTGTAATCAATTTTATTCTTTTTTATTTTAGGTGAACCTGGTTTTCCAGGTCTGCCAGGACAAACAGGAGAGAAAGGTTCTAAAGGATCCATGGGTGAGTCACATGACTGATTATAAATGTTATGAATGATAATTAGCCTCATTAAGGCAAAACATTTCCTGGCTGACTTGCTATAATATGTAGAGTGTTTTTACACTTATAAAGGGGGTTGCATTAGATATAAAGTGAATATTCATGTGTTAATTTGAAATAATAACATGGTGATGGAGTAACATCTTCCTATATAATGCCTCCAAACAGTTTAATAAATTATTACTTCTGTTTTGTCATTAGGAATTTCAGGACAAGATGGTGAAAAAGGATCCAGAGGTAAATGATTCTGAGTCTAAGTAGTACAGATGTACCTAAATAATGTTATTTTGGAGCAAAAAAACAAGCTTGCTTGGTATAGACTTTAAATATATGAGAAATATTCTCAGATCAGCAAAAATTCAGTAGAATTATTTTTTTTGGACATCAGGTGACCAAGGACCTTCTGGGCCCCCTGGACTCAGAGGTCCTGCTGGGCCTTCTGGAGACGCTGGACTTCCAGGTAAAACAGCCCCCCCCCCCCCATGTTATCATTTGACTAAAAGCTCTATGATTAAACATATTGAAACTTTCTGTCCATAGGAACAGCTGGACTTCAAGGACCACCGGGTTTGTCTTCCTTCTCTATAGTTGAAGGCTATCATACCTTTTCTCTTTAGGATTAAAGCTTCTCAAACTGATGTTCTCTCTTCTTGTTATTAGGAATTCCAGGGAATCCTGGTCAGCCAGGAATCAAAGGTATGGATGCTGTCAACGGCTGGTCCTCTTTATGTACATTTTCTATGAAGTGTTTTTCCTGCCATGTTCTGCTGCTCTGGGTCTGAGTCCTGTTTATCTGTTCAAGGTGAACCAGGTCAACCAGGAAGAATCATCAATGCAGGTGAGTGGTTGGTATAAAACATGTGTTTTAACAAAACTTTATAGAAACAACTCTTGAGTTTCTGATGTTCACCTTTCCTTTTGCAGCTGGATCCACCTCTATTGGTATCCCAGGACCACCTGGGCCTGCTGGTCCTCCTGGACAAGCAGGACCTCCAGGACTATCAGGTCTGACTTTTGATCAAATTTCTCAAAAAATTAGTTTTGCATCTTATATAATAGATGTACACGACTGCATTAAATTCCAAGATTAATTGTTATAAATTGATCTCCTCAGGTCCCATTGGCCCTGCTGGTCTGCCTGGTCCATCTGGTAGGTCAATTAGACTTTATAACTCCCAACCTTAGTTTGATAGATTTTGATCATGGAGTCTGATTGCTGTTGTGTTTTGTTTGTCTCTTTGCAGGTCCTAAAGGGGACAGGGGATATAAGGGAGACCAAGGAGAGCCTGGAATAATAGTGAGGACCAGTGAAAGTATACTGTCATCCACAGCAGAGAGTGAGTTATTTTTTATAATTTTCTCAAATGGGCAGTTTTTTAAAGGCTATATTTTCCACATCTACTGCTACGTAAAGCAAATGTCTGGTTTGGATTCAAAGAACACCTGAACTTAACTGGAGACCAGTTAGGTTAAGAGGTTTTTAGAGTGGAAATGAAAGTGTTTAGGTTAAAATACTTTCCTAACAAAGAAAATCAGAACTGGTTCCATGTTGGTTTCATAGACTCATTTGAATATAATGGTTTCAGACTGGTTAAACAGAAGTTCATCACTTAAATTATATTATCTTCTTTTTCCTCTTTAGGACAGTTAAGCACTGGTGGAGGCTCATCACTGAGTGGCCTACCTGGCCCACCAGGTCCACCTGGGCCTCCTGGGCGTCCAGGTAAAGCAGATACAATCCTCTGTTCTTAAAGCATGCGTTGTGTTATTTTACACAATCTAAGAATAACCCATTCAACATGCTTTATCAGACGACTTCAATATTTTGTTGCTGGTGTTTCTGAAATTGCATTTATTAGGTGATTCAAGACAAGGACCTCCAGGACCACCTGGGCCTCCAGGTCAGCCAGGCAAGTTTCTGTTTCAAACATAATAAATTCACAGAATCTGTTACAAGATCAAGCCTGTTCATTGATTTTTGCTTTTCAGGTTATGGAAGACCAGGGCCTAAAGGAGACAAAGGAGATGCTGGCTTTACATCCAGCTCTGGTACGATCCAAAATCTAAATATGTGATCTGTCTTGGTTTAGGTTTAGCAGAACATGATCACAGAACTGAATTTGACACTGCTTTTCCTATAGGAACATTTTATACTGGACCACCAGGACCTCCTGGGCTTCCTGGACCTAAAGGATCAACAGGTGATCAGACTGACTCTCAGTATGCATTACTGTTTTTACCGTATTGACCCGAATATAGGACGACCCCAATTATAAGACTGATCTTCAGAAAAACACTAAATTCACTTTTTAAAGAAACAATTTTTATTGAAATTTTGAGAAAATCATTTAAATAATACCTTAACCCCCCTAGGTGGATTATTTTTCTATGTATCTAAGTTTTCTAAATGTTTTAAATGATATTTCAGGTCTAATGATCTGTGGGTAGAGTTCCACAACATATGTCATTCTGATGAAGACCCTCCTTCCTCCTATAGACCCCTTTGCATTTTTTCTGGCCGCCGACCTTTTCCAGCCAATAAAATTCAAATTTCTGCATTGTCAGCTTTCTGACAATGTGCACGCGCTTCAAGCAAACCTGTAGCAGTAGAGGGCGCTCTTGTACAGGATGCTCCATATGTTTCTCTGTAGTTATGGAGGAGACAGTCAGAGCTCATTTCTACTAAAAAGTCCTCCATTCCCAGATGCTGAGAGATTTATTTTTATTTTTAAACATTTCTCCTAACAGAATGGCAAGGCTTGCTAAGGATACACATTTATTTTGGTGAAGGACTCATTCTGGACCGAGCGTTTTCTTATTTCCGGTTCCTGTAGCTTCAGAACTACAGCTGCCATTCTAAAGCCATGGATCAAACACAGCAGGGACAGAGAGGGCAGCCTCTTAGTTTGTGAGAAAATGTTTTGTGAACTGTGAGTGATTAAACCCTACAATGTTATCGTAGTTTTTGAGCAGGAGTTTCAGTTTATGTCCAGCTTACAGATCGAACCGAACTAATGCGCCGTGTGCACAAGTGCGCACGCGACCGCACGCGACCGCACGCGCGTGTTGGGACATTGGATTCAAAAACTGCTCTCTTACTGAAATAATTCACAATGCAGCTTTAATTACAGACTACTTTAGTATTTGCTTATTAATCATGGGTTAAAGTTCTCCGTGGCAACATATTTCAGTCTGGAAAAAAAGGAAAAAAAAATTCAGGTAAATCTCCTTCTCTCTCTTGCGCTGTCTCTGGACTCCCTCCTCCCTCTCTCTTTCTCTCTCTCACTCTGAGACTGTGTGTGTTTGTGTGTGTCGGGCAAATAAAGATACGTGAGACGGAAGAGGTTCTGAAGAAGAATGCGTGTGAATCGAATGACGCCCTCACCTGTACAGAGTCCGCTCACGCTGAAAGCACCTGCAGCGGGTCCAGTAGTCCCAGTCTGATCACCAAGGAGTAGGTCCGAGAGGAGGTGTCGGCTCGGTACATAGGCTACGAGAAACCCAGACCTTACCGTGAAAAGAAAAACCAGTACCGAATGGAGCCAAACCCACACTAGTCTGAAAACGCCAGAAGTGGACCTGGCTGCTGCTGGACTGGCCATCAGTTATTTAATCCTCAGTGGACCTGTAACTTTGAGCTGGACCGGACCACCGGGACCGCTTGTGGTGCCCTCTGCTGGTGGGGTTGTGTAATTACTAGGCCGCGATTATAAGACGAGCCCCTCCCCCCTCCCTTTCACATTATATGAAAAAAACCTAATCTTATATTCGGGTTAATACGGTATTTTATAACACTTCATATTGACAACTCTATTATTATTATTTTAGGTGCTACTGGACCACGTGGATACACAGGTACTCTCTTTCCATCAGTGATTTTTTTTCTTTAAATCACCCACTTTTATTTAGCTACATTTATTTGGGGGTGATCTACATTTGTACCAATAGCCTCACAGGTTTTTGTGAATCTTTCAAACATGAATAACTGTCTGATGTGTCTCAGGGGACCAAGGCCCACCAGGTGTTCCCGGGACTCCAGGAAGCTCAGAGAGAGGTGAGGCTGCCTTTTGAACTAACCCCTCAGATAATGCTTATGTTATGCAAGACACAATGTGATGTGTTGAATGCATTTTCAAGTGTCCACCTATGGAGGAAATCAGATCCTTGGACCACCAGGACCTCCTGGACGCCCAGGACCACCTGGAGCCAAAGGTAAACCTTTATTGTCTGTATTGTTTGGTTTAAGAACCAGCCTGTGTTGGTTGAAGGATGATCAGACTTGTGTTGATTTTGTATCTTAGGAGACACCGGAGCTCCTGGAATTCCCGGCACTTCAAGCGGTATAAAATCCAAAATATTCTTACATGTTCTTTGCAGAGGCAAGTGTACTTTTTCCTGTTGAAGCTCACATGGTTTATAGTGACTATGATCTCATTCCAGGTTCAGTCTCAGTCACTTCAGGTCCGCCTGGTCCAGCTGGTCCTCCAGGTCCTCCTGGTCAGCCAGGAACTTTAGCCTCTTCTAGTGAGATGCGGCAATACATCTCAGACTACATGAGTAAGAGCCTTTCTGAAGAGATGTCACATGTTGTTAAGTGCAGACTATTGATGTGTTTGGATTTGTTACATACAGGTAGATATAGACTGAGTGGATTGCAAGGTCCTCCAGGTCCACCTGGGCCTCCAGGACTTCCTGGAACTTACTCAGGGTCTATAGAAGACATCTCAGTTCGCATCATTGCATACCTGCAACGTAAGGACTTACATCAATAAACGGGTGATAATTACCCACTTATGGATCATTATCAGTGAACGTTGCAGCCTATAACTGTTTTTTGTAAATGCAGGCTCAGATTCAGGCCTCCGCTTTGGTGCCCAGGGTCCTCCAGGTCCACCTGGTCCACCTGGACCTGCCTCTGGATCTCTATCCGTCAGTGCTCTGATCGCCTTGCTTCAGAGTGAGTACATGTCTTAACGGTCTGGAAACTTGTCATTTCTAGAGGAAGAACCATACCAGTCTAAACTGTCTGTCTCTGCTGGATACATCTAGGAGACGATGTGAGAAGATATTTGTCTGGACCACCAGGGCCACAAGGACCTCCAGGACCACAAGGAGGACTTTCAAGCAGTGCAGAACACACAATCGAATACGTAGCTACATATGTCTTTAACATCATGAATGGTAAGTACAGTTTGTAAAAGGAAGACTCTGGCTACTCCTAATTGTACCAATCTATGAACTCATTGTGTTTACCAGAGAGAGGGATTGCCAGAGGTCCACCAGGGCCACGGGGTCTTCCAGGGCCTCCTGGAACTCCAGCTGTGGGAGGATCCGGATTCACAACTGCTACGATTGACTATTCAGCCCTGATCAGAAGTAAGATCCTCTTGGACTGAAAAGTTACCAGGAAACAGTTTACATGCACTTATCTTCTTCCTTGTGTCTTCGTCTACATAGATTCAGATTTCCGTTCATGGATCGCTTCTGCTGTACAACAAGGTCCTCCTGGCTCTCCAGGTGTTCCAGGGCTGCCTGGTCCTCCTGGTCCCCAGGGACCCCCAGGGGTCTCTACTTCCACAGTGTTTGGGTCAGGAGGTCGGGGCTACAGCTTGGAGGATATTCAACGATACTTGCAGAGTGAGTTTAAGAGAAAATAATTTATTATACCAAGTTATTTCCTGCACAGACAGGCAATAATTACAAGATAATCGGAAAAATGTAAGTAAACCATGAATTGTCTTTTTTAATTCCTACCAAATGTAGATTTTTTGGCAATGAAAAAAAAAAAAGTTATTTTACTATGATTGCTTAAAGTTACCAGCAGTAATTATCACAATTTTTAAATAATATCTGGAGAAAATCTCTGCTGAGACAAAACACAAGTTCTCTGCAATCTTTCAGGTTCAGGGTTCAGAGGTCATCCAGGCCATCCTGGTCCTCCTGGTCCTCCAGGTCCACAGGGTCCACCAGGCACTTTGACCGGATCAGTTTCCTACAGTGGAAGTTTCCCTCGGGAGAGCATCCGCACTGAAATCCAGGAGTATCTGACCAGTAAGCTCCTGACAGACACAGATATTTATGTCAAAATGTTCTTTGAAATGTTCAAAGTGCTGTGCTACATTTTAGCCAAAATAAAGACTGTTTATGAGCACAAACACCCCACACCAGATGTCAGGCACGGCGGTGGAGGGCTGATGATTTGGTCTTGTTTTCCAGTCATGGGGCTGGGAATCATTAAGTCATAATGAACTACTCAGTTTGCCAGAGAATTCCAGTAAACTGTGAAAGAGTGGGACCAATTCCTAACAGAACATTCAGAAAATGGGTTCTTCAATTTATTGTTGCTACAGAATCATGGGATGTCATTTATATACTAAAGGGTGGTTTACTTTTTTGGTCAGTGGAAATGTTTGAGGTTCTTTTTACCAAAAACAATAAAAGTTCACCTAGTTTTTGTTTTGCCTGAAGAAAACAGACGTTCCAAACTTAACGAGTGAACTCCTTCAGGTGACAGCGTTCGACGCAACATCGTGGGTCCCCCGGGACCTCCAGGTCCTAGGGGTCAGAAGGGAGACCGTGGAGAGCCTGGTTACTCCCAGAGCTACACGCAGAGCCAGAGCTACTCACAGAGCGACCCTCGCTATGGCCTTCAGCGCACAGACATTGATGTCAGCAGGCTCGCCGAGACACTGGACTACTCCAACGTTGCCATGAAAGTTACAGACTACATCAAGAGTGAGTGGATCACAGCTGCCAAATAACTAATATTTATTACATGCTATCAACTCTGTGAAATTAATTTACTAGATCAGATTCAGTGTTTTGATTAAAGTAGAGGTTGAGTTTAGGATTAGATAACTTTCTTTCCTCTATGTAAAATCAGTTAAAATTAGGGTGAATTTTCTACCAACTCTCCTGCAGATCAAGGCCTGCTGCAGCAGTATGTTGCTGAGGGTCCTTGGAGGACAAGCGTACGAGCGATTCAAGGCCCTGCTGGTCCTCCTGGCCCTCCTGGACCACCTGGTTACAGTCGTGTCATTGGCTCTTACGGCAATGTCACTGCTGACCTGATGGACTTCTTCAGGAGTGAGAATAGAATTAGTTTTTTGGCAAATGTAGCAACGTATTCAACCATGATTACCTGCTTCAAGTCATTAGATTCTCAGTTGACTCCATGTTGTTGCTTCTGCACAGCTTACGGCACCATCCCAGGCCCTCCAGGAGGCCCTGGACCGAGGGGAGACAGAGGGTACCCAGGACCCAAAGGGGACAAGGGTATATAAACAGAATTTCTTAAGAGTAATCTTTTTTTATGTAAATGCCACTGATACTTTTGCATGATTACAGGTGATCCTGGACCCCCAGGTTTACCTGGAATACCAGGAGCTTACACTGTCCAGATCCCTCACAAGGTGCAGAAGAGAGAAACAGGTAAACACGAACGTTACCATCAGATGATGTCTAAATAGTTCTCATTTATCTCATCACAATGCTGCATTGTACGGTTTACCCTGCAGGTAATAAAGTGGTCCGTCACAAGCAGCATCGCCGTCAAACCAGCGGCGGATGAAGCCTTTACTACTGGATGGTGTCAAATTTCACTTCAGCTTTACTTTTTTGTCTTTTAGATGTTAAAACTGTACCAAAATGATAAAAATGCTCCATATTTTTGACATTCTTCTATCAGAAAAGTTGGTTTAAAATAATAAAAATGCATTTGTCTCTTTAAATGTTTCTTTTCGAGGTGTTGGCCTGTGTTTTGGTGACACAGAGTTCAATTTCTTTGACATGTGGGTGTAAAATGTTTACTTCGCTTAGTTAGAAGCTCGCATTCAGTTTACCAGGGGCAGCTTTGTTCAAGAGAATATGTATCATCAAGCAATAAGTAGCAGCTGCTTTTTATTGTCACTGCATCTTTTTAAAGCTGGTGTTTAAATATATAGTTAATGAGATGTGAGGATTAGATTGTATTGAGGACTATATGACATTTTATCATGCTTTTGCCCCATATCAAGTTCCAGTTTTCACATTAAAGACATAAATCATCCTTATTTGAACTTGACTCGGTCTCAGTCAGAGTGAGGGTCATTTTAAGAAGGTTAATGAGATTTACTTGAAAGGTTTGATGGTTAAAAGAAGACGTAAATGTTTGAGTGACTCAGATGATCAGTGAGACATGGCTGATTCACATGTATATTTTTGTGTAAGAGCACTGAATTTGATATATATTTCTGTACTGCCTTTGAGTTTTGGAATGAATAAATTATAAACACGATTGAAGTTTTGATCAATATATTTGAAAGACAAAAATAAATCTATTTTTTTGGACTTGCGAGTCTCGACATTTTTATGATTAATTTGATCTTGAAACATTTGTGGAAAAAAAACAAGTCAATTTAACAGTCAAGATTTTTATTTACAAGAAAATGTAAATTTATAAAGATGCATTAAATACATTTGATCTGACATCAGAAATGCATATTAGAATATTCATGATGAGAGAATAAATCAAATAAATTTAACGATGAATTAAAAAAAAAATTAAAATACAGATTAAATGTGCCCAATAGTTTCAATAAAAATCCAGCATTCATGAAACAATTCCTAGTTGATTTTGATATATAAAAATTAAAACATGCACTGGTATATGGCAGCAAAATAAACAAACAAAACTACAGCTGACTGAGGGGTTTTCCCCATTAAACACTGAACTTCATACAGTAACAGCACTGGACTCCAGCTCAATATGAATTACAGCATCGTTACTTCTGGAAGAAACATTCAGGAAACAAGGTGAAATATGGACCAATTTACAAAGTAAAAGAAGAACTAAAAAAAGAAATTAAACGCTGAAACTGTTTGGTCATTCTATAGATCAAATGGTCAAAATTTACTGTTTTTTTTAAGCTCGTGGAAAAACAGTGCAAAGCAACACCTTTACATTCCTTCAGAATTCAAACATGTTATTGAGTGCTTCTCAAAATAAACTCAATAAAGTTCTCAAACATGTAAAGTAACCATTCAGCTTTGTATTTATCCAAACACTGGGTATGATTTTTATTTTTTAAAAGGGATGAAATGATCAAATGTGCTAAATAATTGTTATTTCATCTCTCAAGACAGTTTTTGGTAAGCACAGTTAATAATCTTCATATGTATGCGGCACAGAACTCCGTACATTCTATTGTTTTAGAACGCATCGTCTTTATATGCTTCTTTTTTTTTTTTTTTGACTCTTGTAACATTAAACACAGAAGACCACACATCCATTACAGTCTTACATGTACAGGTTGCTTTTCTATTCATCTTCTTTCATCAAGATTAACTTTACATGCAGCCAAACAAATGATCAGAACTGGTTTTAATGTGGAAATGAACAGAAATGCAAAGAAGTTAGTTAAGTGCAAAATATTCAGGGGGCTTTTTTAAACAGCAAGTAGTAAAAACAAGAAAGAACTAAATGCTGAAAAAAAAGGAGGCACTGGAGAGAATTCATAACGTTGCAGATTTTGCTGAGAAGAATCTCACAGACATTAGTTTCCAATCTCAGGTTTTTCTTTTGTTTATCTGAACATGCTCAAAAAGTGCACAATACGTCGAATTTCCCAGAAAGCTGAGAAAACCGTATCAAGTGAGGGGACGGTGTGTAGGCACATCATGCTCACTAACGGTGGAATTAAAGCAGAAATGACATGTTATCGGTAGCATTAAGCAAAAAATATATATATGTTGTTTTATCAGGAAGATGCAGTGAGCACAGACAGCAGTTTGTTTTGCAGAACATGACCACAGAAGGCTATAAACCAGAGTTCTGCAGGTTTGGGATGGGGTAGAATTTGGACACTCGACTCTGGGTGGTGGGGTTAAGGCATTCAGATTCACCGCTCATTCTGAAGAAGACCTCTTGCTCCTGGAGCTTTCTCGTGAACTCCTCCTCTAACGCCTGCAGGATGCAGCACAAACAGTCAGACACTGAATACTTAGATGGAAGGAATCTGAATTCCGTTGAGATAAAGAAAGAGAAATAGCTTCCTAATCAAAGAGAACATGATAATAAACATACCTTCTTCCTGGGTCTCAGCTTTTCTCTCCAGTCCTTTATCTCCTGGCTGTGCTCTTCATCCAGCTCCTTCAGCTTCTGGGTCTCGTGTTCGATTAGAAGGTGGCACTTCTCATTCTGAAATAAAAGTAAGAGAACAATAATGAATTTATTATGAATAGTGGGGAAAAAAAGAGAATATGTTAAGAACCACAAAGCTACAGATGCTTTTTGAAACAATCAGTAAGTGACAGCTGTCCCAAAACATGGAGACTAACAGGGCTGTGGTCTTTTTGTCTATGGCCAAAATCTTTTAAGATTCAAGATTTATACTCATTTCACCTGCTAATTACAAGAATTACACAGGCTGAAATGAGATGTTCCTCACAGCTCACCGTCAGTGCAAAATAAAAACAATAAATAAGAGTGTAGTGACTTAAGCTCACATTAATATAGCAACATAACAACAAAAGGGAAGAACAGAAGGTGGGAAACAAGACCGATAATCACTGAAGCCTAAACATGACACAGAGCAGCATCTGGACACACACACACTCCTTTAGCAGCAGCACGGTCATAGTGTTGAAAACCTAACAACAGATAATATAAACAATGAATAAGGCTGCTTGAAAACACATTGACAGCAGCTGTGTATCAACATCTGTAAAGTTCAGTTAATGCTTTAATGTGTGTGTGTGTTTTATCCCGACCTGCAGCTGCTGCAGCTCCCTGACGTTGGAGTCACACTGCAGCTGCAGATCTCTCATCTGGTTCTCGTGTTTCTGGTGTTGATGGAGCCTCTCGTTCTTCTGCCTCTTGTCCTCCTGTGAAGCAAACTGGAACCAAATAGAAAACACAAAAAACAAACAGCTGATCAATCTACATGGAGTTGTCATTTCTGTTGACGTATGAACCAAGACACAACAAATGTCATTTTAGGGCAATGTTGTACAGGACCCCAAAAGGTCCAGTTTAAATCCAGTCATCTTAATATCTAGTCTATATTTTTACAAACTATAATTAGTGGTTTTAAGGTGTCAATATGTTCTATAATTTCAACTGGTCTTAAAAAACTATCCAAAACAACTTTTTGATGAATATAAAGCAGTAAAATATTAACTGAAATTGTATTACCCACAGGCTAGGATATATTGGATTACCTATAAAACTGTTTGTTCAGGGCAAATCTTAGTGTGGCTGTGAGCCAGGATGACATGTTGAGGCTTATAAAAACCATTATTTCTTCTTCACTGTCACAAGTAGAAAAGCTAAATCAACATCAGCCGCTGTGTGTGCACCTGCTTGATCCGTTCCCTCTCCTGCTCCTGAGTGATCACTGCTGTGACGGTGATACGGAGGCTCTTCTTAAACATGGCCATGCGAGTCTTGGCATCACTGCGTTGGATTTTGGGGAGACGAACCCTCTCTTGGTTTTGTTTGTTCTTCAGCTCCTCTATCAAACGCTGGTTGTAGCGCTGCATCTGCTCCATCTCCTATAAAAACACGCACAAAAACGATTATGCGACCCGGGGTTGTGTAATTAAGACCACGCATCACTGTGTGCGTTTCTGTTTTCTGACTTTTTCATGCCGCTTTAGCAGCTGATGTCTTTGCATGAAGTACTGGTCTTTCAGCTGCTGCTTCAGCAGCTGGTGCTTCTCCTGCAGGTGGCGCTCCTCCAACTCCCACATGGCTGCCTCTCGAGCTGCAGAACACGTGGAAACAAAACAGTCACAGGAGGCTTTGAATGTGCCATTAGCAAACATGTGCAAGCATATCAGCTGGTGACGTTTAGATGGATAAAACTAAAACACACTGGCAGCACGTGGACAGGCTCAGACATGTCTCTCACTGTATTCTCAGTAGTCTGTCATTTAAACACTTGGCAGCTTTACTGACATGAACTTCCTCCACATCCAGACAGTAAATTAAAGATGAAAACACGGACTTTCCCCCTAAATTTAAATCTGATGATGATGATTTTATCATTTTAAGACTTGATCAGTTTCAGGATCTCTTACCTCTCAGTAACTGCTGTTTGTGGTTGAGGCAGTCTCTCTCGATGGTGGCTATCTCTATTTTATGTTGTTGGATAATTTTCTTCAGAGCTCCGTCCAGCTCTTGCTGCTGCTTCTGTAGGAACTCCTGCTCCTGTGGAACCAGGTGGAAGACGAGCAGTGAGGAACGACATGAACATCATCAAGATGGACATCAAAGACCCAAGAAAGGAAGCACAAGAAAACCAAACCATACAAATGTATTCAATGCCTGAAATAAAGTTAGATAAAGCATTTCATCCACTTCAAACTCAGTACAACACACGGCGCTGTGGAGCCACACCATCCACTGGACTCAGGAGAGGAGACACTCAGAGATTATGGATGGCAATGGTTCACAATAAATAGGAATGAGAGAAGTTCAGTAGAGATGCAGATTGATTCTGATGCTAAGACAACATCTAGAAAGACATTCAAACTGTCCAGAGGTCAACCTAATCACTCAAGACTAATTTCTAGGGGTGTAAAGATAATTAAACCACAACAAAACCAGAGTTTTACACGTACACCGTCTCCTGATACAGAATTAATTAGAATTCTATTCAGAAATAAAGTTTAATTTACTTTTATGAGCAGAATACAAAAAAAAAACAAAAAAAAAACAGAGTATTAGTTTTAAATCACACCGGATAATTGTTAAAACTCTACATAAAGAGCCAGATTTATTAACCAGCTCTATAATTTAATATTTGAAATCTGGTGGCTAAATATAAGTTCTACTCATCTATGATTAATAATAATGCTGATATAATTACACAGTTCAGCTGAATGTGAAGGAGACAGATTAACATCTCTAGTTTAATAATTACAATATAATTACACAAAGTTATTCTTTACTATTTTAGGCCCTAAAGTTCATTTCTCTCTTAGCTCTCTGTAAAATACTGTATTTAAATAGATAATGATTCTCAATTAAGCCTTTTCCTGTCATTCTGTTAAATTCCAACAACGCTGATTTAAATACAACAAGTGCATCCTGTGAGGATTAAAGACAAACATGGATCCAGACAGGAGTGATCAACAAGTGCACTCAATCCAGTTGTATGCAAACAATACCAGATAAAATACACAGACAACATCTGTAGACTGGTGAAGGAAAAGTACTGAACAGGAGAGGAGAGGAAGGAAAAGCACTGCACAAATATAGCGATAACAACACTCCAATAATACAAGAAAAAATACAAAAACAGCTCAACGCGCCCATGCTTACATGTGTAGTTCTTAAAGTAACAGTGAACCATCACAAACAATCCTGTCACTTAACTTCACACACATCTAAGTATGGGCCGGAGACGGAGAGAAACAGGGCGGGGGGGGCACTTACATCCTGCATCTGAGCGTTGAAGAGTGCACATGAGGATAACTGAAAAGACTGTATCATAACCTGGGCCACTGCCTGCGGAGGAGAGCACACAGCGCACTCGCCCTGATCAGGGTCAGACAGCACACAGCAGACTGAGGAACTCTCACTCAAAAACAACACACACACACACACACACACACACACACCAGAACTCACAGCAGTTCTTCCCATGTTACGTAAGACATGGGTTTTCCACTTTGGGTCAGTCAGTGAGTTTAGGGCGTGCAGCTCTGTTCTGGCTAAACGTTAGGAGGAAGTCAATGAATTAGTTTATTAAGATGCTTCTCGTCATCACATGCTTAAAAGCAGCTCATAATTCTGACATTTCATATTAATCCTGCATGCAAACGAGCCTTTTCTCTCACTCTACTAACCTAAACAACACTTTCAGAAGTCAAAAAGGAACTTGATCAACAGGATTCCTGGCTAATTCATAAAACACGTAGAAAGAGGATTCTGTGTTCTCCTTAAGTGTTCTCTGAAATAGCCTGTAGACTAGGAGTGGACTCTTCAGTTCAGCACACACTTCACAGCTTGATCTCCTCTGACAAGTGACCAGAGAATAAAGACATAAATAGAAATAGGTCAAAGATGGGAAATGTGTCGTAGGGTTTTTAGAAAACAGCAGCACTCGTGCTTCACTAGAGATCATTTCTCTTTTGTTTCATAAACAGAGAATCAAAAGCATCAAAACCATGTTGTAACTGAAAAGGAGATCAATCATTTAAAATATCATGTTTTTGCTTTATGACCACACAAATAAACTGTTCAGTTTTACATTTGAAGAAAGTTGCAAACATTAAAATTGTGTCTGGTTTGTTTACGGTAGTAACTACATCGATGCTGTGCTACTGGAACGAGACAAATCAGAATGTTTTGAAATGCATTGATCTGGAATTTCACCTGACAAACCATTTATAAGGAAAACTAGACAGGATTCAACAATTCTTAGGTAAATCTAGAGACCTACATACAAAACAGACAAATATAGATAATGATAAAACTACACCTAAAGTTATCCTGCTCAGTACTTTTGTTCATATCAAACTGAAATGAGCAATGGCAATAAAATCTAAACTTCTAGTCATAGATGTCGTGCAAATGTCAATACAACTCAGTAGGCAGCTCAACGGAGAGAAAATAGAAACCATGTAGTGAATAAAATAAGTCAAATGGAAAGAGAGAGAGAGAAAGTCACATCTCAGTTGGTGACATTTACCTCTGCAGTCTGGAGGAGCGACAGGTCCTCTTTTAACCGTTTCATGAGCTCTTTTCTCATGTGTTTGGGTGTCTGTCCAGCTTCCTGAAAGGCCTACAGTACGCAGAAACTTATTGATGCTGTTCTTTCTGAAAATCTAACAAAGCTGGTGACACTAAACATGCACAGCCCACTTTGAGAGGAGAGAGAAAGCGTCCAGCCACCAAAAGATTTAACCTCAGCAAGCTCATTTTCCACAGCTTCCTTATGATTCTCCCTTTTGAACAAGTCCAAACTTTTGAGGAGCACACCAGGTCTCAGTTAGAACAGCATGGGCTAGATTCATGACAAAAAAGGATTTAACTGATGCGTAGTAGAGGATGTTAGTCTCAAAAACAGCTCTGCGATCAACCGAGTCCCACAATCACCAATGTGATTATTCTGACTTGAAATTAAAGAAGCAGAGTAACTGAGCTGGAATGTTTAATAATTTGTCCTAAATATGGTTGCTGCTGAAACATCCAGGCTTTTAAGGCAGACTGAACTTATTGCATTCATAAACTGGAGGGTTTATGTTGCAGCAGGTTATTTTCTCAGTTAAAATAATTCATATTAAAGAGACGTTTTCCAGAAATGCATTCATTATAAACTATTTATAAGCACTTGAGACAATTCCATATCAGTTACTCTGATGCAAGGCTTGGAAAATGTAACCCAAAAGGAACCCAGGATCTCTTTAGGAAAACCATACCAAGTTGACCCCATGACCAATGCAAACTCATTTACACACACACACACACACACACAAAAAGATTAGTTCAATATACATTTTGAGCACAATTTCAACAAAAAAAGCAACAGAAGACAAAAACAGACCCACAGACACAGTAATAATCAGTAAAATGCTAAAAGAAAATACTTAGGCTTGAAGAAAACAAATGATTTTTTACAATGTAATGGACATTTCTTGTAGATTGCAAGTATTAAATAAATACTGCCCTAGAAATAAAAAAGCAAGGCACCACAACACCCAGCTAGTCGCTGAAAGCTGCACTACAGAAGCCAATCAAGCCTTGAAAAAAATAGCATACATCTAATCTTACAGACTGTAAAGACAAGTCAACACCCAGCAAAGCATTTAAAAGGCTGCTAAAGAACAGAGAGAGGATAGAAATATAAAGATAGAGCAGAAATAAAAGTCAGGGCACACCACTAGTTTAGTTAATAAAACACAGACTCTGGTAGATGAGGTAACCAGGAGGAGGAGAAGCAGCAGAAGCATAACCAATTCAATTAAACGGATTAAGTAGCATCATGGAGAAAGGATTGTTCATTCTGTAGCCATCAACCACAGGATTAGTATGACAAATCAAATGAACACCTGCCCGATTAAACATCTCAGTTAGGCATGCTGCAAAATAAATAATAAACCAGCCAACTGACGACACACCCACTCCACAACGGCCATGTACCTCCTTCTTCCTGCTCTTCAGCATGTTTTGGAACTTGGACAGTTCTTTGTCTTGGTCCGTTTTGATGCGTTTGGCTTCGTCTCGGAGCCGGCTGGTGTGATCCTGTTCCAGGCGCTCAATCGTCTGTTTCTGCTTCTTCTCGAGATTCTCCACCTCTTGGTCGTACTGACGTTTCTTTGCCTGCAAAATCAAGAGCTTTGAGACTGAGCTTCATTTTAAGGCTTTAAACGTGTGTGAATTAAAGCTTCTGTGATATCAAACTAAAAAACATTTACAGTAGAAACCATGAATAATACAGAGAGAAGCTGCTTTGCTACATGTTTCATTTTAAACCTTCTAATACGTTCAGATCGGTTCTGAAATGAAGTAACTCATTTCTGAGGAGTTGGCAAAAAATGAGAAAAAAGAAAGAAAGGGGGAGGGGGGGGCCACCTCATTACACCACAACAGTACAAAGAAAGTGACTCACAGTAGTTTCCTGTTCGAAGCGCCGGTAGATCTGCTCTTTCTGCTGCTGCAGCTTGTTGCTCAGCTGCTGTTGGGCCCTCTGCTCCTCTTTTTGAAGAAGGCGCAGCTCTCTTAACTCTTGCCGCCTAAAACAACAACAGGGTAACACAAACTTACTTCAAACTGAATTCCTTAAAAAGGATTTCACTCCTTTGTTTATTAACAAATTACAGTTTTACTCCACATTATTTTCCTGCTTTAATATTTCAAGTTTTAGTGTTGTTCGGTCATTGCTTGTTAAACTACTGTCTACATTACTGACATCAGTTCCAAACAGACTCTTGTCTTTAAAAGGAAACAATGGAGATGACAGTAACATAATGCAGAATTCATCGTGGCAGATAACCCATCTGGCATTTGTAAAAAGCTGTGGGAGTTGTGAAATGAACATGAACTATTTAAGGCAGGCGTGTTAAACGGGTCACGTTCCATATTTAGACCAACAGCCTGTCAAGGAGACTAGACACAGGCGTACCTCAGGAACCTCATCTCCTCACTCTTGGCATCGTTGTCTGTCACGATCTTTGACGTCGTCACGCTGACCTCCACACCGTCTACCATGAACTTACGTGTCTTCTTCAGGGTCTTCTTCTGACGTTTTGATTCCTAACAAAATACCAGAGCTGTTTTATGAGATACAATGATCAAGATAATGTTGATAATTTAGTAACAGCTACAGACTGGATTACCTGCATAGATATGGAGCCCCCCTCTTTGCTCTTGGACAGGAAGCTGGAGATGGACAGATTGAGGTCAAGGCTGTTGCTATCAGCAGCAGAGCTGCTTCCAGAGTCGGAGTCCTTCTCCACATCTGACTTGATCACAGCGGGACTTCCGTGCTCCATCTTGGTTTCTGAATCAGTTTCACTCCCTTGAACAGAAACGGCATCGTGGGAAGTGACCTCTTCTGTGTTAGCAGCTTTCTCCTCATCTTCCTTTATTGAGTCATCTTTAGATGTAGCCGTTTGCTCAGAAGCATCTTTAACTTCATCAGAGACTGCGTTGGCTTCACTCGGAGCTTGTTCTTGCTCTTCCCCCTCCTCTGCTGTAGGCTGCTCCAGCTCCTCGGGGACCTCGTCCTCCATCTTCTCTTCTGACTGACTCTCTATGAGTTTGTTTTCTAATTCAGCCTCAGTGGAGGACTCTTCCACACTTGTCTTCATGTCTGCATCTCCATTTATATTTGTGCTTATTAAATTTGATTCTAAAGTCTCTGTGTCCACATGTTCAGTTGAGGCATTGCTGAAGTCTTCTATTGTGTCCTCTGATGGTTTGGGTGTAGTCATGTCCTTGTTTGACTTCTCACCGTCTACTTCGGCCTGTGTGACTTCTTCTGGTTTAGTTTCAGTTTGTGCTGGTGTATCTTCAGGCTTGTCTTGTGATTCTGAAGAGCCCTCTACAAACTTCTCATCTTCTTTAACCTGTTCCGTCTCTTTTCCATCTTCTTCTATTACTTGGGTAATTTCCACCTCCGTTTCCTTTCCCTCCATCTCCTTCTGTTCTCCCTCCGCTTCGTTAACACCTGTGACAGGTTCTTGAGAATCTACAGGTTCTTTTGGCTCTGACACTACAGCCTCACTGGAAACCTCTTCAGTTTGATCTCCTTCTGGTTTAGCATTGGACACATCTTGAGAGGTAAAGTCCTTGCTAGTCTCTATTAGTCCAGAGGCCAGGTCTTCATTACTGGCATCAGACACCTCATTGAGTTTCTCCTCCTCGTTTTTATCTATTTCACTTGTTCCAAGTCCTTCATCAGAGAGCTTATCGCTGGTTCGGTCCTCAGCAGGCTCAGCTTCCGTCTTTTCTGTAACGGATTCGAGGTTGGAGGGAGTTGGTGGGACTTTGTCCTCCTCTGAGCTGGCCATGCTGACATCTGATGGCGCTCGCTTGTGCCCAGGACCAGTCTGATGTTAAACACAAAAACAGAAGCATGTGACCCTTCTTATAACATTTACACAGATACATCCTGAACAAAAACAACTGTTTTGTGTTTTTTTTCAGTAAAACCACAGCACACATTGCATCCTAGACCCACCACAGGTGTATCAGGCTCTTCCTCCTCCTCTTCCTCTTTGCTATCCTCTATCTCCTCTGTGACTTCAGCTTTGGCCTCGGCTATGAGTTCTCTGAGAGGTCTGCTATCAGTTACACTGGTGACAAAAGGATGCTACAAATACAGAAACAAGAATAATCAATTGCCAAAATATGGACAAACCTTTTAATTTTGAAAGACTGAATGCAGTTACTTAGCAACAAAGTAGATTGCATAAACACTTCTGTATTGTGAGATAACACCAACCTGTAGGAGCTGTGCTGCACCCGACCTGTTGTCCACATTCTTATCTAAAGCTTTCCTCAAAAAGTCCTTAAATTCTGGAGACCTTTCAAGACAAGAAAAATCATGAATGGGTTAAACATTAACCATCATGTATTTTCACATGAAACACTGAACATGATGTCAGATCCATAAACATTCCACTTCCACCTCTCCCGTTACGATGATCACACTATCTCACCAGCGAGAGGGCTGCATAAGAGTGGGCGGCTCGGACTTGGCTATTTTCAGTAACACTCTCATGGGATTCATCTCGTGGTTGGGTGGCTCAATCTGTGCCATCTCTATGAGCGTAACGCCAAGGGACCAAATGTCGGCCTTGTAGTCGTACGGACGGTCTTTGGAAGTTTCGCACATCACCACCTCTGGAGCCATCCTGCAAAATACAATCAGTTAAAATGGGTTTGCAAATCGAGTTAAACAAAAATGTTATTATTTTGAAGGGAAAAAAGGGACTCCATCAGTAAAGTACATCTAAATAGTTGATGTGTCTTTGTTCTTCAATGCCACTGAGGCTGGTTTAACTCACCAATATGGAGTGCCGATGAAAGAATCTCTTCTCTGTAAACTGTTTGTATTTTTAGCAGACACTCCAAAGTCAGCTGTAAGCAGGGAAGAGTAGTGATTATTTTATGGTTTGAATTGTTTTCACAGCACAAAGCAGCTTACTGGAAAACTTGCTCTAAAACACGAAGTCGATCCAGGGTCCATCACCCCCCCATCAGTACATCTCTGGTGACTAGCTTGATAATTATTGTTTGCCAGGCTCCATCCTGACCCTCTGCCTACTGAGCATGAATCATCAGGGAGAAAGCAGCTATGGAGGCTACAGCAGCAACACGAATACTTGTGGAAAGTTATGTAACTAAATCTGATGCATCATCTTCTACAACAGGTAAGCAATGAAGAAAAAATACAGTTCAGAGTGTGCACCACTTTGACTTTTTGTAAGTGTTTGAGCTTTGTGCAACATGAATAACTCCTTACAGTTTCACTGGATCAAAGCTTAGCGTTTTGCATTTTTCTACAGTGCTTGCAAACTAAATAAGGAAAAAAATCCAGTATAAAAATGAGATTTTTACCTAGTTTTACATCTCCATCCAAGGAGAGAAGAATGTTTCCAGCTTTCAAGTCTCTGTGAATGACTTTGTTCTCATGAAGGTAAATCAAGGCCTCCAGTGTCTGTCTGCACACCACTCGGATCTGAGGCTCAGTCAAGGGTCTCTCCAGTTCTGCAGATAAACATGCACAGTAAACTGATATAGGACGGCATCTGGACATATTCTCAATGGCATCCAATAGCATCTGGAGGACAATCTCCACCCATATCCAATGTTAGTCAACAAATCTAATCAGACGATGGAGCAAAATACAAATCATCACATTATTTACATTAAAATAGGATTGTTTCTCTTCTATTTTACAGCAAGACTGGGACTAGGATAGCCACGCCTTGAAACCTGAGCTGTAATAATTACACAGTAGGAATGGCCTCTCAAACTGGGAAGAGGGAAAGATTTCCCACTGTGGAGACTGGAATGGAATAAAGAGAGTTGGCACTTGAGAATAGAGCAAAAAAACAAACAAACCCTAGAACATTATGAGGTGTTTTTATTTCATTCAGTTCACAAGGGACCTACCCAGCATGATGGCATCGACTGCACCACCAGCACAGAACTCGATCAGAATCTGAAAAATAAACGTGGAACCATAAATCACAAAATGAAATACTGCAATGAGGATTTAATTTAACTGTCAGAGAACATAATCCTTTAAGACTTTCATCCAAGGTATGTAAGCAATATGACCTTTATTACAAAGACACAAAAATCCCATTCTGTTATTGATTACACTGTAGAGACATCCAAAGGAGCCAATCAATCAGATGCTAAACATTCTCCGAGTATCTATAAGCACATTTCCATTTTAATACCATCCATTGTGTCAGCTCTCGTAAGATTAAAACATCAGCAGACAGACTTGGTATGAGGATCATTTTTAAGCTTTAAAATGACTCCTGTGAAGGATCTCATGGTTACAGCAACCTCTTACAAATGTACAATATGACCATTTCATTATACATATTTTATGCACTACATATTTACATCTGTACCACAACCTGGAAGTTTCATAACACATTGATTCAATGTAAAATTGACATCCTGCCACCAGTAGATTTTGAGTAAATGCGTTTGTTTATGCCTCATATTGTAACAATCAAGCTTCAAAATGTAGCTTGTGGAAGATATTTTGAGCTGCCAGGTCATACTGTTGTCTGCACAATTCTTGTCAGTTACTGTATCAGACGGCTAAAACAATTTATTCAAAGCCAAGATCAAGTATCACTTCAGAATTGAAACAAAGAAAAGAAACCAGTTCTGCAGAAGATGTTATTCTTCCCATTCTCTAATCAAGTTATTAACAATCATCCCTTGATAATCTAACTCTGAAGTCTGCTTTCTAAACATAAACAACAAACACATTGTGAGCTGATTTTTTTCAAAGTGGAAAAAATAAAATATAACATACATTAACTGACCAAAGTGGAGGGAGCAACACATTTCTCATGCTGGTTAAAGACAGGAGGCCAGACGCATGACCTGCACACAGCTATGAATTATTCACAAGCACTTTCTCCAGCCACCAAAACCTCTCCATTATCTCCCTATAGTTGTGGCCAGCCCACAAGGGGCAGTCACATGACACCACCTGACAGGACGTAATTGCTCTGGGGCCTCTTAGTGCTCTCAGAATGAGACCATATATTAAAACTGAACCCTCGGCTCACAATTAAACAGCTGGATTAGCAAGCAGAAGTTAAAATAAACACATTTTTGTCACATTTTGAATCTGACGGTAAAAATAGACTCAAAGTGTTGATTGGAGGTGAAATAAACAATTCGCTTAGTACTCGAACACTCACCCAAAGTTTGCCTTCAAAGTAAAAGGCATCCAGCAGTTTGACAATGTGAGGATGATTGCAGGAGGCCAGAATGTCGATCTCCACCATGTAATCCTCCAATTCATCCTCCGTCTTCGTGTCGATGACTTTAGCAGCTGCAAGGGTCCCATTCTGCTTGTTCTGGGCCTGAAAAGCAGCATAAGCAGTAAAATAAGGTCTGAAAATAATATACAACACAGGAAATGGAATATGATGGTTAAATGTTACTGAAATTACCCGATGGACAACAAAACCACAACCCTGGCTCACAGAACAGCATCTTAATTTACATTGAGGCTGATTGTATGAAATCAATTGAGGATGAGATTCTCTTTGAAAAAGTAGAGATCTATTTTCAGTCCAGCCTTAGACTTAATGTTTATGGATAAGGACACAATGTGAGGGAAAAAGAAAAGGGAGGGTGTGTTAACACTTACTGCTGTGTCAGACCCTATATTTACACATTCTGACCTGACGCACTAGCTGTCTCTTCCTTTTTGTACTGGTTGACGCCCGTGTGACAGAGCATCCCATTTACATATGCAGAATCAATGTTAATTTTACAATGTGATGATGTATTTGTGAGAATCCAGATGCCTTTGGTCAGCAAAAAAATAAAAAAGGTAAAGAGTGTGTTGTAATGTTTGAAAACAGTCATAAAGGAGAAAATTTTGCATACTGCTACTGTAATTACTTACTGTATTTAAATATGAGCAAATACAGGGTAATAATAAGCTTCTCACTACTCCACGTGTAAATGATTAACATTTCCATAGTACTGTCCAGGAACACCAGGATTACTCATTGTGTATATAGTGGTTGGTTGCCATGCAGTTAATGTTATGTGGTAAAAATGACACATGTTAAATGTTAAAAGGTACAATATATCATAGGCGAGGTTTAAAACAACTGATTCACACTCGGCAAGCAACCATTTCCACCACACCTAAAAGAGGCCGCCATCAAACGCCTGTGAAATATTTGTTTAATGGTAACGTGACCTAATAAACATTTCCTTTTGTTTACCAGTCTAAATATAGAGTCTATATGATGTCAGGTATAGCTTAAACTGCAGAAAACAAACAAAAGTCATCTGATTTCCATTACAGTTAGCCAAACCGCTCACATGACTAGAAAACAAATGAAGGCAAATGAAGAGTTAGGTGGGTTGTTTATTAGAGTATTTGATTACAAGAGCTCCAGGAAGGATTAGAAGAAGAGAGAGGCGGTTTAGCATGGACACAAAATGATCCAACACATGTAAACAAATAACAGATTTATATAATTTATCAGTAATGAAATTAGCTGTATTTCTGATTTAATAAAAGGTCTTTGTTATGATGAAACAGATACAATGTGTAGCAGAAGTGATCACCAAACTAAATTTACATACACACCTACCACAGTATATGGGAATCAACAAGCTGTTTTAGTCCAGAGTGAGAGTGACTTTACTTTTGAAAACACATGCCCTATTGTTTTAGTGAACAGCTTTGTGCCCTGTGATCTCTGGGAGGCAGATTCAACAATACACTTTGACATTTTGAGGTCACATTTCTTTTGTAGCTGCGAACCACGCCTTCAGTATTTTTTTTTTAAATTTGTTAGCAACCAAGGACAAGTGCAGGACAACAAAAAGTCATGGCTGAACTTGTAAAGAAACTGCTTAAAACACACAAAATTTAAATTAAAAAAGTTATCTTGTTTTATTACATTTCCTCCCAGGAGGGTTATTAGTTTTAGTAGCACGTTAATGTGACATTTTAAGTCGTGGACATTGACTTTAGACTGAACGAGTGTTGTGACATCTAACGATTTCAAAGCAACACAACAGAAGCGAGTTTCTTCATAAATGGGCGACAAAACTAGAAGGCGGATATAACGTAACACACGAACTTACCTTGTACACTTTGCCGAAAGCGCCATCTCCTAACTCCCCAATGATTTCCCAGATCTCCTCTGGATTGACATCTCTGTGTACATGTTCATACTGCTTCTTCTTTTTATCGGGGCCCAACTTGAATATCTTCCGAAAATTGAAGAAAGACATTTTTTTTCGTTTCCGACGTGAAGGGCTGTGGACGAAGTCAACCAAACGTAGCGGTTCCTCCCGAGGCGGAACTCAAACGACTATCGGAATAAAAGCATCCGTGCGTTAAATAAATGCGGACAGGTCGATGCTGAAGCCATTCAGCTATGATAATGTCAATTATAACTCCCCTCGACGGCAGCTACTTACAATCACATCATAGCTAAGCCGTCACAGGACTCAGGCGGTGAGGGAGGCGAGGGGTTCGGGAAGGAAATCTAGCGTTTCAGTTTTATACAAGCTGAAGTCTACGGAAACCGACAATGTTTACCACACCGTCTCCCGAAAGGACAATTTCACCGTTTAACGTTACCGAGGTAAAATGGACAATACACAGACCTCATGCTTCGGTTGGCTGACCACACAGAAGTTAACGGAATAGCGTCAAGTTCCAATGCGGAGATGGAAGCATTTCCGTTCTCCTTTCAAAATAAAACTTCAAGTTACTGAAATTTTGAGTATAAAAATTATTAAGTTATCATTAAGTGAAACGTGTTAGATCTGACAATTATTTGGCATTATGAATAGAAATGTTACTTAATTTTATTTGCGTAGATAGAGAAATGTGTTAACACATTTTCCCATTTGGGTTTTAATTGTTGGAAATTTTTAATTTAGTCAAGAAAAACGATAAACCTTTTTGAACAGAAACGTGCCACCATTATATTCTTTGAATTCAATTGTATGCTTTGAGACAGTTTCGCTGCTATTTTGGACAAAACTTGAAACTGTGAACCTTCTCTTGAAAAGACAATCAGACCTACTTCCGCTCTCATTCGCCCTTTAACTCGTTAGCTTGACGAGTAGTTGGAGGCGTCTGTTTCCTGGATCTTCTCTGCAGGAAGGCGTTCTTGACTTTATGGCAGGCCGTTTTAGCATATAATAGCTCATATCACTTTATATCTATCAATAAGCATTTCGTCTAGTCAGAATGGCATCCTTACTAGTTCAAATTAGAGTGAGTATTGCTTACTTGCTCAAAATATATTTCAAAGTTTCCATATCTGAGATGGTATGGTATGGTGTGGTATGGTTGAGATATCGAAACATCCTAAAAACTTTTTTTTAACATTAAATGGCTATTATGAAAATTACAAAAATTAAAATACTTGTCAAAAAGAGCAGTTCAGATGTCCAGAATGGCTTTTTATCTGTTCATAGTCAACATTTTAAATAATATCATCCTAGCACAGGCGTTCAGTTTTTAGCTAACTGAATTGACCAAGAACTAACATTTTAGAAATCAGAAACAGATTTCTTAAAGGAAAAACTCTTTTTTCACACATCTAAAATGTAGTTAGCAATATCGATGTTTTTTGAGAAAATGGCAGCCAGTAATTAGGTGTACAAATATTTTTAGTGGATGTTTCTCCATGCTACTAATCAATAATTTGACTATTGACATCTGAAACTGCTGTAATCAATGTTTATCTACAATGACAACTTTAATGTTATAATGATTTATTTGTGTATTTAAAATGTTTAAAATGTATTGTAAATATGAAATTGTTTTCATTTAGAATATCCAAAATAAAAGTTATTACTATTTAAATTGGATTACACTGAAATGTGGGTTTCTTCTTCATCAGAAGTCCACAATGTTTAAAATGTTTGAAATCTGAAAAATAAAGGCCTAATACATATAAATGTTAATAGTGACATAAATTATTGAGGCTTGTGATATCATAAATATTGACTGCACACAAGAAAAAATACTTTTAGTGTAACTGAAACGTGAAAGTCTTAAGTTTTATATGATAAACTGGTTTGCCATAGTTGGTCTTTTTGTCACAACCACTCATGCTGCTTGTTACTGTCGTCATGAAGAGGAAGAAGTTTTCTTTACGTTTCTTTTTCTTCTTCATTAAACTCCCATTTAACCCTGTTGTATTAGGGAACTCGTTATCAAGCAATAAAATGATACAGTTAGTGTTACAGTTGGGGGTAAAATACTTGTTAATGTTACTTTATTTATTTTACAATTTACAGCAAATTTGTCTCCATGTCGATGGGTGTACACATTATGTAGTCAAGATTTTTGTCATATATAAAAAGACTGAGACCCATATACAAGTCATATCTATACACTTATCAATGTAATATTCCAGAGGGTGTCCCATCATTATATAGGGCTGAACCATGGGCATTTTTAGCCCATTTTGGGGGTGAAGCACCCCTAAACTCTATCCCAGCACCCCTAAAAGTTGAGATTTTTACTTTTTTTTTTTTTTTTAAACTTTATGTCCTTTTTAAAAACACTAGTAAATATATAAAAACCATACGTGTGGTTGAAATGTTACATTTTAACAACAAAAATACAATAAACCTCCACCTAACCCTAACCTGAGGGTGTTTATGAGGGAGGTTGCAACTCAGATGGCTGTGTAGGGAAAAGGGGACATGTTTATGCTTAAACCTGTTGAAGAACAAGTTAACCTGCAGATTTCTGATCTCTCACAGCCTGCACCTCTACCTGTAGTTATTCTTGATCAGCTCCTTCTCAGCAGTCTTCAGCTCCTCTTGTTCTCTGATCTAAAAGCTCTCTTGTTCTCTTCCAGAAGTGCCTTGATGTCATTGATCCACGACTAAATGTTAGAAGAGGACACCGCACTGGAGTGCTGCCCCTGCTGTGATGCCGTAGCTCTGACTTCACACAGCTCACTTCCTGTCCATGTTTGGGAGCTTTTACCTGTGTGAACAGATGTTTTCAGTAATGAGTTTGAACAAGACCAAGCACAGATCAGATCACACATCACAGATGACAACCTGCATGCTGCTGTAAGGAGTGCTACAGCTCAAGACCTGGACCAGATATGGATTTTCTGACCACAGAGAAGAGGTGTCAAACATCTGACTTCCAGTGGGTGTGGTGCTGGGTCTGATACCGGTGTCTTGATTGTTTCGTTTTCTGCACTGTGTGTGCTGCAGGGTGTCGGGTATCTAGTTGGCTCTGTCCCACTGTACAGTTTATGTAAAATAAACTGTTTTTAATGGACTGACTCTCACCTTCTCAGGCAAAATGTACTGAAGTGCCTTGGTTTTAAAACTAGTTAAGAAAAGAGAACGAGACATAATTCTTTAGGCACAAGTCCCCATGTGGTGTTGTTGAAAACTTTACGGGATCAGAAGACTCCAGTGAACGTTCACCCCTTTGTTGCCTCACAAGAACAGTTGAATATGTGCTTTTTAATGGTTGTGGTTGGATTTGTTAAGTACTGTAATGAGTCTATGAGCATAAGCAGTTCTTAAGGATCCTGTGTTTATTCCTCAAAGACTGGCCTCAGTAAACCCATGATACTTTAACAATATTCTCTAACTTTTATCTGAAAATAGGTCAGTATCGTCAAAAAATCCATTGACCAGCTGTGATTGTGCACCTGAATTTGGGAAAATAAGTCCTCTTTCTATTCTGTTTTATTTCTATGACCCTTCTTCATCTGGCTGTCCTCTTCAGAAGCTGTAACCATAACAGCAGCAGTTGTAACTGATGATGAGTCTAGAGCACAGACCACTAGAGAGGTCAACATGACAGAGAATTTAAACTAATGGAAGACTAAAGGCAGGTACGTTGAAAGATCCCAAACATATTCAAGCAGTTTGTTAAAAAGTCTCTATCCAAAAACTTGTAGACAGGTAGCATATGGACTAATAATTAACAATTAGATAATAATCAGTTATTAAGACATTTAGGACAGTGTCAGACAGCACAACAACAACAAAAACACTTTTTAAATCTATTTTCAGGAATTACTGTCTAAATGTTCCTGCTTAATGTCTCCCCTACAGTGAGAAGGGACGTTGACCTCTGAAAGTGTTTTCTAAATCAGACTGGATCCTCCTCCTGCTGAAGCTTCATGCTGTCTCAGAAGGCTGACTGGAGTTACTGGTTAATAAATGCTTACTGCCAGGCCTTAGAGGATGCTGCTTTATGTTGAGAGTGAGAACAGATGAACCAACAGGCATGTGTTAGTCTGACGTCTGAACCCTCTCTCACACTCTGAAGCTGTGTGTGCTTTCACACACAAGACAGACATTAAAGTCTGACAGTAGTGGAATTCAATTCTGTGTTTTTTTCCTTAGAATTACACTTATAGTGCAGTTAGATTCCTTTAGAAATGACCTGACATTTTCAGAATGCTGCCTGTAGCTGCATCATGTTTTCATTTATAAGGTCTGTCGCTCCTTTAGCACAAATCCAGCATTGCTCTGGTTAGTCGAGTCTGTTCAGTGTTGATGTGAAACAGCTTTCTGGATTCATTTATATATTTTTATTTCATCTTTATATTTACAGGTAAATCTCACTGAGACACCAGGTCTCATGTTCAAGAGCGGCCCGTTTTAAATCTACCTACAACGTGTCCAGTAGTCATCCATCAAACCAGTCAGCTAAAAGGAAGAAACGAAAACTAACAGACAGTAGCAATAAGACATCAGGAACACTGAAGACTGCTGTGGAATTTCACAAATATCTAATGAACATTTTATAAATATTATAGTTTTTAGAATAAATGATGTGGGTCAGGACAGAACTGTAGATCCTTAATAAGAAGTGGCAACGATCCAGGTTCTCTCTGCAGTCGCTTCAGCAGTTGATTCAATCTCCTTAACTTTGAAAGTTGTTGTTTTGAGTCTTTTTAAAAATAAAAAGGACATGTCTGACACTACCAGCCTCTAAGGTCCCCTGTTTTATTTACAAGAGTAGTTTTTATTGCTCGGGTCAGAACATTTCTTCTGGTTTCTAAAGACTCCACCCACTCAGAGTGATGTCACTATATGGTCTGTATGGTGGGTGAAAAACTGACAGAACACCACTTTAAAAATTCTAGAGGTGAAAATCCAAGAACCATCCACTGAATGGTGACATAGAGGCTTACACAGCAACAAATAATGGGAACCACTCAGAGTCAGTCACTGTGAGACAGTGGAGCCCAGAATTTATGATCTAAATACCAGGAATGAATTTTAATAAAGATTTAAATCAGAGCCTACTGACCTGCCATGTGCTCACATTCAACCTGTAGTGAGAGTCCTTACTTTGAATTGGATCATTTCTTTGTTTTTAACTGTTTTATTTGATTTGTTTTACACTGTTTTATTGTTTCTTTTTAAACTTTTAAAGTTTCAAATTTTTGTCGGACTTTATTATTATTATTATTAGTTTTTATGTAAAATATGTTTAAAAACTTGTCTTTTTATTTTTTATTTGATCCAGTCTGTGAGGTCTTACTAACCCATTAAGCTAAAGTTTCACACCATCTCGGACCTCAGAGGTTAAAACAAGTGATTTGAGCTTAAATGTTTGAGCAGGAAAACCATTAAAGCAGCTATCTGGATGATTTTTTTATGTATCAAAGTTTTCTAAATGTTTTAAATGATATTTCAGTTCTAAACTATGATCTATGGCAGTGTTTCTCAACGGGGGCTGTAGCTCATCCATCCCATACTGTGTGTCTCCTCCTCATCCACTAGAGGGCAGCAACATCATTTGACACCTGTCAGATTACAGAGGAAAACCTGTATTCTGTTTGATGTGCTTTAGTTTAGTACACAAACATGCTTTAAGAAATTCAACCAACAGTTTTGTTAATTTTTATTTATGAGAAACAATAATAAATGATTGTTTGTTTAAACATTTCTTTCTGCATGTTCTTCAGAGATAGCTGACATTTGTACACACACATCTTTAAACATTTTGTGTAACATATTTGAAATGTTGTTTTTTTAAATTTGAATTTTTTTTGACTATATAATCAAATTATATGCATGAGAAGTTTTTTTTATAAACTGAAAATCATTTTTTTAAAGTGAAATAAATTTATATTGAACAATCAAAATACAATAAATAACAATGAGGATTATAATTTGTGTGAAAAGGTGGGAAAATACATGTTTTGTCAAATACGGTATTACAACAACCCGACTGACTCTGACTGAGGTCTAAATTTGAAGGGATAAAGATTATATAGAATTTTATTTAGGCAAAACTAAGCAATTTTCTAACTTTAAATCTATAATATTGATGACAAATGACCTTTTTAAAAAATAATTTTGAAGTTGCTGTCAAATTCACATTATTCAGCCATTCTGTGAGAATTGTTATGAAATTCTTGCTCGATCTGGCTGGGTTTCTTTGTTGTTGTATCCTTGGGCAAGACACTTCACCCATGATGGTGGTCAGAGGGTCTTGGAGGGCCCCGGTGCATGTCAGTGTGCCCCAGGGGAGCTGAGGTTACAATGTAGTTTATCACCACTAGTGTGTGAGTGTGTGTGAAGGTAAATGACTGTTGTGTTGTACAGCTCTTTGGGGAACACTAGAAAGTGCTCTATAAATAAAGGATATTTACCATTTCTTGCAAGAAATGCTGCAGTTTGCTGCTGTTGCAGCTATTTGTGCTCTAGAAAAATCTCAGTTATTTGTCAGTAGTGCGATGAGAAATAACCAGTGGTGTGGTGATTTCAAAAAAGAGCTTTTGCTTGAAATCTTATGACGATTTTGAGGTTGGAATTGTTTTATGGTGACAACAATCCACTTTGGTCTCAGCCCTGCTGTGGCTAGCTGTTAGTGCTTCAATTTAGTCAGGATTAAGTTATTACCACATGATTTCATTTTTCTGTCTGTCTTCCACTTTTTTAGTTGTCTTTCTGTCTGGCCTTCAAATAAAGTATATATTTGTATTTCTGTTTGTAACTTATTTAGCAGTTTTGTTTGTCTTTTAAGAGTTCAGCTCAGGTTTTGTTCAGCATTCAAAGATTTCTGCAGATAGCTAAGAACTTTTTACCTCTCTGTTGTTGGCTCTATAATCCACTACACTGTGGTCTGCTGGCGACGGGAAGAAACTGAACAAGCTGCTTAGGAGACCCTGCTTGGCCTGGACTCTGTGGAGGAGGTAGGATGTTGGAGAAGCTGACCTCCATTCTGGACATTTCCACACACTTCTAATAGCTCTTTTTTATACAAATTCTAGATTCTATATGAACACCAACAGATTTAGAGCATTTGTGTTTGATGCTATTGAGATATCCAGTAAAGTTTAAAATGGATACACTGTTGAAAGAGCTTCAGAAGCAGTGACTGGCTGTCTTCTCATCTGAGATCGTCTGAGATAACTCGTGGTGGCTCATGCGTCACTCTAGCATGCATTACTATGATAGTTTACTGATAAACAGCTGAGGCTGTTCAAAAGTTTCATGTCTTCCAATCAACAGTCTTGTTACAACAAAAACAATAAACAAGTCAACAGATTCAACTCGACTTCTCCAAACTGAGGTTGTTCAGTGACCTATGCAACAGGAAAGTCAGAACTTGTTCATAATTCTTTCTCAAAACTTGACGTCAAAGGTCTGAACTATTTCAATAAGGAAGTTATGCAAACAGTATCAGTTGCTTGTAAAAATGTCTGTGAATTCCAGGGTGTGAAGTGTCAAAGGTGGAAGAAGGAATAAAAACATGCACTCAACCACTTCGGGTTGTTTCCTTGAACATTGTCTAAAGTTTGTTACTTTAAAGGAAACATTAAACCAACGTATTATTTAGTGATGGTTCTTAGTGTTATTGTGACAGAATAAACTGTAATAAATATAAAAATGGTCTTTGATCCTATATTTTTAAATGCTCGTTGTCTCTGTGACGTATTTAGATATATGAGCTTTCTTTGTTATCATTCATCATCAGAACTAAAAGCAATGCTGTTGAGATTTTGAATTTTTTTGTCAATGGATCCCCTTGACCAATCAAATGACAGCTTACATTCCCCACATGCCACAATTAAAACAAAAATCAACACCTTTCTTAAGTTTTTTAATTAAAGAAAAGGGTGTGCTTACAAGGATTATGTTTTAACTGCAAACTTCTTTTGATCAACCTAAAAATGTGTCTTCTGCTAAATAGCTCAGGTATGGTAACATAATAGCAACTACCGGTATGGGTTCTCCAGAACTGATGATTCAACCTATGCAAACTCTGCAGATCAGCTTTGAGAGAAAAGCTCAAATGCATTTCTCTGTGGGAACTCATCTAATAAGATATGATCACTTTTTAAGGTTAGTTCTCCAGTATAACTTGTATAAACCAAAACTAAATCATAGTGTTTTATACAAAATGATAGCTAATGCAAATACTGAGGTAAATAAAAAAGTTATTAAAAATCTCAAATATTCTTAAGCTGTATTATTTTTATTATTGCTATGTTTTTTTTAAACTATAATTACATAATTTACATTAAATGGGAGAGAATTCCTGGAAAATGCTTGGATACTTTTTAATTTTTGTTAAAAGAAAAACATAAGTTTCTGAGGATTGTGTGCAACAATAATGTATTTCAAACATATGTTACTGCTTTCATACCTTATTAACACAATCATATCATATTTCATTCACACATTTATATGTTTCTAAAAGCTCTATCTTTTCAACAAGATTAGCATTTTCCTCAAAAAGCTGATGTCAAGTTTTCTGCCCTCTGGTGGAGGACTTAGGTACTGACGTTTGCAAGTACACATTTTATTTAGTTTCATTATTAAATATTTATTCAATAAATGCAGTTTAACAATAGATTTTTGTTATATTAACATAGCCCAAAAAATTTGAACCCCACCTGAGTTTATGATAATTATTTAATAAAGTTCAAAACAATCTAAACACAGCAAACAAAAGCTCAGGCTCCAAGCAGTTAAAGAGAGAAGCATCCCAAAGGTCAAACAGAAGTACTGATTTAAAAAAGGAACATTGTTTCTGACATTTTCATATACTCAGCTAATTGTACTGACGCTTGTTTTACATCGGATTTTATGTAACACTAAAGATCTCACGTGTTTAGTTCAGAGCTGCACGGGGGGAAAAAAATCGTTCTCGGTCCCAGACTGAGCTCATTTGTTCTTGAAGGGTCCAGTGGAGTGTGTCCAGTGTCCCTCCAGCTGAGGAGGACCGCCTCCTCCCCTCCCCTCCCCTCCCCCCTCTGCTCTGGACGGCGCAGCCCCTCTTCAGGGAGGAGGTCTGATCAGATTTATTGTCATGTTTCCCAAAGAGTTCAGAAGCTCCGAGATCCTCTGAAACCACCAATTCATGGATGCAACCGAACCTTAACTGCCGAGGGTTTTTAAAAAATCCTTATTTTCACTTTACTAGTTTTTTCGTTGTAGTTTTTATAGGTGAACGTTTTTGGATTCAAATTAAAGTCCCATTTGAGGCATGAAGATGCAGTTCCGGACTGTCCTTGACGTGAATGTTGTGGACGTGCAGAAGAGAAGAAACCCCTCCAAACACTATGTAAGTGTTCCTGTTCCGTGTTCCTCTCGCCCGACATCCATTGTTTACATTTCTACTCAAACAGAAACCAAGCTGAGGTCTTCAGTTGATCCTCCTCTTTGTTCAGAATTAAAAAACCTACAACAGATAGACTCACTGAGCCCTTCAAAACATAAACACCTCTGACTCCACCTCCATCCTGCTCTGGAGTAGTTTTATTCTCTTCTGCTCAGACCTGTTGTCCTCAGTCAGGGAGGCTTTGTTTCATTTGATTTTAACTTTAATATTTAATGATCTATTTATAAAATCTAATTCTTTATAATCTAAGCTCTGCATGCACCAAACAAAAACAGGTCTCAACAGGTTCTAGGTGTGTCTTTGAGTAAAAGACACCCAGGTTTTGTGCTTTTCAAACTTTTATTGTAATAACTTAAAAAATGACATATTTATGCTTTACACATTACAACAGCAATAAACATATCATAAAGTAACAGCAGCATTAGAACCTTATTTATAAAGACGTATAATAGTAAGAGCATGCTCCTTACATCATTTACAAACTAATGCATGAAAAATGATTACTAGGCAAAATCTCATTATCATTTCTGTAGTTCACAGATTTGCTTTTATTCATGTTTTTACATGTTGACCTGCTCGCTTCCTGCCCCCTTCCTTCATCTCGTTTGATTAAAGCACCAGAACCTTTGCAAATCCTTTCAAACTGCTCTTAGAAGAGGAACCCATTACTAAACCATTAAACATGCAACATTTGTAAGTGCATTAGACGTCTACAGGGCTGCATGTTGCAACCATAAAAAGAGACGTTTGCAAACGAGTAAGATAAATACTTACTACCAGAAAACACATCAATGTTACCACTGGAACTATCAGAGATCTTAGTGCACAAGCGTTTTCTAAGACTTGATGGCTTTAGCGATTTTAAAAGTACACAAATAAATAGTAACAAAGCAAATTAGAATGTTTTACAAGTAAATCCTCACTTGACATTTGTTGCAGTTATGCATTCAGTTTCATTGAGGTTTAGGGAATAGTTTTAACATGAAATTAGACAAAGAAAAGGTAAATCAGCAGTCAAGACAAAATGAAACAAGATCAGAGTTCAGAGGAGAAATATTAAAAGATAAACACTGGAGAGGTGAAATCTGAATCTGAAGGATTTACTAAACAACCTGGACAAACAGAGGTTCTGGAAATCCTTTGTCTCAGTTTGTAAAGTGTCTCAGGGCAGGTTTTAGTAAACTGTCCAGTTTCCAGTCTGCTACTCTGAGCTCGGTTCGCTGTGTGTTGTAGTGTGAGGATGTGTATCACTACCAGTGATGGGCAGCAATGCATTAAGTAACACATGCAATTACATTTTAAAGTAAAGGATTACAGTTGCAAAGAAAGTAGTTTGATTACTGTTACTTTCATGCAAGCAGGCTGCATTACTGCATTACTAAACCGTGATTTTGTAGGAGCCTCATGACTTTTCTGTAAGTGGTAACAACAGACTCGTCATTTCATAAAATACGGTTGAATGTGCAGAAAAAAGGTTTAAATGTTCAACAAATTCCTTCAAGTCAGAGATTAGCACCTAATTTAATTTTGCTTGTGCATAAAGTTAAAAGATCAAAACTAATAAAACAAGAAAAAAAGAGTCAGTTTCATTTGATTCAGTGTCATGTGATGGATGCAGAAAGGTCTATTGCTTCATATTCAGATTAAACATGTTTTTGAACATTAACTAAGTAAAGTAATTAGTAAAGCAGCTAAATACTTTTGAAAATAAGTATTCAGTAAAGTAACGGGATTACTTTCTTGGAGAAGTAGTCAGTAATTAGCAACTAATGACTTTTTCCAAGTAACTTGACCAACACTGTTCACTACGACAATTCAGCCAAGAAAAAAGCTTCAAAAACATTTCAGGACTTCAGAAAATCAAGTCAACTACAAAGTAAAAACCATCAGGACTCCTTCATGTTTAGACCTTTTGAGCTATTAGCATCTACTGCTCATCAAGTAAAAAATAACATGAAAAACTCTTAAAGAAAACGATACGTTCATTTACAAACTTAATCAAATTTTTCCAAAATTGTTCAATTCTTGCCAAATTTTATTTCCAAATAACGTTTTGTTACATCGCTCAGTGCCTCAATTTACCCAGAAAACTGAGATAAAACCAAATCTAAAAGGACAGAACTGTGTTGAACAGTTTTTATGACAATACGGGCAAAAGTTCCAGTAAACAAAGCTAACAGATAACAAGATTTTACCACCTTAACATTGTGAGTCCACACTTGAGTTTAGGGTTGTGCACTTCATGCCACATAACATATATAGAACCTGGAGAGAATTTGTGAATCAGAAGCACTTCTTTCATGTAACACGGGTCGTATTTATCAAGGGCTTTGGAGGGGACATACCATCCAAGAGTTTTCACGCCTATATGAGAGTTTGGTTTAAGTTCAGCTGCAGCCAAACACATTCCCATGTAAACATCATCAATAGGAAGAACTTCAATGGACTTTGACATTTCGTAGATGACTAAAGCCGTGTAGCCAGACATGAGGTAACCCCCTCCGCCACAGTAGGCCGGGTACGACTTTTTATTATACACCTGAACCGGAACAAAATACTTGCTGTTTGGCCGTCTGATGGGAAGAGCATTTTGGATCATGTGTCCAGTAAAGAGGTGCTTGTTCCCATCATTGTCTTCAAGGCTTTGAAGGTACACAATCATGTTTTCTGTGTGTGCAAAGACATCGTCGTCTCCATTGAGCAGGAAACGGGCATGGCGACAGCGTCTGTCCATCCACTCGAGGAACAGGATCTGCTTCAGAGTGAGGTTGAAAAAGGATTCGTTGAAGTCCCATTGGAGGATGTCTCCGTACTCTTTGTTCTCCAGTGCGAGGAGCTTGTTCAACCTCTCTTTCTCAAATCCAGAACCTTCTGTTCCTGAAACGAAGATGGTTTTGATGCTCTTCCCCTTGTATACCCTCTCTTTGGCCCAGGTCTTGCGTAGCACCTCTCTCTGCTCATAGTTCTTGGGGGGACTTTTAATAACAAGCAAAAGAAAGATGTCTTTGGGCCTATAACGCCGTCCGCATTTATGAGGAAGGTCCAGAATCATGGGAAAACTGCGGCAGTGACGATAATAAAGAAAGTCTTTAATGTGACTTGAAAGACTGTTAAAATCCACGACCTTTTCCATTGTCTTATTTTTCTGACATTTTGGTGGAGGGACGAAGACCTCTTCATATTCTATATTTATTTGTAATTCTTCCAGAGTGTTGTTGAAATAATCAGGTGTGAAGGAGTTTTTAGGTTCCTTCAAATAAACAAGCACTAGAAGGGTTCCCAGCAGCAGGGAGGTTACGATAGTGATGCTTTTCTCCTTTAGGTTTCTGAAAGAAAGAGAACATTATTACAGCTGTTGCTTTGTCAGCATCTTATAGAAACACATTTATTGCAGTTACTTTTCTTTACATTTTTCAATGCGTTTCTGTTTTATGTAAGTAGAGATACTCCAGTTTCCACCTGTTGGCTGGATATCAGAGTGCCGTCTTACAAAACAGCACCGGAATGATATTAATAACAAAAAGATTTGTGGTTTCTATTTCTACTTGGTTTCTACTGAGAACTTTAATAGGGAGTCTTTTAATTGGTGAAACTCCAAACCAGAAATAGCCCTGATATTGAATGTCCAAAACCTAATAATCACATTAATAACTAATAATTAATTAATAATCACCACTGTGGTTAGGAGCGTTTGTAGGAAGAAGCTGGAAACTGACTAGTTTTGCAAGTTGGTGCAATTAAATGGTGCAATAATGAAATAAAATTGCTGACATCATAAAATCTAAGTATAGGGATATACCAGCCTGTAAACTCATTATCACACCTATTGAATAGATGGATCATGTAATTCAGAATGAAAAGAAAAGCTTTTCTAAATGACCACGCCTGTCATAGCAGATCTTTAAAATCACTCTCATCATTTAATTCTACATTAATTTCTACATATTGGTTGTAAATACTATGATCAGATTTATGTTACATTAGCAAAAACCTTGGAAATTATCTCACTAAGAACTTTGTAGGGGGCTTAGTGTGACATTTTAAAAACCTTCTTCTGAAAATGTTCTGAAAATAAGAGAAGAGCAGCAAATATCCAGAAGAAAAGAAAGAAAGAAAGAAAGAAAGGCAAACTTTTAGAAAGTTTAAAAAAACTTTCTGTAAGACACTCTGGAAAAATATTACAAGAATGACTTTCTACTTGAAAGTAAAGTCCTCAGCAGCAATAAAATGTTTTTCTAAATCTTTTTTCCAATCTTTAAACTCAGTTAAGTTACATTTTTACACAAAATTGATGTATAAATAATAAAATAAGAGCTTAATAGACAGACAGTGGGTGATTAACATCAATGGAACATAAAAACAAGCAGAATTCATTCATCTTCCTCTTGCAGAAGCATAAAAACTCACCTAAATGAGTAAAAGGTCCCAGACATCAGGTTGAGATTCATTTTGCAGTAACTAGAGAGATATGAGCCGATGGTGAACGTCCCGTTGATTAACACTGAGACTTTGACATAGCCCGGCAAAGACAAGTGGCTGGTAAGTCTGGCAGCCTCTATCTGCTGACAGCTTGTTTTACTTCACAGAAAAGCAGAACAGGTAGAGCAGGAAGCATCGGGGCTGAGCGGGCAAACTGCATTTTTTTCTGGTACATTTTCCAAGAGGTCTTCTAAAGTCTTGTGGTGTAAACAGATCAAACACTAATGCAATAAAACCAGTCTAAGTGATTCATTTAAATTCAACGCAAGGTAACTTCCCATTTGATCACAGCATTACTCTTCCTGCCTGGAACTCTTTTATGTACACCAAAGACCTGTAACTTCATTAGAATGTTGTGAACAATGCACAGACAATCATTGTTTCCATCTGTATACGGCTTTACACTCAGGTATGTTATGACAGTTTCACAGGATTCTCACTTGTATTTTTATGAGTCAGCATTCTACCAGCAAAGCAGGTTTAGCTTAGGAGTTAGCATAAAATCAAAAAGATGTTTCTACAGAAATGGATTACTTGATAGTTCAGAACTGAACTGTGTTTTTGGAATAAAACTTGTCATAATGATCTTTTTTGACGTGCTAATATGAGTGTCACAGTACATTGAGAAAAACCAACAACTTTGATTTCTAAGTATAACCTCTGATCATTTCTCTAAACAAGTCATTCAGGTTATATGTTGTTATCAAATTTACACACAGCGGGTTAAAAGTCCTGGCACCATAAAAATCTCCATCATTCCTTTTGTATTCATGCTAACAACAAGCAACAGTCTCAAGTAGGGATACCGGTCGGTAACGGGTATTGTTGAGATACTAAGGTCATGTACTCTTCATCATACTCATAAAAGTACTCCAATACTATTAGATGAAGTGGCGGGCTGTGACTTTCACCTCTGGGCCTTCAGTGATTTTCTACTCAGTCCAACCTAAATTAATACAGCTCATAATACGTCAATCTGACACCACGTCTCCAGAATCCATACAGAATCACACATACACATTACATCACCCTTAATATAGGCTGGTCAACACACATTTTTGGGCAGATCAGAACCGAACTGGTCCAGGTCTGTTAGGTCGCCGTGTCACGCGCAGGCTGTGACCACTAGCGGAGCTGCTGTAGCTCATATTCAGCTCAGTGACACGCTACAGGTGATGGATTACTAACAAAAGAAAATGACAAAAACACAATAAAAACACAAATTGTGTTTGGCTATCACAACTGATCGTCTCTGTTGTTGACTGAAAGCAGACAGCAGCCTGCTCTGTTGATTCTGAAGGCCCAGAGAGAAGCACTTGGGCGCAGAGCCCCTAGTGGCAGACTTCAATCTTCCTAACAACACAAGCTAGCTGAAATCTGATTGGACAACACCCTACCTTGGTATTTTAACACTAGAAGTGGCACAGCCAAGTGGATATAATATGATTTAAAGAGAACAGTCCAGGAAGAAAAATTTTATTTAAAAATATTAACCAAAAGAAAACATACATTTACTGTGTTACCCCCTGATTCATGGTGTTTGATTACACAAGGACAGCTTTTCATGAGCACTGAACATGATTTGAAAGGCAGAGAGCTGATTAAATGTTTAAAATGTACAGATACAGTTATTTTCCCACTGTGAAAACAGAAATATAAATGTAATCAAATCCAGTTCTTAATATATTTAAACAGCCTTTTTTCCTAAGAGAGACCATGGTGTAGAGGTAGAGATTCAAAGACTGGCACCTGCTTCTATCTTAGATGGTTAAAACTTATTGTTTGGGGCGCGTGGTGGGCCAGAAATATGAGGGTCGTGGGCCGGATCTGGCCTGCAGGCCGCCTATTTAGATCAATGACATTTTGTGCCGGTACTCGGTATCAGCAAGTACTTACATGTAAGTACTCATACTCATACTCGGTTTGAAAAAATCAGGAATCTTTGCATCCCTAATTTTAAGCAAATATAATATGCTTTTATAGTAACAATTAAAGTCCAGAAGGCCATTTTAAATGTCCAGATACAAATAAATAAATTATATAATAAATGTTTTTACAATGAACACTGAAGCTACACATACTAGTTTATTTGAACCATGACGAAAACTTTTGTTTTCATTTTCTTTATTATAGAGACAAAAGCAAAACACAACAGAATGGAAAGAATGTTCTTTTAGTTGCAGCATATTTTCCAATGTCCCTGAGACATTCACACACTAAAGTTGTTTTCATTACTCTGATTTCCACTAAGTCACATTGGTAAAGAAATCCTTTGTATTGGTCTTGAGCAGCATTCCTTAAGGTCTGTTGAAATCGCTTTTCTTTGAATGTCGGCTTTAAGTCTTTGTTGAGTCATAGAAGCCTTCAGCCTTCAGCCTTTGCTGATGGAAAGGTATGCATTTTGTTTGTGGTTTTGAAAAGGTGTCATTTTAAAATGACTGCACAATGGTAGGATGCAGCTTCATTCAGACTTGATGTGTAAACATTCAAGAATTGTAAACATTGTCTAATATGTACAAGAACATCCGCTGACCCTGTGGACTGATTTAAGAACATCTTGGCGTGCTCACAGTGAGCATTTGTTGTCTTTTTAGCGCAGAGTGATACTAGACTTGTCTCCTTTGTCCTTTTTTAACTGGTTTGACTGGATTGTCAAAGTGAGAAAACACAATAAGTCACAAGATGCGCCTCAGCAGGAAGGGGGAGAATTTATTAGTCCATCAGCTTCCATTGAAGTGATTAACCTGAGACCTAAAATCAATCACATCATCCATCTCCTGCTGAAGGGGAGCACAAAGAACAGGGCACACTCTTCCTCCTGGGATTTGAGCCAGAGGAGAGGTTGGACTGGGAAATCCCCACGAGGAAAAAGGAGGGAGAGAAAATTTAAATCTCGTCATCTATGAGCTAAGCAACTAGTAATGTGTGTCCGGCTTTAGAGAGGAAAGAAGCAGCCCTTTGTTTGAAGCTCCTGCTTGTTTAAGTGTCACATCCTTGTAGGGACTCTGGCAAATGAGCTCTGATAGCACTGACATTTTATTTGACTCCCATAATAAACACATGGAAACGTATCCCTCACAGGTCCTGGTAATTTAAATCGGCATCATATGTTGATTTATGAATCTGCTCTGAATGTATGTTTTACATCCTCACGCTAAGACATGTGAGTTTGGCTGTTTCTCATTAGCGCTCTGATGGAGAGCTTGCTACTCTTTCTTTCTGAGAGGAAGAGATTGGAGAAATATGAATGTATTTCCAGCTTGATGTCTTTGCAGCTTGTCACCATATGAGCTGGATTCTCAAAGCATGGAAGTGAATTATGTTTAAATCAAGGGTCGGAGCTAGGGTGACCAGATCCAAACCAACATAATGTGGGACAAAGAGCATGTTGTTGGGAGACGATGTCAAATTTAATATATGCAAATGCAATGTAATAATATACATAATTTATTCATCTTCCTAAGAAAAAATAACATCTGATTTTGTTGCATGCTCAGACTGGGATTTGAACCCAGGTCTCCGCTAGGCCTCAGGTCATCACTCTCTTTCATGTTGCTTTTGCTCTATGTCACTCATTTCTTCTCCTACTTGCTAGGTTCATGTGTGAGAGGGAGGCCGACTCGCGGGTCTAATGTAACCGCGGAACGTAAATAATCTGAATCAGAAGCTTTAATTGTCATTGAACCAGTGTCCTGCTACAATGATATGCGTTCAGTACAACCTGACCAAGATTTGACACAGAACATGTAGAACACATTACAGGACCAGGTAGACCGCGGACGCCGCCGGAGGGCGCACCCTTTTGATGCAGAGATGGTGAACAAGAGGGAAGTTGTGTAAGGATGAAAAACGTGTTTCATTTCTCTGTCCTCCTTAGGGGAGATGGAGACTTGACTCAGGAAAAAAAAAAACGCCTCACTACATTCAAAGCAGACAAAACCCAAACAGTCACAAGCGTTGTACACAAGAGGTGGGTAGGGGAGGGTGAGGAACTCCGAGCCACATGAAGCCGCCGCTAGAGCTACAACAAGGCCACTCTGGAGGGGAATGAGGTCATCAGGTCCAAGGCGAACATTGAAGTGTAGGGAGGTGTGTTTGTGCATCAGTAGCATGTGTGTGTGTGTTGTAATCAGTACATGATAATAACACTATGCTGAGCTGAAAGAGCAACTTCTTTTCTTTTAAAAACCATTTGATTTTTTTTATAGCACAAACCATTGCGGAGTGCAGAAATGCGTCGACGAGGACGCGCTTGGTGTTAAAGGGTAAATGCGGGACATTGTCTCAATTTATGGGACGTGTGAAAAGTGATGAAAATGCGGGACAATCCCGCACAAAACGGGATATCTGGTCACCCTAGGCGGAACTAGAGCTTGACTACGATAAAAAATGTTTTGCAAAAATTGACTAGATTTTTTTTGCTTTGCTCTGACAGGTCATCCTCTGTCTGAGGTGCAGCAGCCAGGGCTCTAATTACCCAGCAATCTCATTTATACCCAGTTTTGCTGTTTGACACCTTCTTTCAACCACCCCCTCCATCACGCTCAACCAGGCACCCTCTCATCCTTCTTCGTCATCCCTTCTTTCCCATTTATCCCTCATTATTACCTTCCTCATCATGTACCATTTGCTGTTATGTCATCCTTCTCATTCAATGGGTCATCTTGTGTGCTAGCCTCCAACATAAAGTGTAATCAGTCGAGCCAATCAGAAACCTTCTGTCACCTGCGTTCCCTTCACTCATCCTCAATAAACCTGTTAAACACACTGTTGTGACGCTACACCCAAACTAATCTAAAAATTCCACAGCCTCCAGCAGGTCATGGAACTTTTTGACCTGTCATGCACACCTTCGTTTTTGTAATGTGGTTGGAAAACAGCAGCGCCGAGTAATCTTTGTTTCAGGCATCCACGTGTGACTAAACAAAAACCAAGACGGAGCAATCAGCTGGTGTTACATAACTTGTTCTTGCCACGAGTCACCTTATCCTCTAGAAACGAGCTACTGTGTGTTGAGGAAAAGCAAACGTTTATCTTTATTTTATTATCTTTATTTTTAGGAAAATTTTCTCACATTTGTGTTTTGTCAACACAAACAAAGTCTGCAGGTGAAATGATTCATTCTTTTAGTTATTTCATGTGCAGAGGGGATGTATAACTGTGGTATAAACTGGAAGGAACACCATGTGTTTACTCATTAAACAGAGAAATCAAGAGAATCGTAGAGAAACTACATAAAAAGTATTATGAGCATCCAATTTCATTTAGTGATGAAGTAATGATAATTTCTAATTTGAAATAAGTATAGATCCCCCAACTGCACTTAAGCTTATATAATTCATTATCAGTGCTTTTATTGACACTGAATGTGTTGACGCTTTCATTGATCCCTCATGGTTTTCTATGTGTGGATGAAGCACAGAGGAGCTAATTAGTTTATTTGACCCCTGTGGATCTTTGAAGTTAAGTTCTGAGGGTTAGAGTGGTGCTGTGGTGGATTTGAGAATTGTTCCTAACCGGCTCTTTCTGTTTGTGTTTACTTTAGGTTTACCTTATCAACGTCACTTACACCGACTCCACTTCCCAGGTCATTTACCGAAGATACAGCAAGTTCTTTGACCTGCAGGTATGTGTCAGTGATTAAATACCAGAACACTTTTACAGCATACATTCACAGCTGCATTGGAAGTCCCTCCAAAGCCATAAAACTTGACATTTTCTGTTCCACATCACTTGGATATTTTTAAAGAATAGTGCTGTATGAGGTCAGTTTGACCTTCTGGTCTCTTCTCTCAGCTCAGCTGCTGCAGGCTGTGAAAGGTCTCTTTTAGGACGACTGCTTAGAAATAGGAAAATAGGGGAAATCCAGGCAGCAGATGCAGGAAAAAACATGACCTCAATCACAATGCAGAATGTTGCAAATTGGCAAAGTTTCCAGGATTTTAAAAATCTGCAATCCTCCATGGATGTATCTTCAATTCCAAGTGAATGCAACTAAAGCTGTAACAGTATAAGGCTCTTTACATTAGTTTTAGTGAGTACTTTTCTTATGAAAGACTGTCTGATAACCTCTCCTTCAGACTGCATTCTACAGCGCTGTGGCTCCGATGGGCTGGTTGCAGGAAACCCTTTGTTCTCTGGTCTCTAACAGCCAGGAGAGCTCTACCCTGGTCTGTTTGATTGAAGCAGGGCGTCTCTCCTGCCTATGTAAACATTAGTCATCTCTGTAGCTCCCTGCTGCTGCACTGTGTTTGTCTGGTGATGGTAACCCCTAAAGAACAACAGTCTGCAGCTGTCCATACAAAGTGGTTAAATAGTTTTGTATACTTTGATATAGTATAAAACTGACAAAAAGTTAAAAAAAAAATTCTCATTTAAATGCATTTTAGTGAGCTTCTTAATGAGGGATTTAAAATTTGGATTTCAGGTATCAAATCAGGTTTCCTTTCAGCATCAAAGTGTCTCTATTTTTGACTGACTATACAGTTTTACATTAACCCTGCTTTTATGTGTTGTGTCATAGAACACGCTAACATGTTTGCGATATGCGGCAAGGGTGTGTCTAGAATTTTTTCTTGGGGGGCCAGACAGGGGTAAAGACTGTAGAAGGGTGGCACACTAAAAGGTCATTATATTTAAATGCTCTGCAGTCTTGGATTGCATTGGACAGCAGACCAAAGTTTTGATTAGGGATGTCCCGATTCGATCACGTGATCGGAAATCGGCCCCGATCACGTGATTTTGGACTCGATCGGAATCGGACGTCACCTCCCGATTTTGACTCGGGTTTCCTCTTCATGCGCACTGTCCCGCCAAAATAAAAGCCGCTACGCCGTCAGAAGGAAGTTTGGGTTTTTTAAATATATGTTAAACAATCTAAAGCACATGGGATTTATATGTAGTCTATATTTGTGCACATATACTAACCATAATCAGAGTTTGAATCACTTTCCGCCGGTCCAGGAGGAGGGAGGGGCCGGGACCTGAAGACACGCGAACTTATCCAGCAGCGACCGAGTTCGCTGCTCTCTCCACACCCACCGGGACTCGTCCTCCCCCTGAACGGAAAGCAGCCAAGCACTGACGGGAGTACTCTGTCTGGAGGAGGTGGCGAGGCCGGCGTGGAGCGAATCATCCCCGCGCTAACTCGTTGTCCCTACGCAGCGTCTCCCTCCAGGCTCAGAGGAGATTCTGCTGAGTGCTGCAGGTACACCACGTCACAACACCCGCCCTCCGTCGGGAAATAATTGAGCGATGTTAAGATTTTTAAAAAGCGCTTTCTGAGGAGGAGCTTCCTGATTAAATGTCGCTCCAAAACGATTTCTCCAAATAGTCTAATGAAGAAGGTGTTCAGAGCTGCTGCAGTCAGAGGATAAAGCGGCAGGAGGAGGAGGAGTGAAGGAGAAGCTGATGACTTAAGAAATGATCGGGTCATTGTCAGTAAACAAGTTTGTTCTTTCTGGGCAAAAAATGGAGCAGAGTGTTAAAATAATGTTGACATTTTTTCTGCACCTGAAAAGCTGTAGGAAAAAAAAGATTTTCCTCAAAAAGTTACTTTAACCACAAACTAATTTTGTGCACAGAGAATATATGTTTAAGTATTTAAACATATATGGATATGATAGAGTATACAGATGGATGGATTTATGTCTGCAGCATGACATCATTTTGTTACTTGTTTGTTTTTATTAGTTAAACTTCGGCAAAGTAGAACGCAGAAGCAGCTTGAAGCAGAAAGTGTGAGTCTGTCTGTGGTCTGGAAGCATTATAAAGTTGATCACAACAACATATTAAAAAGATCGGATCGGGACTCGGGATCGGCAGATCTTCAAAATCTAATGACTCGGACTCGGACTCGAGGGCAAATGAACCTGATCGGGGCATCCCTAGTTTTGATAACTTATTTATTTACTGAAGTAAAACACATGGATCTGTTTAGCATTCAAGAACTGATTCAAAATCAGGGAGAACACAATCAGTAGACGACAAATGAACATTTTAATACATCACAGTCTCACTGTACACCATCAAAAACAGTCTGCCTGTGAATGTGCTTTCAAAATCAAAATTATTATAAAGTAGAATTAAGTTTTGACCAATCCCGTTGCCTCTAGCTGTGTTTACTTCTGGTTTTTGAGCCTAGCCGCTAAACGCCGGTTGTTTTCTATCAGATATTACGGCTAAAATACGAGCAAGTCAGTTTCCTAAAGTATTAAACAAGAGTGGTGGAAAGCTGTTCTGAACCAAACACAACGTGGTGGTGGATTATACATGAAAATCGTCACTTGACAAAAACTTTTTGACCGCAAAACATGCAGGAAATTAGCTAAAATTAACACGGCTAAGCAACACGCACACTAAACTAAAGAGAAGAGACACGTTTCCACAGAGTGAGACAAGAAGAATTACTTTTTGGAGTGGTCTGCTGTTAAAACAAACAAAACAATACAGTAGTGTCATATTGAGACTCAATATCAGCAAGTTCTAAATGTATCTATAGTCCTTATAATGGTCCCTCAACCAAATTATCTGGAGGATTATTGTAATATATTGCATGAGTAACTTTACTTAGAGATACATGAACCCTTCTATAAAACGACAGTTTAATAAAACAAAGACTTCTCAGGAAAAAGAGGGGTTAAAAGTGAAACTGAGACAGAAAAGTTCTGGAGGCTTGGATTTAAACATTAGTAGTTTAAATAAAACTTACTTCTCTGACACTTGTGACAAAGTCGTTTTTCTTGATTAACAGCTTTTAAGTTATGATAGCAGACTTTGTTTTGAATTCCTTGCAGCATAAGTGCAGGTCTTAGGTTTTTGAAGGTGTTGACAGAAAAAAAGCTTTTGAAAGCAATAACTCTGAGAAAACAAATCACTAGTGTCAGGTGTCAGTTTGAGCCCAGCCTCCTCCACCACACAATCTGCTGGTCGGTGTGTGTGTGTGTGTGTGTGAGACTCGCAGTGTAAGATCATTTTGAGTATTTAGTAAGACTAGAAAGGTGCTATAAATGCATCCATTTATTGTTTAACAAGTCTTAGCGTTTAGCATCAGTCAGTACTATAGTCTTGACAGCAGGATTGACTGACTGTCTTGTAAAGATGGTGGATCCATTTTTATTACCCAGTTGGACTCTAAAGCTGCACTCAGTTAATGTTTCAGCCCTCTCACTTGAGCTCATCTGTAATGACTCCTCTGGGAAGCAGTTATCATTTTCCAGGATCCCATCTTCTTTTCAAAATGACTTTTATTTTTTTGTATTTTCCTGTTAAGTGTTTGTGACACACAAGAACAGTAAAGAACCCTCAGTTCTTGTAGTTTAGACTTTTATCTTTTCTGCAGAAAGCTGCTGAGCCTTTGTTCGCCATCTTTGGAGTGTAAAGGACCTCCCAAACCTCACACACTCAATCTGGTAAGTGTGTGAGGTTTGGGAGGCCTCCTCTTCATCATGGTGGAGTATGCAGGACACACATTTCTCCAAAAATCCCTTAGTCGTCATTATTCTTGGATTGCTGGACCAAATATTCTCCCTCTGTTATTTGTCTGACCTAAATTCTTTTTGCCAACTTTAAAATCATTTCCTAAATGCTGTTGTCAAATATGAGATGCATAGGAGGTAACTGACCCAAAATACTCTGAAGTTAACCCTTTATAGGGCAGGTGAGTATGTTTTAAATTTTGACGCAGCCTAAACCTAAAATTAATCATAAACATAAAAGTAGGAAAAAAGTGTAAAAAAGGTTTGAACATAAATATGTACAATTATTTAAATTAATTAAAGCTTATAAAAATAAGAAAATGAAAAAATTTCTATTTTCTGCCCTAACAACACTTCATGGTTGAAACTTTGAATTTACATGTAGGTTAAAGGTCGTTTTATCTTGCTTTTGTTGAATTACATCGCACAAAATGTCCACAGCTGATCAAGCAAACTTATTTTCCACAATTCAAATCAATGTACTGTACATCTGCTGCAGAACTTTGGGTTTGTTATGAGAGGATCTGCTGATATGAAGAAAGTTGAGCTGCTGGGTTCTGCTAGGCTCTTTTCTAACTCCCCACGCCCACATAGAAAAACACAACTGTATGCAACTGTTCTCAGGCACCAACAGGTGTCATGCATTCAACAGAAAATATACCCTTAAATGATTAGTGTTGTAAACTTTGCAGCAATTCTGCAAAAGTTATCCTGACATTCCGATACAGGTTGATTTGCTTTAAGTAAGTCTGAGAATAGCCACTGCATGATATTTCTCTGCAGTAAACAATATGAAGTAGGTGTTAAATAGCAAGCCACGGATGGAATCAGATTATTTTCCCACTCAAACATTCTTCCTCACTCCCTCTGTCTCGGATTCCTCGGTTTCTTTGTCTCCCTGATGATGACCTTTCTTTGTCTGTTCCTCCTTATTCACTCATGTGAGTGCAGTATACATTTTGTTTCACATGACATTATAATTATGATTGCTTTCAAAGAGAAGAATGTGAGCACATTGTAGCGTAATATAACCTGTTTTTATTGTTATAATACGGACACACTTCTGCAAGATCATTAGTTCAGTTTTGTAGGGTTTACACTGAGCGATGCTGAGATACCTTCACTAAACTAATTGTTATGCAGGGATACTTTAGATTCCCTTTATTCAAAGTGAAGACTTACGTACGTTATACCTGGAAGATATGAACCGGAGGCAGACTTAGACTACACTTATTTTAATAAGCAAACAGATTGAACGAACAGACAGATATGAGGTAGGCAGTTGCATCTTAAGGAGTTCTTCTGATGTTATTAAACTGAGGGTTAATGACGAGAGCCCGTGATATAAGATATATCTAGGGAGTTACAGAGCTAGTTATGAGGGGAGTTGGAGATTAAGTTAACGGGAGTTTTACTTATCAAGAGCCTCAGTTTACCAGACCGGGGTTTACCTGCTGAGATCGCTCCGTTGGTCAGTTCGGCGTGGTCAGGAGGGTCGTCTGTGGGTCGGGTGCTCAGGACGATCCTCGGATCCCTGAGGCGGCTGGTGAGGCCGCCCCAAGGCACGGAAAAGCCCGAGAGTCGGTTCAGCAGCCCCATCTCTGGCTGAGGAAAGAGGCTTGCAAGTTCTTCCCCATGGCAGGTGAAACAGAAGCAGACGGATGGTGTCTAGCTTAGAGTCGGGGAAATGTCATCGACTTTTAAATGGGGGTGTGAGACCCGCAGGGACAGTCGGCACCGGGCCCACCGTGTAGCTGAGAAAACGGTGAGCTGTTGTCTCGTTGTTGGCTGAACGAGAACTCAGGGACTTCCGGGCAGGAAGCCTGACATGGGGATCTTTTTGATGCGTGGCCCAATGGGAAGGAGTTTACCAAGTCACGTGGTTCTCGTCACTAAGGATCCCAGGTCAAACTTAAATGGATTATTAATATGATTTAACCTTTTAGCAAAAGTAGAAACATGAAATAATACTGATGCAACATCAACATTCATTAATACTGGAAGAAAATGAATTAATCATATTAAGACATTTCTGGACAGTGGATTAAAGGTAGTGTCCTTTAGAATGAGACATCAAAGAGTCTTTAAGTTTAATTATTAACTAAAGAAAGTCTTCTGAGTCTTCCGACACGACCGGGTCCTGGAAGGAATGTTGATTCAGGTTACAACATAATAAAAGAGTCATTTTAATCCAAGTTATTGGGGAAAAGATGGGTTATTGTAGTGATGATCAACAAAGGTCAAAGTTCAGAGGATGTAACGTATTTGTTGACGTTACACATCGTTACACCTGTTGCTATGTAAGCCTTTGTTTTCTCATTCCCTCAGGGTGAAACGCCAAAGTTTCCTGGATATAATCTAGGAATAAAATATAAATGAACTACATCTTCTTATTCCTGAATTCAACATGTGAAAGATATATGACATGTGAGAATTGTTTCCTCTTTGAGTTTAGTTCCATGTTATGCAGCTGTTGCCGTAGAAACAACTTTCACACCTGTCCTGTGGGTCTGTGGTCGTATCCAGGCAGGTCCTGGGAGGATGGAGGTTTTCTGTCAACGCTGTGTGAACTTTCCCTTCTTAGAGGGTGTGTGTGTGTGTGTGTGTGTGTGTGTGTGTGTGTGTGTGTGTGGCTAACTCCAGCTGTGAAGCTGAGCAGCTTTTACATGTCATATCAAAAACACAGTGACCAATGTATTGTTAAAACAACTGGGATCTTTGGAAATTTTTTATCCCTCATTGTAAACTTCTTGTTCTCATGTTATTGTTAAAGAAAACAGTCCAGTTTTTGCCTTTTTATGAGCAAAAGGCTCTAATCTTAGTAAGATCCGATTTGTCACCATGCGTGTGTTGAGGTGTGGTTAACCCAGACTATTCTCTGTGCTCAGCCCTTTTCCCTTTTTCCCAAACACAATGCTGACCGTCTTTTTTAAAAGGAACCCACTTCTCGTTAGCTGTCTCTAGTTCAGAGGAGGAGGAAATATCGTGCTCGTAAGAAATTCTCAGATTTAGCAAAGCCAGGGCAGAGGAGTTTGGAAAAAAAAATACAGAACCACAAGATGTGAACCCAAACCACCTCTTACTGGAGAAGTCCTACAAACAACTCCTACAGATCCAGACAGACTGGACCCAGCTTCAGCTGGATTCTGTTTCTCCACCTGGTTCTGTTTGGCTCAGACGAGTCCCACAGTCCCCTTCTTGTAGTTAATTTGCTTTAGCTTGATGCTTGATTTCTTTTTGACAGAACACATCTGGAACAATAACCTAAGGTACAAACGGCAGGGCTACATCTGGACTTGTGTTACTCGAGGATGTTCTCGCGTGTATTCTTGATATGGGTGTGATTTATTGGAAAAGAAAACCTGAAACTGGGATGCAGAAACATTTTTGACACATGTTGCAGCATCTGTTATTTTCAGCACTTAACTAAGCCTGCTCATCAATCACATAAGATACATAACATGTGAGCTTCTAGTCAAAGGATGAGCAGACACATTTCACACACACATCTTTTTGAAGTTTTGCTGTTTGTAATTCTTTTTACTTTCTTTTACATTTTTACAGATGCGAATCCTCGACAAATTCCCAATTGAGGGAGGACAGAAAGACCCCAAAAAGAGAATCATTCCCTTTTTGCCAGGTAATAAATAAAACCACATGAAACCCTCCAGATTCTTTCAGTGTCACATCTGTTTCAGGTTTAATGAGACACTGCAGTGTTTCAGTTCCCTGCAAGACATTATCATTTAGAAGCTGCTGTTTGCTCCTACTTGCTCCATAGCGGCTTTCCTACAACATTGCATTGTTTTATCAACTCCCAAACTCCACCCAGGCCAAATCAATTTGTGGCCAGCAAGTAGGAGGTTAGCAGAGCAGGATTCATCTAATCTGATAAACTCATTGTGAAGCAGAGCAGAGGAGTGAAGACATCCTTTGTTAGACGCTTTGTGGCTCGAGCCTGATCTTCTTTCAGCCCAACACGAGGTGAGCTGTATAGCTGTGAATGAGAATGAAACAAATATTAACTGTCAGAGATCAGTTTTTATCATGGCTGTTAGCGTAAACTCCAGAATGTTGTGAACTGCATTGTCCCTCTTTGCCGTAAAATTCACTTTTTTCCATAAAAACATTTTTATGCATTTGTAAAGAAGGTGTTCAGGAAAGCCCAGCAAGCATCAGGATCATCTCCTTAGATTTCTTCACCAGTCAGTGCAGAGCTTATTGCTCAAAAGCGGCTGCAGACAGGTGTGAGTGCACATTGATAAAGGCAACAAAAAGCCACTTCTCTTCAAGAACGATATCAGGAACAATCTGATATTCTAGGAACTGGACTGCTGAGGACAGGAGGAAAGTGATTTCCTCTGATAAAAAAGATTGCCTGGAGAAGAAGAGATGAGCGTTATCATCGGTCCTGTCATGGTAGCAGTTCAGTCATTACATTGTTGCTTCTCTGCTAAGGGAGTGGAGAATGGTACCTGAACATCTTCATAGAGAAACTCCTCCAACCATCCAAAATCAGTTTGAACAAAGTCTTTAAAGCTGCTGTCTGGAGGATTTGAGCAAAAGATAATTTTTTTAATCCAACATACCAAGACCTCTCTCGAAACATCCCTTCTCCCCCTCCCGCTCCCTCTAACCCACCTCTACAACTGTGCACGTGGGTCACTGTGGTCTCTAATGAATTTTTCACCAAGTTTAGTCCCTGGACTTTTCTTTCTTTCTTTCTTTCTTTCTTTCTTTCTTTCTTTCTTTCTTTCTTTCTTTCTTTCTTTCTTTCTTTCTTTCTTTCTTTCTTTCTTTCTTTCTTTCTTTCTTTCTTTCTTTCTTTCTTTCTTTCTTTCTTTCTTTCTTTCTTTCTTTCTTTCTTTCGGAATGGCTAACTTTTTATCAGAAGTTTGCTCCGACTTCTCCATGACCGGCTGCGCTCTTCCAATGTAGCGACTGTAAACAGGAAGACACGAAGCGTCCTGTGCACGGCCCAACCTTTACAGGTTTGCATGACGCGCACGCACGCTGATTGACAGTTGACAATGAGGAAACTCAAATTCTTTTGACTTAAGAAATGTGGAGGTCAGTGTGAATTCAAAGGGGTCTATGGGAGGAAGGCGGGACTAAGAAGAATAACAAATGTTGAGGAGCCCTACCCATATATCATAGTTTAGAACTGAAACATTTATAAAACTTTGATATACCGGTATAAATAAATACTCTGGACTGCAGCTTTATTGAAGCACAGTGCCATATCTATATTTAAGTGGCTCAAGTATAAAAACAATGAAACTTTGAGTTTATGGCCTGGAAGCTCCTCAGACCTTAATCCCATTGAGAACTCTGCAAATATAAACTCAATTGTCTACTAAAGTTTTTGAAACTTGTGAACGTCACAGAACATCAAAGAGAAAATAAAAGAGCTAAAACCACTGAAGCTGCAAACTGTGAAACCCAACATTCTCAAAACTTTTAGCCAAACCATAAAAACACAGATAAACCCTGGATAACGGCGCTGTTCGCTGCTGTAGAGGTCGATCACTGCAGCAGCAGAGAAAAATGATGTAACTGGGTTATAATTCCTCACGTCAGTGGGACGCACATTAAGAGACAGTCATTAAGGGAAATGTGCATCCAATCATAGATGAATTCAACCACAAAAATATCGTGTTGATGGTGAAGCGACATAGAGTTATATCTGATAGAGCTGTTTTTCTTTTCAGGTAAAGTTTTATTTCGCCGCAGTCACATCCGAGATGTAGCAGTCAGAAGACTGAAGCACCTGGACAATTACTGCAAAGTAAGGATGGACAGTTTGTACATATTTTATTTCTGTAGCGCCTTTTAAACTTCTTGACTAGAAAAGCTGCTTTTGCTCATCAAATGTTTCCCATTATGAGTTGAAGGCAGGCCTCGGCGTTTATCTACCCCCACCAGCCTGAACAGGAAAGCTCTTTCTGCAGTGGTCTGCATGTCCTGTCAGGGATGTAAATAGGCAGCCGATAAAGGAAACGAGGGATCTGGGGCACGCAGGAATAAGAATGAATCAGCAGACGTGAAATGTGGCTGTGTGAACAAACTTGTTACTGTAGGTCAGGATAAGGAATGCAGGCTGGTTGCAAAGTTTTGTTATTATCAGTAGTTGGTTGAGTTAGCAGGAAGTTTTAATTTTCTAATTAGCACGTTGGACTGAAATGGTTTTGCTTTAAAACAGAGATGTGTGTGTTTTGTTTGTGCTCCCTCTCTGGATCCAAAGCCTTCTTCCTTTCTCTACACACCCTCCAGCTGGACTACTGATTTATAGGAAGTCACCATGCTTCCAAAATTACTTTCAACTAATTGAATCCCACATTTCAGAGCATGATCTCTTCCTTCTTTCACACAGGCTCTGATGAAACTGCCCTCCCACATTTCCCAAAGCGAGGAGGTTCTTAACTTCTTTGAAACAAAATCAGAAGACCTCAACCCTCCCACAGAGTGAGTAACTGGAACTAAATGCCGGTAGTAGAAAAAAAAAGTTCTTATTAAGCACTAGCCTCCCCTCTGTCACATGAGCTGTGTGTGTGTGTGTGCTGCAGCAGCTGGGACGTCTCATTTCATGCTGACTTGTTCTGATCTAAAGGCTTTGCTTTGTCTGTGATGATTGATAGACTCTGCTTCAGAGGCACTGTGTTTTTATTAATAATGATTTCAGGGAGGTGACATCTGATGCCAGAGCAAATGAGGAAGGATCAGTGGTGTCACGGAGATGCGGCGGGTTCAGATCTCAGGCTGAAAGGACCTCAGTCAAGTCATTTGTCATGTTCAGTTCAAAGTGAGAGTGGGAGTAATTACATCATAGGCAGGCTGGATGATGACTTTTCTTTATAATTTGATCTTTTTGTTTGATTTTTTGTTTACTAAGATGCAACTGTGTGTTTTTAAAAATATGCATCTGTTTAAAAAAAAAAAGTAAAGCTGTGAGAAATCTCTTAATCACCAGACCCACGACCTTTAACCCCCAATATCCATTCACGGTAATCCCACTTCAAAGTGAGAGCCTGCTTCAGTGAGACAGTCCAGCCCAGCTTAAACTGATAGGTCTAAAAGCCGTACCACCCATACACTCCCATTTACTTATACTGGATCTGGATCATTTCAAAATGACTCCTGAAAATCCTCCTTTATCTCACAAGAGGCCACGATCACAGAAAACCACCTTTGTGATTCTGTGAACTCAGTTTATAAATAATAAATAATAAAACCTACCTGCATGTTTATTGTTAAGAAATGAAGTTTATCAGAAATATTTTATTTTTCTGCCCAAATGATGAAATGATGAAATAAAACAGAATTTTATTTTGTCAGTCCTCATCCGACACTGCCACCTAGCGGTCAACACCGGTTTGAAAAGAAATTAAAATACCTGATATAACACCACGTCACCACTAGAGGGAGCCTTTGAACAGGAGTTGTTTTACCCTGACATTTGTCAAATTAAAAATAACACCATGACCGTAGAAGAAATTAAATTGAACCAAATGAAATACAAAATAAATCTGGCTCCCTTTTATAGTATAATTAATTTATTTGTTTTTTAAAGTCAAGCTGATCTTATAATAAGTAATTGTTTTAGAAGTCCTATCTGAAAACCAGCTGTGATGACATTCAAGTGTTGAAAACAAGAAGCATTTTTATTAGCTGAATAATAGTAAAACTCAATACATTGATGTAATTTTACCATAAATGTGTCTGACACAGATTTAAGATATTGGTTTTTACATAAAAAAGCTTTTTCCTGCTAAATGTAATTATTTTGAAACTATATTTATTGAAATACACAGAGGTCAGTCATCATATGTGCTAATGAATAAATGCATTTTATATCCAACATATTCATTCAGTTTATAATCCACACATCAAGCAAGAATGACAAATAATCTTTTACATAAAGTCCTACTGTCTTAGGTAGTATGTTGGTTTTCAAAAGACACACAGTTCTATATTCATCTTATTTAGTTCAAACTTTTTCACACTATTGGTATAAAACTGGACTCTTGGCACATTTTAACCTTTGTACGAGATTTAGTTTAACCCTAATCTTAACATTTTAAACTTATTTTTCCATAAAAAATATTAAATTTGTTAAGACAAAAATACTATTTATAAAACAGCTGACAATCTGCATTGGACTGTATGAGCTGTACTTGTCTTTTCTCATGGTTTAGTGTGAGCTCAGTGTTTCAGCTCAGTGATTAGTGGTTGATATTCGGTCAAACAAGCATTCCTTTAAAATGATATCAGTGTCCAATCACGGCCAAGTCTCGCAGCACATTTGGGCAAGCGTGCTGGAGTTTACTGGGTTTGTGCACATTACCTTTCACTCAAAGCCTCCCATTGCACGTTGTCCGCGTACACGTCGAGCCTCTGCTTTATCTTAGTGATTTGCTGTCCGATGTTGTCGACCCAGTGACCTCAGAGCCAGAGGTTAATCCTGTGGAGGTAAATCTGAGGTCGTGCAGGAGTGTCTCTAATGACACGGAGCAGGACGGAGACGCCTGTCCTCTGGGTTGGCTGCAAAAATGTGAGGGGAGAACTAATATCTCACACATTCCTTCACTAACGGCCCACCTACAGAGAGTTTATAATGGATTCTCTTTGGTTTGGATTTGAAATGACTTTTTGCATCTCCTGATTTGGATCTAAACAGTGACACTAAGACCACTTTTGTAACTAAATGCTAAACGTTACCCCCCAAAAATGCCTATAGGCACAATGTCTTAAACATTGGATTTTACTAGTGACAGGAGGGGAAAGCACAAAGCCAGAGCTGTGTGCTCAGTCTCCTCCTGGGAGGAATATAACTCCACCTCTGTGTTTGTGCTGAGGGTCACAAGCAAGCATGGCAGGTCAAGCATTTACTTTATCCTCATTATTTCTCCCTGAGCCTTAGTTCCATCTCCACCCAGTCAGATCTGGGCCAAACAAACACAATCCCCAAGAAACGGCTATACAAATAACATCTGACAATGTGAACAGAAACCTGTGAGCACATCGTGAGACTTCTTCATATGTAGCATTCAGTTCCTATCAGTTTCACCTGATTTTGCACATCAGACATAATAAAAACTATTGGAGCAGGCCTGCAGTTATTTCCCACGTTATCTGTGTAAGTTTTGCTCCAACATAAACATTATTTGCATGGTTTAATTTAATATTTGTCAAGGTTTTGTTTCAAAATTAAACTTATTATTCATGCTTCTTTTGTAGCTGTGTCACGTATACTCACACATCTGGAAAGAGAAAAGTCCAGAGCCAAAAATGACTTTATTTACCACATTTATTAAAAAAAAACTTTATTGGTCAAATTTACGCTTTAAATGAGTGATTTATTTGTATGTTTTGATTAGAAATGAAGTGCAAAGTCTAATTTGTTGTGCATTTTTATACTAAAGTGTTGATTTACTTCATAAATATCATAGCTGGTACTCATGTTTTTAATGGTGTCATTGTTATTTATTTAGGTCTTTTTCCCTAAAAGTGAAAACTAAACATGAAACAGCATCTTTGAGCTGCAGGATAAAATATTCTGCAACAAAAGTGGCAAAGCATCCATCAGAAGTTTTCTCGTTGACGAGCAGACTGTGAGTTGGCAAACGTTGGACAAGATTTATCCAACCATGCGCTCATATCCATGACTGGCCGTGGCTCCGCTCCTGCTGCCGGCCTCTCCAGAGAGCCAGGTGTCTGCTTCCATCTGTGTCAAACCTCGACTCCTCATCCGTCTTCTCGGGCTCAGTTACCTAAATGAGGACGAGCAGTCAACCCACGCTTCCTAAAACGGTCTTGTGGTTTGAAATATTTACACATTTCCTCCTTCTGAAGTGTCTTCATTTACATGTCTGCAGGATAGACGATGGATGATCGCTCATGTTGAACTGACAGCACCTTAATGAGAAACTAATGAGGAATTTATTTAGAGCTTCTGATTAATATTATTCACATTAAAACTTACTTTGTAGTTTCTTTGGTAAATTCAACAAAATTAGGAGTTTGAAGTCGATGAAAGGAACAGCAAACATGCCTCCAAATAAGAAACAGAGGCCTCCAGCAACTTCATGACTCATCACAAAAAGCACATCTTGAAACATTTTCATTGTCATCTTTGCTATTTAGCTTTTATTTTGTTTTCTCTAAATTTGACCCAGTTTGTCTCTGTTTGCTTGTTGCTGATCACAGCGCTTTGTTAGCTACAGTTAAAAAGGTTTTCAATCAGTCAAAACCACCTAAACCGTCTCTTTGTACTGATGAAGGTGAGTCATGCTGATGTTTTAGGTAAATATGAGAGTGGACTTAACGTGGGTCACTGACTAACGATCTCCCTTTAGAACGACGCCTTCCACACCTCAACATGAACGGGACTTCACAGTGAGATATGACGCTGTTGTTAAGTAAATAACTGGTCTTGTGTTGCTCAGAAGCAGCTGCATTCTGCTCATGTTTAGAATCTGCACAGGTTCACTGTCCACACGAATATGAACAGAGCTGATGCTGCTGTAGGATTCATCAGTATGTGTCCCACCCGGTCTCCCTCCCTTCAGCCCCGGGTCAGGTTCTCCATGCATTCTCAACCAGGGTTTGGCTGGTAGTCGCGTGCCAGCTGGAAGGTCTGGGGCAGAGATTGAGCTGTAATCGTTCTCATTCATGTCCGCTCACGCTGAACATGCTGCTCTGCTGTTGTTTCTTTTTCAGAGACTGTGGAGGATCCGGCAGACGGAAATCGGGTGAGAAAATCTTCTAACCTCAGTCAGTTCTGTCAAGAAAAACAACCACTTTTTAAATGTTGTTTGTGTTGTTGTTGTGTTTGCTGCTATAAGGGTTCTCATAGAAATAAAGTTAAATTATTTTTAATAAAACAGTTGGATCAAGTTGCATATAATTTTTTAACCCTTTGACTGGCAGGTCGTCCATATTTTAGTCCCTACATTTGATATTTGGATGCACTGAACTCAGAAGAAACACCCTAAAAACTACTGAACTAAAACAATATTAGGCTGCTTAAATAAAAAAGTTCAACATTATTACTTTATTGTTGATGTTAACATTCTCATGACCTGCATTATATTATAACCCTTAATGTCCCAAATGAATAAAAACACTCAAAGGAAACAATTAGATTTTTTTTATTTGTGGGCAAAAAGAGTTATTAGTATTTATTTTCAATAAAAATAAATATATTCATTTAAAAAATAATGTCAAAAACATTGAAATTGATTATTGTTCAATATTTCAGATGTGAAGTTGAATAAAATTTGTTTTACATATTTATTCTGTACATATGTGTGCATATATTACACCTATATATACACACACATGTATATACAGTAAATATAAATATGTATATACTGTATAGACATTTAGAATAATCATATTCATTGTTTACCTTCATGTAAATAATATTTATTGAACAATATGCATCAGATTGATAATTAAAATAAATCTGACTAACTACAGGATCATTTTAGTTTTATGGTAAAAACTCCTATTGTACATTTTCAAGCTGTCATGTACTTAACATGCAAAGCTCACCCAAATACTTTAGTATTATGATGAAACTGGTGAGAAAACAGTCCACAAAGGACAAAAACACCTGTTTGTGTCTCTGCGTTTACACTGCCAACACTGGTTGTTGGATTAACGCAGTGTGTGTGTGTGTGTGTGTGTGTGTGTGTGTGTGTGTGTGTGTGTGTGTGTGTGTGTGTGTGAGAGAGAGAAAAAGTGCAAAGAAGACAGAGTGACTCAGCGTAACAGGGGGATACAAGCGTAGGAGGCAAAAGGAAAAGTATGAGAGGGGCTTAGTGAACAGCTGTGCAGTTCTTGTGCATTTGTATGTGCATGCCTGCACTCTCAGAATACCCACATGCATTACTGAAACACAGGCTGCTCCTGCAATCAGATGCAGCGGCTCTGGCCATCCTTTCTGCAATCTGCTACAGTTCTCTGAGGGTTTCTTTGAGGAGAAGCTGCACTACGAGTTGCCACCAGAAGAAACAGGACCCCTACTTTATATCAGTGCTCTTCCCATGGTTTTAACACTTTATGTAACAGGGAATTCCATCCACATAGAGAAATGGAAAATTGTCATGTGCATACGTGTGTGTGTGTGTGTGTGTGTGTGTGTGTGTGTGTGTGTGTGTGTGTGTGTGTGTGTGTGTGTGTGTGTGTGTGTGTGTGTGTGTGTGTGTGTGTGTGTGTGTGTGTGTAGGGCTACATTCGATCTGTGCAAGATGTCAGAGCAGCTTCCACTGATTTTGCACAGTTTCTCTATACGTTACATGCACAGCTTTTGTAAACTGATTATTAACGGTTTAAACGTGCAGAATTTCTGCATCAAGGCTATCATTAAAAACAACAAAGCTCGATGTAATAATTTGCTGTTCGCATGCAGCACATTTTGTACTCATCTAAAAACTTCTACAGTGGTCCTCATCCTGGACATTTGTGGTTAAAAGCTGATGTTTCTCTTTTATAGCTGGACGGCAGGAAAAAAAAATAAAACAGTGCCGTGAGTTTGTGGTGAATTTTTGCTGTTCTTGCAGCTTATGGGCTCCATAATTACATGGTGCAGGTCTACCATAAGAGTTTCCTGAGCCTCTGAGCCAAAAGGCAGAATGTAGCTCTCCACCACAAAACTGCAAGTGGTTAGAGGTTCAACTATGTTTACCTGGAAGGCAGAGGCACATCACAGGCTTACAATTAACAGCTAATTACTCGCTTTTGGATTTTATATAGACTTATTTAAGGCAGCACTTATCATATTTGTTGCCACTGGGATTATGGTGATATTTCTAATGAACTCATAGGAGACAATAACAAATGAAGAGACTTTTGTTGTATAGATTTTTTGTTAATGACTTAAAATCAACCCCATGTGGTTGAAACAGTCCAGTACTGGCTGTGCCTCACATCCACTCCTCTATCTACAAATGATTTCAAAGAGAGGCGAACTATCTCCTCTCCAGCTTATAAATGTGCTGTCGGGTTTGACTGTCGATAGCTTGTTATTTCAAATCGCTGTCAGATGACAGTAACAGATGACGAGGCGTGTTGTCATAACAAACCCAAATACAAACAGGATCAGCCGCAGATCCCGAGGTTCAGATATTTCATATCGTCTTCAAAGCTTTGATTTTTTTTAATCTCTCTCTCTGTGTGTCAGACCCAGAGAGCTCAGGGGTGCAGTGCATGTGAAAAACAGCTGGAGAGGAGGGGAGGCTTACGTGGCAAGTGGAAACCATGTCAATGCACGGGCTGGAGGAGTGTTAGTGCATGCCTTATTTGAGCTGCAGGTTTTCTGTGTAGTGTGTGTACAGTACGGTACAGTCAGTGAGGTTGTGTGTTCTGAATGGGTGTTTGTCAAGTACGGGAGGGGGTCTCATGATGAGTCAGAGGGCGGGTCAGAGGTCTGTGTTTGTTTGTGTTTGCAGATGGAGACAATTTAAACTGAAGCAGGAAGTGATTAAAGCTAATTGTTTTTTTCAAGTCACTTTGACATTCAAAGGCTGCTCAGCTTCTCTCTCATTGGTTGGAATACGGGGCAGCCTCACTAATTCCTGATGAAATTTGAGACATCTTTTTGATGAGTCATTTTTCTTAATGGAGAGATTTTTTTGCAGAAAAGTTGCAGAAATTGCTGACTTGCAAAGCTGGCTCGAGCTAAAGGGAAAACAAACCAGAGATGGTGATGAATGGAGTTTAAAGCATGTGATATTTTAGTAGAACAGGATGAATCTGATTTAGAATTTTATTGAGAAAAAAGTGCAGAGAAATATTCTGGGCTGAAATTTAGAATCTGGAATAAATTTAGCTAAAAATAATTGTGTTAATTTGAACTGAGCTATAGTCAGTAGAGGAGATTCTGCACTCTGGCTGTGCGGAAACCCCACCCCCTGCAGCCCAGAGCAGACTGAATACAGGCCGCTCTGTTTCTGATAACCAACCATTCTGTCACTAATATCCACCCAGAGGCAGAACTGAAGGTTCTTGGTAAAAACAGGGATCAGAACAAAAACAGTTCTGTGTGAGAACAAGATCATATCTGTCATTTTTTAAAATCTATAATTTATTTTAGATTTATTTTGAGGAAATCAAGGAGACGTTATTTTTCTTTTCATTTGAGAACTAGTTGTGCATCAAGACAGAAAGGAGGGGATGTATTTTCCTTTTTTAGAAAGTATTTAAGTCAAAAGCATCAACAGTCTATATGATTACCTTCTGAAGGGCAGTGTCATGATGTAATGAGACATGCTGCAGGATTGGAATTGGTCAATAATCAGCATTTGATTCATCTGTGATCAGCCAATCTGAAACCCCAAAATCTAATTTTTTTAAATGATCTGTCAATGCACCGTTCCTGAGCAGAAATGAAAAATCTGACATTTTTTTGCTCTATAAACTCATCATCGCTAATTCATGCTAGCAATAACAGATTGTTTTACTGGCAGAGTCATAATTCTACTTACCGCACAAACTGAGCGACTGTGCAAAAAGGAGACTAGTTAGAGAATTCACCAGGACACCATGACTACTCTGAAGGAGTTACATGCTTCTCTCAAGTTTTGGGCTTGAGGATTTGTAATAAGGAAACAGGAAACCTGAACTCAAAAGACTTTATAAGAACACAAAAGACTGGAGAGGCAGCAAAAACACAACACCCAATAAGAAAAACGGAGGGAAGTGTTGGAGGAAAAACACAGGTGCAACATGGGAAGGAAAGCAGAATGGCTGACAGGTTCTCAGGAAGACAAAAGGAGGATCCAAAAGAGGACTGACCAAGTGGAGTATATATACAGGGAAAGGTGATCAGGGGAATGAGGAGCAGCTGGGTGATTGGGCTAAATGGAGACCTGCTGTGAAAGAACGGCTAAGGCAGTGGTTCTCAATTATTTTCTGTCAGGCCACCCATACGAGCATAGATGCTCTTCACCCCCCCCCCCCCCCCCCCCCCCCCCCCGCGCATAAATGTTGCTTCCTCCGAAGGCTAGGATTATGAATAATAATAATAACAGGCCTAAAATAAACACGAAAAAAAGAAATGTGGACGAAGGTTAAAGTTCTTTTGAGATAAATCAGAATTGGCCAAAACTGTTCTGAAATCAGAATCTGAAATCAGAATCAGTTCATCTCTAGTAGATGATATCATGCTGTATATTAGAAAGAACACTTTTTAAACTCGGTATTTACTGTGGACTAATGCAGACTTTTTTATGTTCTGTTGTGAGAATACATTGATTATGAAGACTGACCTTGGTTACAAAATAAATATTTTGGGACAAAGATCAAATGAAAGATTTGCAGTCGTGTTTTGTTTGTATAAGATTCAAGAAAAGGAGGAAATAAATCTCATAGATGTGACCAGAAAGAAAAAACACATTTAGCATCATTCTAAAACCTAAGTTTGAACATCTGTCTGATGCACTTTTCATTTTGTAAGTTTTACAAGCCTCCATAGAGCTTTGATGTATGAGGTAATTAGCAGAAGATTAGCGTGAAGCTAATACATTTATTCAGTAGTTTTAAAACTGCAGATTGAAGAGAAAATCATCCAGCAGAATGATTTTGGTTCTGTTTACTTGTGGGCTACCCCTTCTCCCACCGGGTCACATACTGATTCAGTGACATGAGTACATCTGTACTACATTGAACAGCAGTTTCTGCGTCCGCTTCGAATCCAGCTGCACATCTGCTGCTGATGAGCAAAACAAAGGCATTACACTTAGCCAAATTATACTCCTCTCATCTAAGGTCTGCTCTCATGAAGATACCCCAGGGCTCACGATGTGGCACTAAACCATCAGAGCAGCTATATGCTACCAAGCAGAAGACAGGAACTTGTTTTACAACAACAAAAGAAAACTTTGGTTTAGGTTTGCAGACGACTCTTCCTGCTTTCCTTCTCCTGGTGGTGAATTATTGCAAAGTTGTCAACAGTCATCAGGTCTGGTTGGAGCTGATGGTGGGTGAGAGTGCACGGGGTGGGGGTCTGGTGGAATTGGGACGTCTGGGAGTGAATGGGTGGGAGCAGGAAGCACATGTATAAATCTGAGTGAGGACAGATAAAGACAGAATGTGGCTCATAGCAATATGTGATGGAAACCAGCACTAAAGTAAAAGGTTCACATTTTGGTGCATCCATTCAAATCCAAAGTCTAAAAACCACTGGTCAATAAAGTTAGTTGAGATTATTCATGTTTTTGTTATTTAGTGAAGGATGTGACTGAATACAGCACATAGAGTTTTACTAAAGTACTACAGTCAGCTGGAATCCTGATTCAGTGTTTTTGTACTTGGCTGTTGTTTGAAATTAGACCTGCATCCTGTCCAAGGCTGTTTCACCTCGTTTTTCTCACACATGTTCTTCTTGTTCAGGCTCCGTCTTCCTGCTGTTGCAAAACATTTCATTTCCTGAATGAAGCAGAAATATTAGCTTTTGTTTTCAGGTCTACTGACTTTGCTGACAAAGTCTTTACTCGACTCACCTCAGGTCTCATGTTTTACGTCTCACTCTCAGCTGTAGTCAGCTGTGAGTAGGGAGCTTTTATTTGACAGACTGTGGCTTTGTGACAAAAAAACTCACAGGTAATATGCCTTCCTGTCTTGATGACAGGTCCATTTTTCTTGTTTTCTTCTTTTTTTTATAATTTTTTAATTTCCAAATATTTATGGTGTAGTTTGGAGGCCAAATTCATGATTAAGTTGGGATAGCTGGAGAGGGTTGTGCTAAAGAAAAAAATGACATGAATGGCCATGAAAAAATACATTTGAAATGCATATAAAAACTAATAGATGTAGAAATCAAGACACGCCTAAACATTGACTGAAGGCTGGTCATTTTACTTAAACACACTCAGATGTTTAGATTAACTTCAACGTCTTAAAGGCACACTATGTAACTTTTTGAACACAGCTGATTTCTTTGAATGAGTGATGAACCGCTCCAGTAGAAAGCAGTGAAGGCGGAGGAGACACTTCAACAGTTAGATTTAGGTGTTTCTGAGCAAAGACAATGTCAAACAAAGACAAAGACAATTAAAACAGACACTAGGGGGTGCTAAAAACAAGCCAAAACTGTATAGTGTGCCTTTAACCATGTTTAGTTTTTACTGATTTGCTACTGTAATAAAATTTTAAGTAAATGAATTTTGGTATTTACTGAATCTCAAGAAGCTGGTGCATAAATTTGCTTCTTTTATTGTTTCTGCACCTGACTTGTCAAAACAGATCACATAAATAAGCCCTCATAAACTACAGCCCAGCCGCAGTAATCCGGTGTCAGACTCTTTGGCAGCTTTAGGGTCTGAGATAATGACGGGTCTGAGTTCATCCTGAGTTATGAGTTCCTTGAAAGTTTAGACGGAGTTCCTTGAATTTCAAGAACACATTTTTCCAGGTTTAGACAGATCATAATTCCTTGTTTGTAAGATTGCCTCCAGTTTCCTCTTTTTAACTTAAAGGCAGCTTTGTCATACATATATTTTACATTCCTAGCTCCAGAACTTATTTTTATTGGACTGAAGTGACCTCAAAACAATAGTTATTTCCTCCAGAAGGTTTAGCTATAGTGCAGTGTTCTTCTCGTGTGTGACGGTGATAGAGATTAGGATCTAGGGAATGTCTGTAGATGTTTCCTTGTTTTTGAAACTCTGAATCTGCTGCAGCGTTGGTATAAACAGAGAAAACCTCAGTGTTGAAACAGTAGCTCCTTCTGTTAGCTGCTTTGAACTCGGTGGCCAGCAGACGTTCTTGTTGATGTGTGAACTGAATGTCAGCTGGTTTATGTCTCACTTTCAGCTGACACACGTTAGATCTGCTTCAGTTCTTTCATTCTTAAAGATTTTTCATGATTAAAGCAGGATTGTTAAATAAAACCTGACATATTACTAAAGTTGTACAAATAAAAGGAATTTCAGTGTCTTATTAAAGAAAATCAAAATTTCTAAATAATAAAGTAGAGTGCTGATCCTTAATCATGCAGCCTCCAAGTGAAAAACTAACCCACAGCTGGTGCTTATATGGTTAATTCTAGTGAAGCAGCAAGAGGAAGAGTTTCATTCGCTGCAGTCAGAGCTCTAGTGTTTCACCGAGACGTGGGACCATCCCTCTGAGCAAAACTCCAGCCCCTTCATCTGGTTTTATTTAAGGCCCTGAGTGCCGACTCTTACGATTGGCGTACACAACCCCCCTACTCTCCCTCCAGCTCCAGCCCCAACTGAGGAGAAGGAGGCTTTTTAGCAGATGGTTTATTTTCCAAGGGAAACTATTTCTTTCTCTGACTCGTCTGTCCTGTCCTCAACTGGCTTCAGCTCACTCTTTTGCCTCTGCTACAACTCCTTCTGCTCAGTTGGTGCCATTTCTCCTTAAACTGTGTTCATGTGTTCACCTACATCTGCTGACCTGACCTCATTGGACAAAGATGAAGCTACTTCAGTAAAAACAAGATGGATTTCGATGATTCTCTTTTTGGCGTCTTCTTACACTTTTAGCCTCTTGATGTTGGGCTGGATGGGGATGCAGCTCTATGGCTAGACTGTGGGGAAGATGCACTGAATGTTGTGATTGGCTGAGCTCTACAGACAAAGTGGCCTATGGCACAACGAGTGCCCAGCAGTCGTTCTCGTGGACCTATGGCCGGCAGCTGGCTGACAGCGTGTTTTTTCCCATCGACTCCAGGTCTGGACGCTTCGGACCCCATGCTCCTGGAACAATACGTGGTGGTGGCCAATTACGAGAAACAAGAGCCTGCAGAAATTAGTCTCCAAGCGGGCGAGCTGGTTGACGTCATTGAGAAGAGCGAGAGTGGTGAGTAATCATAACAATAAGCAGCGTGTGTGCTGTGTGTATGTCAGACACAGGCATTTTTGCTCATGAATCAGTCCATAGTTCCTCAAATATTTTGTCCTTTTTCTCCCCTTCCAAACTCAAACCTTTCACCTCTTTTGTGCAAAGCTTGCTAGCTGTGACTTAGCCCCATCTGGAGGCTTACGTTGGCCTGAAGTCAGCCCTGTTTTTCCCACTGTTGGTTTAGGCTGTGAGCCAGAATGTTGCCTCTAGCAAGAGGAATGTCTTCCAAACTCGTTTTAATTATTCAACCTCACTTTAATGGAAAGCCAGGAAGACATGCTGGGTTTACAAATGCCAGCTGCAGAGAGCCCTTAGTCAGCTGTTTAACCTCTGGAAAGAGCTGGGAGACGGGGCCGAGTTGGAGTTTTAGGGTGGATGTAATTCAGTTTGACAAATGTGACTGTGTAATGCATCACATGCATGTTAATTTAACCCACATCTAAGTCTAATTTAACAAATAAGCTGTAACATTTTCACACTTGTTTCCTTTTGGCATGGAGAAAAACCCTGGTATTTTCTCTTCCATGTAATAGCTACATTTATCAAGAGTTACTAACAACTAGGTCTAAGTACCAGCCTGCCTCACTTTCCCTAAAGTTTATTTGTCATACGAAGTACAAGAAAAGAGGCTCAGTAACAAGGTTCAGCTTTAATGGTGTGCTGAGACAGTAAAACAGTAATGGAAGTCATGTGTTCCTCAGAGGGGGAGGAAGGAAGAAGAGGGATGGAGGAGGAAACTGTGACAAGAAAGGCAGTTTGAATTGGGTTTCACGATGGATGTGACTAGCACTCTGGCCTTGAGGAAGGTGGATTTCTTTGAAGTGTCACGTGTTCCTGCTTGAGGGTTCACAGATTTGTTTTCCCACCTTGCTCCGGCTGAATTTCAGCCCGATGGGGAGCCGCAGTCAGGCGGATATTCCAACACCTTGAAGTCTTTTCATCAGGGACCTTATATGGGTACTTTCCCATATGAATTTGAACTCCAAGGCCCAGTGCTTTCAAGTAGAGGCCCTTTGACCTTTTGTTTCAGCTGACCACTGTGCAGCCTTGCAGTGGTGGATCTGGGTGGATCTCATGAAACTCTGGTTGCAGATTGATGATTTGCAGACTTTCTTAATGGCAAAATCCACCACTGATTTGGATTGATTTCCTATCTAAAAAGCAAAAAGACACAACACTTTTGAATAAATACAACTCTAGCATTCAGATGAAATCTGTAAACCTCCTGCAATGAAAGTCAGCTGGAACCGCTCCATTTGGCCGGGTGACATTACTCCACATGTCTCTGCCAACACTAACAAGACCAGGTGTGAGCTGAGAAGATTTCAGAGCTCAATTGATTTAGCATCCATTCTGCAGGAGAGGTACAAATCCAGTAATGGTTTCTGAAGAATGGATCGGTGAATAACACAGCTACAGAGTAAAGATGTTGAGTTAGAGGTGCTGAAAGTGTCTAAATGTTTAGATGTTAAAGTTGCACAAATTTGAACTGAAAATTAAAAACTGCTTTCTTCTGCATTTTATTTTGTGCAAGAATGGTCATTTTACAACTTTTTGTAAGGAGTTATAGAAGTATAGGGGTATAATGTAATCCCTCGTCCCTTCCACAAAGAAAACAGATGATACTGCATTAATTTTATTTAATGCTTTTTGCAGAATTCCTGCTGTTTAAGGTACTGTAACCATGAACAATGGCTGTAACATCTGCACAGTACAGTTATCGATGATTTCCCCTTACCTTGGATTAGGTAATATCTGCTTTTAACAGGACAGCAGATCTAGGTCAGAGCTAAAAGCGAGCTCAGCTTTCTCCACTTTTCCAGCCTGCCATTCGGAGCCAAGCAAGTATTTTCCACAGCACTGGCCTGACGATACAGTTTGTTTTGGTCTTTGTTTTAGTTGGAACTGTAGTTCTAGCAGCTTGCTGGTTTGTTGGGTTGCAGTTGTGTTAATTTAGAACATAAATCAATGAAAGATCATACTAAAAAAACTTTATTTTCAACAAAATATATATAAAAATAAAAGCATAATAAAATGAAGCAGCGTGAAAAAGTTTACAAAAACTGTGCTGCAATCTACATTCTATCTGAATTTTGTCTCCACTCTTTCTGCAGCCATATCATCGGTCTGCTTTATGAGCAGGAGCTTAGAGGAGTTGTGCATAAAGAAACTGGGAGAGAAAATGGAAAAAGCAATTTGCTGCCAAAGTTAGTGGTTCAGAGAGGTTAGTTCATTATAAGGGCTTAATGGATCCTCCAGGATGCCTCCTCGGTTTACACTCAGTTGGACGGACGTTAACCAAACCAGAGCTAGCAGCTTTGCTGATCAGTTTAAATGCTATATATTTAGTGGTTTAAACTTTACCCTCCATGGATGTTCAGAAAAGGAAAAAATGCTTTAAATGTACTAAATACTGATGTAGTTCCCCCTGCACATTAAGGGCAGTATTAGGTGTTTGTCTTCTGTTATTTTTTGTGGACTCAGTCAGGACTTAATGATATTCCTCCAGGTTTTGGTCATGATGCTGTCAATGACCTCCAGTTGTAGATAGACCAGATAACAGCATCGATTCCTTCCTCCAGAACCCCTAATCTCTGTATGGTGTGGTTTGCATGCAGTCAACTCATTTTATGCTAACTGGATGGAGAGTGAGTTACAAAATTAGCTTTTTGGTCTTTGCAAGAAACAATCCTGTCTATTTTAATCAAGGTATAATAAAACTGTTGAGTAATGATGATGCTCTGCAGGTGATAGTGCTGAAAATCCCACAGGAAGTACAGATTAAAGACATTTAGTTAACAGAATGTTCTGAACATCTTTTGGATTAGCTTTGCTTTTAGCCTTGAAACACTTCAGATTTAATTCTGACACCAGAATTTACCCAGTTTCCACCATTTCCCTTTTAGTTTAACCCTTGTTACATGACAGCTTACACTCTTTGAATGAGTTGTAGGGTTATTCAACTTTCTTGGCAAACAATGAATTAGTGAATTACAGCCATTAACTGGTAGTTAATCAGAGTGATGCTAAAATAAATAAATCATAGAGTTTCAGGGTTTTGTTCTTGTCTTGTTTTTCTCACAGCTGGTCCATCAACACACCTGTTCCTGTTTTCTGATTGCTCCCCCAGTGTAAATATAAACTTCTATTTTCATTTCTATATGCCTACTCCTCAGTTCTAGGGCTCATATCTTTAGTTCTGTGGAAGCACTTTTTAATTGTTAAGCATTTTTTTGATATCTCGGCGTCTCTACTGGTGTCTTCCCTCCTGCGTTTGCTTCCTTTCAAACTATTTCATGAGCCATTGAACCAGACAGCTACTGTCAAATAGTGAAATCAAATAAAAGTAATTGGTTCATACATGTCCATTTAAAAATAATAATTTAAGCAGTGAGAATGATTATTTTATTTTCCTATTTTGGTTTGTTGTTATTGTAACCTGGAGTTTTTGGGCATCATGAAGTTGTGCAAGCAGTCAAATATTTCACCTTTCCACACTTGGAAACATCTCGTTGATTATTAAAAAATAAATTGTCATTTAAATGACAGTTTCCTGACCTTAAAGGGGTTTGATCAATGCTTTAATGCGTTAAATGAAAAGAAAGAAAAACTAGAGGCAGATGTTCACATTACCCAAATACTGTACGATCCCTTGTGAAGTCACTGACATTTTTTTCTCTCCTTTCATTAAAACAAATATTTGATTGGTGGTTATTTCCCCCAATGCCCCCAAGAGCTCATCATTTTATATGACCAAACATTTAGCTCAGTTTGTTTTACATTACTGAAAAACAGCAGAATGCTCAATAAATAACAGGATCTGATTGTTTTATTGTGGCATGGCCTAAAGCACCACCCTTTACTTGTAAATCCCATAAAAACAAGCAGTGGAGTCCATAACCCTGGTGAAGAAGATAAAGTCTGCCTCTCTCTATCTTCGAAGCTAACAATCTACAGTATTTATGGTCTCCCCTGGGTTGCACTCGTGTGTGTTCACATCGATTCTGCAGAACTTATTAGGATGACAGATGACTTTGTTTTGTAGTGCTAAACAGTGTGTTGTCATGAAGCTTAGTTAATGAGTAATGCTCAGTTCCTTGGCAGGTTTTATTTTGCTTCAGTGGAACTTCAAAGTCGAAACATAATGATGTTTACTCCACTTTTGCTTTTTGTGCCTTATGTGCAGGGGAATAAAGCTGGGAATATAAAAAGCAATGTCAACACTGAGCTTCCAGCCTTCAGTTTACCAGTTTGGTATGTGCAGCTTCAGCAAAAACATGTTTCCTTGTATAACGGAGGAAAAGAAAAAAACTATAATTCTTGTCAACGAACCACCAAAGACATTATATGGAAAGCATGCCAAGTGTTAAATGTCTTTTTTTTTAGCAGAGGTTGCAGCAACAGATGGAAGACACATTATCCACTCAGAGTTTTCACCATCTTTCACAATTTTTCATCCAAACACAAGACTCAATCTCATTTTTGCCTTTTTCTGTATTTTTTTGAGAAATAAAACAGGAGGTTTGTAGCAGGGATTTAGCTGCTGCTTTTTATGCTGGATGAAAAACAGGAGGGATGGAATTATTTAGGTTGTGGCAAAAGTGATAATAAAGTGTTCAGATGTCCATGAGCAAAGCCAAAACTAGACTACTGAGTTAAGCTTGTGATTAAAGGTGAAAACAAATCAGATCTTGAAGTATTTCTGTGCCTCAGTAGAGCTGAGGAGGTACATTCAGACCATGAGGGGATCCTTTCAGAAGCCTGGATAGGGCGAAGGTTGTTCCTTGGGTCAACATTGCTCTTAAAAGTCGTTTTGTGTTGTTTTTCCCGTCTACCCCGTCTAGCACCAGTGCCCCTCAGGTAATTAAACCCCAGTGTTTTCTAAAAACTGTGTGTATTGAGCTGCTTTTCCCCTTGTGCTTTGATACAGAATCTACTGTTAATAAATACAGATGCTGGAAATGAATGGGGTTTTCTCCCACTAAACTCAACAGTGGTGTCAGGTATCTGCAGTACTGCTGAGCTCCTGCATTCCTCATCATTTCAGGTCATGAAAAACCCCCGGTTCCTCGTGCTGCTGAGTCTGTGCTTCTCATATTCATTCTAGAAAGGAGGAGGCATTTGTTCTTTAAAGTTTCTTAAAGTTTTTGGAGGGAGTGGGTGGGGCGTAAGGGGACTGTGTCATCAGCGACACAAGCTTTTTAGTTTAAACCTTTGAAAACGTATCAGACATGACTGATTAGATTTGTAGAGTTTGTTTTATAGGTTTTCCACTTGAGGGGAAAAGTTTCATGAATCTAGTTACACCGCTGCAGCTGAGAATTTGTTATTGATTATAGTAAAAATGAATTACACGTCTTAAAGCTGAAAGAGTATCCAGCTGGTAGATACTGTATCAGACAAATACGTCTTAAAAATAAAGTGCGCTCTCATATTTCTGTCTGTTGGATCAGTTGGATTTACCAAAGGTTAAAACACTATGAGTCTGCAGGAAGCCTATTTCAACATAAATAATACAGAAATATTCTTCAACCCGTCCCATCTTTACATTTCCTGCATGTAAAATTATAAATATATAGAGGAGAGGGGAGTTACATGAGAGTTGTTATGATGCCATTTCCAGTCACTTTGGTATAAAGCTATTCTCTTAGGTCCAGCTGCTGATCTTGTTGTGCAGTCGGTTTCTACCGCCTTGCTTTCAGTCCTGGATCACCAACGTGTTTTGATCCAGGACCAAGACATCAACCATCCAATCACATTGCACTGATGTCATATCTCTACCACTCCAGAAAAAGCTTCGGAATCATTCTGCATTAATTCACAGGCTAAAACAGCTAAAAGCACATATGTGTTCTAAAAATGACACCTTTACTGCACATGGAGATGGCTTTAGACCTAATGTCAGCTGGACTGTTAACATTTGCATGTAAATTAGCATTAATGTTAACATTTAAGAGCTTATGGTCATGCCGATACCTAATCTATAATTATATTCAGTCTGAAGCAAGATAGAATGATGTCCATGATGTGAAATACAATAAGAAGGATGATAAATGTCTGTGTTGGTATAAATTTTTAGCCTTTACAATGTTACTTGTATAGTTGTCAAGCCATGGTCTTAAAACAGTTTTGGAGCTTTATAGTAAGGTTTATTGATGCTCCAATACAAATTATGGTCCAGAAAAATCAACTGTCAAATCAATTAGCATAATGTGTTAGCATTAGTGCTAATCATTTTACATGCAATTAAAACCAGCCCCAGTCTGTATTAGGTTTGAAAATTAAGATAACATAGGACGTTTGCATATGCAGTATTTCAGAGTTACTTGAAAATACTTTCAGTCAAGTGTATTTAGCTGCTGTTGCCTGTGAATTGCTGCAGAATGCGACAGAGAGCTAATTTCTTGCAATGACCCACATTTCTTTTTTCTGGAGTCATGGAAACATGACATCACTGCAATGTGATTGGATGGCTGAAAATTGGTCCTGGGCCAAAGTTTAAAAAAAAGGTGGTCCAGGACAGAAACCAACATGGCCGATATAGATTATGCTCATAACTAAATCTGGTACAATCTCCAAGTTACTTTTTTTAGAGAAAGATAAAAATCTTTACAGTTGGTCAATGAAACTTTTTTTTGGTTATCCTTTAAAATTTTCTGCAACCAACCCATTAACTGATTTGCTAACTCTTGTATTTCAGCTCAGGAACACTTGAACTTTAGTTAGGATGGATGCATTCACGTTTTAATCATTCTTCTCAGAGCAGGCTAACTGATGTTTTGAGTTTTGTTCTAGAAACCCAACAAGTTGCTGCCTTTGTGGCTTTGTTTAATAGGAAGGATTGAGAGTAATATTTTATGGACAACTCCCCAAATGTCAAACTATAAAACTTGTTTTTGTTATATGTTTTTGTTTCCTGTTGTCTGAATTAGGCTGACATGCCCATTTTCTTTCTTCTCTGATTGGAAAATGATTGGGCTGAAGCATGCATTTATGAGCAGAGTTGTACTTCTCACAGCAGGCAGCTGGAGGATAAACTTAATTATATCTTGTCTTCCATTTGAAAATATATTTTTTCTTAGCGTCCTTGTAGTGCAATGCATCCCTGTTGCATTTGTTTTTTTTTCAGAGGCTATGAAAGAGTTTGATCTCTGTGGTGACAGACGGTATGTGGGTTTAGCCATTGTCTTGCGCAAATACTGAGCCCAAATGAGTAGGGGTTACAAAAGAAAACTATGCTCAAATGCTTTAAGACCTGTTTGATTTAGTAAGGATGTCGACTTAGAAACTGTTGTTGTAAAACAGAGCAACGTCTAAGAGCGTTCTGCCATTTAGACATGTTCTTACTTTGGGTTTTACTGTGAGGCAAGGAGATGTTGAATAAAGAAAAAGCAGTTTTTAATACAGCAGAATTGTCTGATCAGAATGAAACAATTGCATTTATTGACATATTTACGCAAACATAAATTCAATATGAGACTTAAAGACTTTAAAGGTATATTCCACCTAAAAGTGATTAGTTTTGTCTGTTGTTGAATGGTAACAACTAGCATTGTGCAAAAACATCCTTAAAATCACTCAGTAGTGATACTATTTCTGCTTAGTGGTCTCAATAATCGTATCGACTGCAAGTGAAAATAAAAATCAACACGAAGGCCCCAAAGACAGCTACTTCTGTGCACGTATCCGCACATTGTTTGCAAACCTTACAAAGAAAAATAACACAAAGTCAGGAGCTGCACAGAGATTATCTTCAAAAAACTTCACCAGGTTTAGCCTAGCAGCCAGTATTTATATTTACAGATGTAGGTGTCTTTGGGACCACTGCGTCATGTCCTTGTGCCGTTCAGCGGAGGCTTACAGCTTTTCTTTGTCATAAAGTAGTCCCGAGTCTAAAATAGTCCCTGTAATTCCTTCGTGCTACTTTTAATTTCCACTTGCAGTTGATATGTTTATTGAGGTCACTAGGCAGAATTAGTATCATTAGTATCACTACTGAGAGAATTTTAAGGACTTTTTTTCTCACAATGCTAGTTGTTACCATTCACTTACATTGTTTTATGCTAAGCTAATGCTAAAGGAGTACTGCTGGATCAGGATAACAGCTGGGCTGGTTACTAATTGTTTTTGCCCACTGATCTAACTATGAGGAATTTGGCAATAGGGGGAAAAAACTTTTGGGTGGAATATCCCTTTAAGTGTGCTTCTGTTTTCTTCTGCATGATTATCAGAAGCAAGAAGGATTCAGAACTTTCCGTACTAAATCTAAGTTTCATCATCAGATGTTTCACCTTTCATCACCTTGTCCAATCAACTCACACAAGTTTTCTTTTATAAAATGACCTCATTTAACATCTGTGTGATAATGTACACAATATGGTCTTCTTTCTGTTAACAAACACACCATATTTAAAATGGTCTGGTCTGAAACACTAATACCCCCCCACCCCCCACCCCTCATGCATTACATGAAGGTTAACGAGTTCCAAAGATCCATGCAGACTTCAGAGCGTGATTTCATCAAAATGTTAGGGTTGTGTAATTCTGCAAAATTGCTGTCTTGGCAACAGGAGAGCCACAAAACAGCTGTTTCTTTTGCAATGATCTTAGCTGAGGCTTCATGCCACTGTAAAGAACCAAGTTGGCATCTAAAAGGAAAGAACTGCATTTTCCTTCCTGACATTGGGGATAAATAGTTAATATAACATGAGGCAAGATGTATGGCATTCAGAGGTGTGTTTATTAGAACTATGAAGCCTTAAACTTTCCCTAAAGACTGACAAACACATGGTTCCTAAACGTTAACCCTTGATCGTGGAGCAGACCTGTGAATGAACACATGCACTCCAACATGTGAAGCACTTTTTCCCTTTTCCTACACTCTGAGTAAATCAGCACTTGCGTAATATGTGTGCATTTTTAGATTAATTTTATTGCTTCTTTTGAGGTTCGGTGAACTCAGACTAAGCACTGCCATCTGGAGAGATGGTCAAAACTATAAGGCCTTGCCATAAGTAACAGCTTTTATTTGCTCAGGCCTTTTAAATGAACGTGTCAATGGTTTAAATGTTCTCAGACTTTCAGCCATGTTTATTCAATTAAAACATTTGCACACCTTATTCTTACCGTTCCCTTAAGTGTCTTTTGCTAAAGTGGACATGACATTACCTTCCAGTTAAAATGTCAGAATGAAAATGGCACATTGCAGATGTGAAAGTCCAGATGTTTGTTCTCTCCTCCATCCTGGTTTTTGTGAACTGTGGTTGATTTAATTTCATGTAACTAAAACAGAACATGGATTATTTGCGGTTTAGCTCATTGGATTTGATGTTTTCCCTGATCCAATAAGCTGTTGCAAAATGTTCATACCATTAAGTCTAATGTGATAAAACAAGTGTTACTATAATTAAAATCTAATTAATGATGAAACCCATCAAGCTTTCAGCTTTGCTGCAGAGAGACAGGATCAGTTTTTGAAGTTATTTTTTTTTTGATAGCCGTAGAGAACACTTTGTTTTTTGTGGTTTCCATTCCCAGTCTGATTTATTGGCTGGCTTTTGGTTCAAGCTCAAGCTTTGGTTCAAAGACTGAAACCGTTACATGGCCTGTTCACGTCGGATCACTATAGCCACCAGTGTTCAGAGCCACCTATCTGGACCCTCTGAACATCTTCCCTGTACAGCTGATCATGTCTTTTTGTGCTGTCACTTAGTGATTTCATCATTTAAATGAGGAAACTTTCACACAAATCACACATACTGCATGTGGGAGCTTTAAAAAGGCTGGAACAAATTTCTTTGTTATTGTTCCCACAGAGAAACTCATGTATTAGTCTGTCAACGTGGTGTCTGTTATTCATCTATTTTCCGTTTAAATTTGGTGGACAGGCACTGAGACATAAAGTCAGTTTAAATTAGTTATCTTAGTCATCACAGTTTGAATAGACTAAAACTTTACTGGTTTTGATTTTGTGGCTGTACTGGAATAAAACAGCTTGAGAAAATGAGTTTGAGGCGTTAATCAGTCTTTTTTGTAAAGTCCATCATAAGGGTTTTAGTTTAAATGACATTAGAGGACACTTAAAGTATTCCACCCTGTACACTTTTTCATTGTCCTTAAAGTCCAATAGACTGAGTACACACCCTTGAGGAACGACTCAGCTCAGTTTGATGTCGTAATGCTGACATGTACTGTTGTCTTTGTGACAGGAAGTCCAAATTCTGGTTACAGAGTGAGGTTTTGAGTCGGGAACGTTTTCTCCGGAGCGGATGCAGTCCGGTTTTCGTAGCGCTTCTCCAAAGAAAAACACTGAGTCCAATCAGAGCATTCATACCAGCTCTGGTGTGACTGCGGAGCTCCGTTAACTTTCCGCATCAAGTCTATTATTTCCGGATGCTTTTTGTGACGTTATAGAAATTACATGCGCCAGACAGGAAGTGAGATGTGAGCCAGCGAGGTCCATCCATTATATTTCAAAATAAAAGCTTTAGCTACATTACTAAAGTTAACACGATTTGGATATTTAAAAGACAAAGAAGCAACATAAGACTTAACTAAGCATAACATGAAACTATATATAAACGGAGTAGAACAAGCCAAATAATGCCCAACAGAAGTACGAGAAGACGAGTGTGGCTTTTGTTCACCAACTCCTGTTGATTCACGTAGTTGTCGTGTGAACCACAGAGATTTGGTGCTCTCTCTGGAACAAATTCCCGGAGACGTTCTGCACACAAACCGCAGGCTGTGTGAATTGCAGTCCGTACGGAAACCCGACCACATCCGTTCCGGACGCTGTGTGAATTAGGTTTTACTGTGATCTGATGATTTTACCAAAAGTTGATGGGAAGTTAATGAAGAGAATGCTGGCATAGATGCTCTTTTTCTCCTCATGGCACAAGACACTGTGCAGGGCATGTGCAAGTGCGTCATCTGTAGAACGGTCGACATGATATACAAACTGTTGGGCTCCAGAGAAAGTCGGAGGCTGGCTTTAATGTTTCCCATGACGAGTTATTTGAAGCACTTCATTATGACAGAATTACCGACTCAGTCTTTTGCGTTTCTGTCCAATTCTGATGCATGCTCATAAAAACACTACTTCCTTTGTGTGTTTCCACTTTAACTTTCATTGATTTAGCTTCTTTTGTTGTATCGTTAATTTTTACGTCTTCCATCTGTTCTTATCATAATTCATTTTATTAATCACACTCAACCACACTGCTTTGTAAAACAACATTTTCATGAAACGTGCACTCTGGAGGTTTGGACCAGCTGTGAAAGTGTCATGGAACGATCCTATTCTCTTTATGGATCGTCCTCACAGCTGTCGGCCATATTGTATTCCTGTTGCCACAACAAACTGTGAGTGTGTGGCATATCGTATATGGAGCAGCTTATGCCAACTTTGTCTCTAAGGTCTCATGCAGAGAGCTAACAGAAATGACTTTAAAGATGATGCATTTAGAATTGGTTTTATGTTTTCAAAGTTGATCATATTTTTTTGAAAGCCACATTTTATCACAAGGATCTTACAATTAAATGTCAATTAAAAGCGTCGCTGAAGGATTCAAACACATGTGAGCAGGTGTTTCTAGTTTTCTTACTCCTGGAAGCAGGAATCTAGGTTAAAACTTTCTATTGATGCAAGAGTTGCTGCAAGTTTAATGTGTCATGGGTGATTTAGCATTTTAAAAACTATTTTGTTTGAAAATTATGCTTCTTTTTGTAGTAAAACAGAGAAAAAAACGGGATGTTTACCATTTATTTGAAAGAAACACACAATAATATAGCAGTCACAATACAAAACTCGAATTTTACAAATGGAAATGACAAAACCAATAAATATTATTTATTTACAGTCCATCACTGCATTAAATGGCAACTCTGAATTTTTAAAAAATCTAAAGAAATGATGCAACAAGTTTGTCTTCAACCCAATTGTACTTGTGTTTGCAACAACCCTCAGAATGGCACAACATTCTGTTAGGGGTTGTTTAGCCATTAGATCATTTCTTTAATTGTTAATAATTCAAAATTGTTGGCATGTATTAATAGAAATACAGCAAAATACACAAGAAATTCCATTTTGTAACCAAGTGTATTAAAATATTGAATTCAGCATGATTAAATGTTTGAGGTTTTACATCAAGATGGCATTTAATGTTATTTAATGATGTATTTTTTATTAGTTACTGGAGTTTGGGTGTAGCTGCAGACTCTGTGACCAAAGCTTTTTTCCACATTGGTCTTGCTCATCATGCTGGAACTGCCTGACTTTGTAATTAGCACATAGATGAACTTAAACATTCATTTAGTTGGGACCCAGCTATAAGGTTAAACATTACATTCAGTTCTCCAGCTGATGTAATTGTTATAAAGTTTTCAGATGAAAGCTGCCCTACCCAGAAAAACCCAATCCAATCATCGTCATCGCTACAAATCTGGAGTTTGGCTGGTGAAAGCACATCATCGGTGTCCTGCCCAGTGGAATTCATGACTGATCCTGATGAATTGCAGGTTTAAGGTCTACTTTGTCATGAATCAAACCACTGCCAGTGGATGATGCAATCTCATTTGGGTTTAAGGATGAATAAAAGATCTATGGTCTCACTGGTGCAGGTCATTTGTTTTCCTGACTTTGACCTCAGAAAACATTGTATTTCCTTTTGCTTTGGGTTTATTCTACACCTGCGTCTTTATATAATGTATTAGTCCTGGTGATATTCAGCCACTTTGTTTCTTACCAGGTTGGTGGTTTGTCAGCACAGCGGAGGAGCAGGGTTGGGTCCCTGCCACTTATCTCAACTCCCACAGTGGAACAAGGGATGACTTGGAGGTGGGCGCCTCCAAATCAGGGGAAGGTAAGTCTCTGCAAACACTTCTGTCTCCGCCCACCCAAGCACTTTGGAAAACATAGCCTCTCTCACAAACACAAACACCATCTCAGCTCTCAATCCCTCGTCTTTGATCCGTGACAACATGGGGAAAACTTCCTCACCACAGCCGGTCTGCGCTGACAGCCGAGGCCCAGCCGCTCTGAACCTCTCTCTGTCTGTCTGCCATTACACGCACAGAGCGTAGATTCAGACCTGTGTAAATGGATAGACCGAACCACAGTGTCTGAAGTGTCGGGCAGTACAGTAATGCTGTGTGCAGGAGAGCTACAATGCACGTATTAAGTGTTATGACCACCTTTGAGTGAGCTCATGAAAGAGGCATGTGTTTTTATCAGCAGTATTAGAACTTCACGAGTCATACTGTTTGAATTATGACGTTCGTTTGAAAAAGGCAGCTCTGACATGACTCATGCTGTTACATGCAACGTCTGCTTATTGTTGCAAATTGATGCTGAGTGTTGATGTGAAGTTTTCTGAACTTATTGGAGTCAGAAGAGAAATTCAAATATGGAGTTCAGTTTGCCAGAATACACATGGAAAACTGAAGACGGCGTATAGACCTGTAGCTTACTGCTAAACCTTCAACAGGAAAATACTTTACTCCTAAATAAATGGAGCAAGATTAGTCTCAAACTAAATGCACATGAATTAGAAAAAACAAACATCAGGATTCAGGAGTTTAACCAATGATCTCTCACTTTATAATGAAAATACCAGGAAACCGACAGGCCTTTTGACTCACACACCACTCATACTGCAGTGCACAAGCTTCACTCTGCGGGGCTCACTAGACTATATTATGATCTATTCTCATTTTACCAACATTTTCTATCCTAATAAGTTAGATGCATATTTTGCATGGAAAACTTTAGAAAAATACACTTTGATCACCAGTAGACTGCCTTAGAAGCAGAAAGTTTTTAACAGATATTTTTTGATCATGTGAAGTCTCACAATAAAGAGACTGCAGACACCAATTTCCATCAGCCGGTGGCTGAGTTACAGTGTTAAATGATGAGTAAAACTTTTAAAGAATTACTTTTATCATAATAGAATTTATATAAATTACTATAAAAATATCTAATGTAATCAGGAGTAAAGATAAATGTTTTTGTAACATTTAGACATTAGTTTAAAACGTGTTGATAACAAAAGTTCTTTTACTAAATAATTAGTCCCATGAGCAAAACATGGATCCACAGTGCTGCTATAGAAGCAGAGAAGAGCTGAAAGCCTGCAAGCAGAGAGGCAATCTGTTATTTTAATATATGTGAACATTGCTGGACATCACAGATAGAGGTGTCAGATTAGCGCGTTAATTACGATTAATTAATTACAGCCCTAATTAACGCGTTATTTTTTTAAATCGCGTTAATCGCATTTTTAATCGCTTGACCGTTTCTGCCTGCAGTCTGCCGCTGCAGTGATGTGTGTGTGCTGAGCTGGTCTCCTCGCGGTGTTTGTGTGTCACTGAGCAGCTCTGTGAGGCTCAGAGCGCCTCACTTTCAGGAAGTGATCACGTGACCTACGCATGAAGCTGAGACAAAACAGCTGATGGCCTAGCGGTGTTATGAAACCGGCATCAGCGCTATTTATCTGACCCCGCTGCAACAGGAAGTGCAAATTAAAACGACCTGCTCATTTCACGAGCTACTCGACCGGAACCGATGACCACCGTCAGCCCAGCACAGCTCTGATCACTGATTACACGTAACTGTCAGCCGGTTCGGTGCGCGACCGGCCGGCTGACAGCTTCCACCGCTTGTGGAGCACCATGCTGATCACTAGTAGCCTAAACCGAGTGATCTGGCGGATTACAACGGTTTATATTCAAAGTAACAGCGCGACGTGGCGCAGCGCTGATCGCTGGTGTATTTCAGCCTTAAATATCAGCTGGTCCGGTGTGCGACCGGCCGGCTCAGTTTCCACCGCTTGTCCAGCACAGCGCTGACCACTGGTTACCAGTAGGCCTAGTACACCACTGGACTGGCGGTGTTATGAACCGGTCCAGTCAGCAGTGCCCGATGGAAGACATGGATGTAGTTTGGGGGGGGTGCAGGGGGGACGTGTCCCCTGCTCGTTTTTAAAGTCAGTTTAGAGTCCTGTAGTTTTTACTGTCTAAAATAATGTTGCTCTATATTAAATGTATTCTGGCTGTTGTTTTTAGGTGTAGGGTTGATATTATGCTCTTTTTAAACAGTTCAGACCCTTTTCTCCACCTCCTCCCACCCCTGTATTCAAGTTGTGTCCCCCCCCCCCCCACCCACCCACCTTTGAAATTTTAATTTAATTCTTGGTGGAAGATCAAATCAAACTTTATTCACAGAGCACATTTCCTGCAGAACAACACAATGTGCTTTACAGCAGATAAAACAGAACCTAAAATCAGATGAGGTGTTAACAGAGCTGCTGCAGACTGAGTCCACTGACCAAAGTAATGGTTGCACTGGGACTGAATCTATTCAAGTCTGTTAAACACAATAAATGACTTCAGAAAGACACTTTATGTTGTTCTATATCAATCTACTGGTCTGACACAATCATTTAATGAATTTAAATGACAATAACTCAAGAGGAGGGCTTTCTTTAGCCATTTCTTTAGATGCGATTAAAAATGCGATTAATTAGATTAATTAATTACAGATCATAATTAATTAATCGCACAATTTTTTTAATCGCATGACAGCACTAATCACAGAATGTGTGGAGGTCATTAGTAATAATGGAGCCATATCGTTCTTCAGGTCATACTCCACCAGTGTGTTTTGCCCTTGTTCTACCAACTTTATGTGAGCTGACTTTTATAAAACACCTCCAAAGATCTGACTTTAGCCATTAAATGCTAAGACAAAATTATGCTTTTTAAAGCAAAATGTTAATAACAAGGACTGGCGACCCGTCCAGGGTGTCCCCCGCCTCTCGCCCCTTGACCGCTGGAGATAGGCACCAGCTGCCCCGCGACCCTCTGTGGAGGAAAAGCGGCTAAAGAAAATGGATGGATGGATGGATGTTAATAACAATTGTTTTCTGTTGATTATATTGTTTTTGTGAACATTTGGAGCAAAAGATGATGCTCATTAGGGCTTCTGGTTTTAGATTGTTAAAGCAGCTCCTGCATTTTGACTCACTGGCTATATTTGAATCAACAAAACATATCAAACAATCCATAAATTTATAACTGCATGCACACACCTCCCTAATGTCTGAGCCCGACGCTCTTATCCACTCTGCTCTGCTGGAGATAACTAGAGTTTGCAGGCAGAGTTATCTGCTGAGGGCTTTTGGGAGGGACAATCTGTCAGTGTAATTAGTGTTTATGTGTCTACTCAGTCATAGGAATGGCATGAATCTCATAAAGATTCTCTTTGTCAGTTTGTCGGCAGTCTGTGCCACTGCGTTTGTCACAGAAAAAAGAAAAAAAAGACGGGAACTGAAGTTTATGTGATGCTTCTTTGCAAAAGAAAAGACATAAAAGGACGAACAGCTCGCTCAATCCGTTTCTTTCTCCTCTCACAGATGAAATAAACACATAGTGTTTAGAAACCATGATTGTTTGCCCCTTTGGCAGAGATATAAATTGCTTTAGTGATAAATATGGCACTAGTTGGAGCAGCTGTGTACATTATCTTGAGATTAAAACTAGGAAATAAAGGAACAAACAGCTGTCCTGGTCTGTCCAACAAGAGAAGACTCGATGTCTGTGACCTGGTCTGTTTAAACTGTAGAAAAACCAAAACCTAAACAGACATTTTGGCAACTTATGTGGGTTTATATTCCAAACTATTTCTGTTCTCCGAGCAGTTGCCAGGCAACAAGTGGATGGAGAAAGAGCTTGGTATGTAACCCTGCAATAAAATGGAGAAATGTTATCTTCACACTTTGGTTTTGTTCTTCTTAAGGTGTTAATTAGTAAGAAAGTAAAGTATAAGATTATAATCCTGCCAATAATCAGAGAGCACAGATTAAACATCCACGCGTGTATTTTCCCCTCCCGCTGAAGATTCCCCCATCTCGCGCGCGCACATCAAACACCCGCGCGCGAAATTCTACTACTCGCGCTTGTATTTACCACTGGCGCGCATAATAATACTCCTCGTGCGTGCAGAATGAAGCTCTCATGAGCGTGAGTGTGGCTGACACGCGCGCGCGCATGCTGCTTTGCTCTCGAGTGAATATTCTGCTCGCGCGCGGAAATTATTTTTGTCAGTTTGGAGGCGGGTACCAAGGATTCACCGGCCCTTACATGATTGGTTACTTTCGAAGAGAGAGGCGGGACTCCCAAATGTTTATCTCTATGACGCTGGTTTGGGCTAACTTTTTTTAAAAACTTTATTAACACGTTGCCAAAAATACAGAACATAGCGTCAATGGAGGCTAACTTTAGCCAGTTCAGGACTGCGGTGAGGATGGATGGAGTGGTGACTAAATAAAAGAACTGCAAGCAACAGTAGCAGAGCCAAAGAAGATATATTTAAGTAAGTAAATTTAAAGATAACCTTGGATATTTCTCAAGTAACTGCCTGGAAATGCCTACTTTTGTTTGAGTTGTCGGAGCTAGCCATAGACGCCACTTTGGCTAACTCATAAAGTCGCATGTTAGGTTTAGCTTTGATTAAAGTAAATGAAAAATACATCTACATAAACCATTCAATAAATAAGTTAAACGTTTTTGTGTCTGTAAAATTAAAGTGTTTTCGTTTTCACTGTTGTCCGTTTAAGAAAATGTATATTTCCCTTTTAAATTGCCGATGTTTTTATAATGCAACATTTAACACGACATTAAGGTTAAAATTTAAGAAAAATAATAAATGGAATTCAGAGGAATGAAACTTAAGTTGTAAAAATAATTTTATGGGACCGTAGATTTGATGAAACATGTGGCGTTTAGGCAGTGACTCTATATTGGCCCATATTCTAACCGAGGAACTGAATTATTATTTAGAAATGTTACCAAAATGATCGAAATATTTCTAGGCAG